>OY540848.1:13000000-13450000 GCA_961205895.1 Mythimna pallens
AAAATTGAAATAAATCTCAAGTCCATAGTTAACTTACGAATTAACATTCACAATCGTGAGTTTCAGGTAAGTACAAATGAGTAGTCCTACTCACAATCACTTGAAAACTCACACTTGTTTCAACGTGGGTGTAAAGATTTAAACTTTGTGCATTATCAATTGAAGTATCATGATCTTAACTGCTATTTAAAAAATATAATTTAACTCGGTAAACCTACTGACTGTCTTGAAATACATTCCTAACAGTTGTTTTTAGTATTGTGGGAACCTCCCGTTGTTTGTAGTTCATTTTTTTAATATGAGAAAATAATACAAAAGTAAGTTGTATCCATAAAACGATTTCTTCTGAAATAAGCCTATTGTTTTATAGTGTTAGACTGTTATTTTACTGTTTATTTCATTCCTATTTCATTTAGTTTGTGTGGCATGGTATATTGCAAATATTGCACCTTTGGCAAAAATTTTAACAGAGCAAGATGAATGGAAAAAAATTCTGTATAATTGGATTAATTGCCAACAGAATAGGATAATACGTTCTAAAACAGACTGCACTAATAAAACGGTGGACCGCCAAGATACGGGCAGTGCTCGGTTTGGGAGTTGTTGACTCACTTTTTGAACTAACCAGTGTAATGTGATCTTATCTTGTAATTGTTTTTTTGTGTACTTTTTGGAAGCATAAAGAATTATTGTTATTATGAGTATATATCTCAGAACCCTGTGGTCCTGGACCTTTGGAAGGCGTATGAGGAGTTGAAACCAACTCGCAGAGGCCCCTTATACGCTTTTAATGGAATGTGGTACCAACCGGCGATTATCCCTGTATGCTATGCTAGTGCATCCAAGGACAACCCCCGGTTAATGAGAAACTATTGCGACATGGAAAACTATTTTTAAACTTTTTATTCTCACCTTTCAGCATGGAATCCACCGCAGCTACAATGAATTTACAACCTTTGGAGAATATATTCTCTTCTGGTAAGTCTCCTTATTTTATTTTAGTATCAAATTAGCTGCTTGCCAATAAAACCAAGTATTCATCAGGACAGGGGCGCTGACTCCATGGGTGCTCGGGGGCTCAAGCATCCATGAAATAAATAAATAGTTGGTGAGAATAGACATCAGGAAACAGATCAGTAATCGCCTTTTAGGTTACGTATGAATTTATAATACTTCTTGATAATAAAAACTAGTTTAATTTATATATAATATTTTTACTTATATTTTTAACAAACATAATTAGTAATTAAGTACTTTATACTGCGAGTAGGGCATTTATTTAATTGTCGGTCGATCAGTGGTCCATTTCTCTTCTCACACTTCGCCACCTTTTCGAGTCATCAAATGAGCATGAGCACCCATGATTTTTTTTAAAAACCGGCGCCCCTGACTGCTATTACGTAGTTTTAATGAGGAAACCAAGTTGACATTGTCATACACAGGAATCGAACTCAGGTTTCGCACTTACCACAACGAATATAGTCGATATCATCGACGTCATACCTTCACAAAAACTGAGTTCCCAAACATTACCTATTCACCTAATTCAGAACTAACTGCAACCCATTGCCGTGTGAACCAGACAGAATAGCAATACAAAAAAACTGGCCAAGTGCGAGTCGGACTTGCACTTGAATTAATATCGAGCAAAAAATGGCAAAAAAATCACGTTATTACTCGTAACGTGATTTTGACAATTTAACGTGAACAAACTTTGTTGTGTGGGAGCCCCACTTAAATATTTGTTTTATTCTGTTTTTATTTGTTGTTATAACGGCAATAGAAATACATTATCTGTGAAAATTTCCACTGTCTAGCTACAACGGTTGGTGAGATACAGCCTGGTGACAGAGAGACGGACAGCGAATAGAATAGAAATACTTTTATTCAGGAAAGACACAGCACACTGGTTACAAACACAGTAAAAAACAAACAAAATCACAGAATGCGCCGAGCGTGCCCGCACTGAAAGGGTGACCACATCAGCATTTGCTGGTATTTCAGTTTTAGCCAGTATCGTAGCTAGGCGTGGGCGACGATTAGGTTAGCGATGATGTGGTCGAACACTGGGCTGCTATAGTCGCTGTCTCGTTTCAGAATTTATGAAAGAAAAAGGCCTTGCTGATGCGCTTTTGCCCACGTCTAAATTAATCGTCTTAGCAATAGGGTCCTGTTTTTACCCTCGGGTACGGAACCCTAAAAAGATACAAAAATATATCTACCAGCTTCAAACAATAATAACTTGTCATTATCAACCAGCTATGCATTGTCTAACGGCATCCATACGTCCTGAACTAATTACTTTTTACATTCCCAAACTATTAACACCCCAAACGTAACTATTTTAGAGCACAAAATCGCGTGTGTCTCACTGATAGCTGTCTCGCGATTGTAGTAAAATAAATGAGGTATTTATAGAATCCCATTCTGGTAGTACTTTACAATTGAGTCAGTTTCGTAAGTATAACCGTGTTAGTCTTAAAATCTCACGTTGTTGCAAGAGTTTCTTGTGTCTTTGTTGCTACTACTAAGGCTTATAGGTATGCGCGGGAATTACAAACTTAAGGTGTGAGCCCTCTGCCCTGCGTTCAAAAATAACTAGAGTAGGGTAGGGTCGTTACTCTAACCGTTCAAAAATGCTTCGAGTTGCAACCCTGGGTCGTTCTTTTATAACTCGAGTAGCTACTCTAGAGTTAAGCAAACTAACTCTAACTCCGAGCAGGTAGGTTGGTGTAAGCCTCACGGCAGCAATGACAGTTGCTTGGCATTGACAGTTGAACTCTACGTTCGCGTTCAAAAATGCAAGCGTCGAGTATCTACCTTGATGACGTCATAAGAGTAACTAACCTCATTTTTAAACGCAGGGCTGCGGGATTGTTCAAAAGAGTTTAATTTAGTTTAATTCCGCTAAGTCCGTTCCACCATCAAACCACTAGACGTACGGCGATGCATCACCGGTACATGGTGGACATCCCACCCATACGTACAAAGCGTTTCGTGAACACACTCGTTATGCGTACAGCTAAACAGTGGAATTCCTTGCCGGAGTCTGTGTTTCCTGATAGCTATAACCTAGGAGTCTTTGAGTCAAGAGTGAATAGGTTACTTCTAGGCAAGCGTGCTCTATCATCGGCCACATCATCGCTTACCATCAGGTAAGATAGTGTTCAAACGCGACTCCAAGCAAAAAAAAGAAGTTACCGTGACCCTGGAACGCAAAGGTCAACAGAAGGAATATACCTAGGTGGGTTTTAATCAGTAAAAGTCTGACACTCTCGCTCCGCCTAGAGCGGGAGAAGTTATTTGATGATTTCCCACCTCGAAAAAAAAGTAGTGTGCCCTTGAATGGTTTGTTCTTTGAAGAAGAAGAAAAACGTGACAAATGCGAGTTGGATTCGCACACGAAAGGTTCCATACTAGAATATTAAAATCGAGCAAAAACAAAACGCCGCCAAATAAAGTTTCATATAAAAAACGTTATTTTGTCGTTGTTAACGCCCAACGTTAGTTACAAACTCCTTTCAATTTTTATCTTTAAAATTGTTTGTTGTTGTAGTAGCAATAGAAATAGGTACACATTCTGTAAAAACGTTAACTTTGCCGCTACGGTCTATGAGATACAGCCCGCTGGCAGACAGACAGACGGACGGCAGCAGAGGTTTAGTAATAGGGTCCCCTTGGCACCCAATGGGTAAGGAACCCTAAATATAGGTTATCAATGAGCTCTTTCTGAACGACAAAAACTTCAAAGTTGGCCCCAAAACGTCCACCATTCACCAAGACGCAAGTCATAGCGTTTTAATTAGTTAACACGCCTTCCTTCCTTCTTTCGAAGAAGCAGTGATGCAACAAACTTACCCATTTAGATGAATACGAGTTACTAGCTTCTGCGGTCTGCCGGCGGCTTCACCCGTGTGAAAATAGGCTTTTCCATACAAACTTCCAACCCCCGTTTTACCTCTTTAGGGGTGGAGTTTCGTAAAATCCGTTCTTAGCGGTTGTCTACACCCTGTAAGGAACCTACCTGCCAAATATTATATTTGTAGATATTATAGTTTCTGAGATTTCGTGATTAATCAGTAAGTGGTATTTCGCTTTTATCTAAGTAGATTTATTTATTAAATGTTTAACACAAAAATACAGAGGCGGATTCAATGCCTCAGGCATTTTCTGCCAATCATCCTTTGGTTGTTGCAGAGAAAAACTTTTTTTTCGTCCTGAGGCAAGGCGCCGATGCTTGCCTTTGCCCTTGATATTTTTTTTTGGTGGGAAAATCATTTAATGACAAATCTCGCTCGGGGCGGAGCGGGAGATAGTGTCAGACTTTTACTGACTAAAAACCCACTCCTGTTCCTTTGTTGCCTTTCGTACCAGGGCCAAGTCTTCCTTTCAGAATCAGACCCTTGGGAGGCTTCGACCCTGCTGGGCCCCTACAGTTGCTGACGTCTCCTTGAGGCGCGCGTGGAACAGTACGTGCCGTTGACGACTTGGGCTCGGTCCGGACGGTCGGATGGCGAGCCACCCATTGCTCGCCGTCCGCAAGCCCGCGCCTACGGTGGCCGGAAATCGGGATCGGAATCCCGGTGGCGGCGGCGGTTGGGGCGTGAGGACCGTTGCCTCACGCGATCAGCTGCCTCCTTTGCTAGCATTACTGTTTCGCAGAAAGAGGCGACCGCCTGCCACTCCTCCTCGGGCCGGAAGGCTTGCCAGGGTTGCGTTTATTCGAAAGACACCGCGGCCATGGAAAGCAAAGACCAACAGAAGGAACACGGATGGGTTTAGTAAGTAAAAGTCTCACACAATCGCTCTACCCAGAGTGGGGCCCAGCAGGGCGAAAGCCTACTGGGGCCATGCGTTCAGTTCTGTCTGAAAGGAAAACCCGTGGTCCTTGAACGCAAGGCAAAAAAGGAACATAGAAGTGGGTTCTAGTAAGTAAAAGTCTAACACTATCTCTCGCTCTACCCAGAGTGGGAGAAGAGACTTGATGATTTCCCACTTCTAAAAAAATGAATCTCTGTAATCACTCCCATTTCTAGTTACAGCATCTTAAGACAAATCATATATTAAGCTATTCAATAACTTCTATGTCAATCTTCCTCACCATATTTTCAATTCGCTAATTGTCGGCAGCTAGCTATATACAACATAGTGAATAAATATAGAACGGGACACTTTTATTCTAGAAAAGTCTGTCTGTGAAAGTTCGAATGCCCATATTGACATTGCAAAGTAGCAACAAAACTCCAAGGCTCAAATATCTCCAACCAAAGCGTGAAAAGTTATTAAATGATTTCAAACTACATTAAAAAAAAAACATTTTATATCCAAAATTGATAGTTTCATTGTGGCATATTTTGTGAACCAAGGTCGCCGACATAGCCCGAAGAATCGCCAAACTTAAGTGGCAGTGGGCAGGGCACATTGCTCGTAGAACGGATGGCCGATGGGGCCGAAAGGTTCTAGAGTGGCGACCGCGCACCGGAAGACGCAGCGTTGGAAGGCATCCTACAAGGTGGACCGACGACCTGGTGAGGGTCGCGGGAGTGCGGTGGATGCGAGAAGCACAGGATCGGTCATTGTGGCGACGCTTGGGGAGGCCTATGTCCAACAGTGGACGTCTTTCGGCTGAAATGATGATGATGATGATGATGATATTTTATGTGAATATATATAAAATTCGAAGACATGTGACTTCCATCAATCCGCATTGGGCCCGCGTGGTGGATTACGGCCCATTCCCTCCTAGAGAGGAGGCCTGAGTTGTGTACTACGCTATGCTATGCTATATTTTGTGTGCAGTTCTTTTTAGGAGTCCCTAAAAAGAACTGCGCACAAAATATGCTATTCAAAATTGGGAGTTTAATTGTGGAGACTCCTAAAAAGAACTGCAGACAAAATATGCCTCTACCAATTGTTTCTAGAATCCGTTTTTTTTTAAATTGATATAAACTAGTGCTTGACTGCGATCCCACCTGATGGTCAGTTGTGATGCAATCTTTGATGGTGAGGCGCACTAGTTTATTAAGCGCCTATTCACTCTAGACTAGCCTTGAAAACACCTAAATTATAATCGGACGAGAAAACCGAAGCAGGCAAATTATTCCAGTCCTTCAATGTACGCGGATCCTACATTGCCGCTATACTTCAGTTAGAAAATTGTGATTGCATCCATCCTCCGAAACCGATACATCAGCATACTCTCAGTGTTCGCGGTCTTATCAATCCGATAAAACAAGAACACATTTTCGGAATAAAATATCCAATGACCATGTTTACAAAATGGCCAAAAGTTACTCTTACCAGACTTTCAGACGCCCCTCAATCGACAGAGGGTGTTGAATACTTTAGCTCAGTAGCAGATAGTTCTATCAATTTGCTCACTTGTCTTCCTTCATTGCTCGCTCTTTTTACGCACACATACGCAAATGTTTCATCATTCAAAATTTGACGGGGAATTGAGGGTTTCACTTTGCGTGACGTCAACTCAGAATTGTATGTAAAATAGCGGTGCGTTTGTGTGAGTTCGATGCGCGGCGAATTTGGGGAGTGAAGCATCCGAGTAGGCATATACTCCGTACCTCACTGGAAGGCTTCAGAGGGATCGATGTCGCGCCTGCGCTCTGCCCCTCGCCCGTACAAAGGCTAGGCTGCTCCCTAGCAAGCTGGGCCTGTCAAAATAATACACGATTTTCGCGAATTTCGCACGCGAGCCTCTGGAATATTGTTTAAAAAATAATTCCTATTAAACTCTCGTCCGAAAATGTTTAATTCAAGTATCAAACGATTAATTATTCCTTAAGATTCGTTTATTGATTCCAGTTTCCTACTTTCGAATTTTTATTTTATTTGTTATGTTTAATTTCTGATGTGATGGTGTCTTTTTGTGTTCGACAGTTAATTGAATTAGTGGTGTCGTACAAAAATGTAGCAGAGTCGGTTTTTGCTGTGTAGGTATGTATGAGACTTGTAGCGTTCGTTAACTTGTTGCGCTTGATTTTAATATAAGGATTACGTAATGCGATAAACTTTAATGATTCGCAGACTGTTGTTGTAATTTCGTGCTGTCTATGAAATGGGAGCGACATTTTGTTTTACTGCTAACGAGAATTGTTTTACTTTATAATTGGGTAGAGTTATGTTGTAATCTAACTGGTTAATAAATTAGTCCCAGTTGGGCGCCACTATGTTGTACAACACTGCCGATCAATGATTTTTTCAGATGCATCTACAAATAATAATACTTTCTTTCTTTACGGCTTGTGCTATTCTAATTATAATGTGTTTATATTTATAAGTATAAATCTATACATATAATAAATGTGAAGAAGTTTTTAGTTGTGCGCGCATCACGTAAAATGTACGAAATCGATGTAGATAACTTTTATACATTAAAATTGTGTGAACTTGATATTTTACCTAAGCTTTGTTTCATCGTAATCGGTTGACTATATCGAAAGATATTATACACTACATTCATTGAGTGTTAGGCGGCACGAAGTTAGTCGGGTCAGTTAGTTAAAATTTATCTCTAGTGCGCCCAGCCCTAAACAATACGTTCTGGAAAGTCTAGTGTACCGAAAGTCCCCTGTAAGCTTTACAAAAAGTATCACAATTCAACACTTTTATTTTTATAATTATTTATTATAGACTCGCGTTAGACCACTATCTCACTTGATGGAATAGCTAAAATATAAGCTAAAATGGTCAATGATGGAGCACACTTGTCTAAAAGTAACCTATTCAAAGGCTCCTAGGTTGTAGCTATTAGGAAACATAGACTGCTATTATTTCTAGGGATGGCATAATAAAGCAATCATCTGGTTCTAATGATTCTTTTTGTAGTCATAAAACACTTTACAAAGTATCTGCTAGAAGAAGAAAATTTGCAGGTCACCTTTATGCTACACTAGTACAGTCAAAGATACTTCGAGAACACTAGAATTCAATTATACTAACTCCGGGCTCAGAATTAAATAAAACCGAAATACATGTGACCTCCATCAGGTTTTAAGGACCTTTTGAGGAGTTAAACGCCTTTAGACGACTTTTATGATCGTCGTAACGTGCAATATTTCTTGCAAAAAGAACGGAGCTTATCTTTAATGTCACATTACCTGAATTTACTTCCTAATTGAAGTCTAATGCGCCGGAGGATCGTTTTTAGCTAATATAGGAGTGAATTTTTTTGTAAGGTACTTGGATGTTTGGGTATGTACTCCGGTTTATTAACATTGTAACAGATCCTGTGCTTGATTAGGATTACAGTAGCAATAACGGTCTACAGCAGTTCTTTTGACACTCAAGCATTTAAAAAGGATCGGTAAAACAGTCTTCTGGTTACTTAATAGAACCCTTATGTGTTCCTTTAGTTTCCCTTTGCATTCCAGACCCACATTAACTCTCGAACAATCGCGCAGCCCTGGCAGTTTCAATCTACCTTTTCACTAGCTAAACTCTAGTTGTAAAACCAAGTAACGCCTTCAAAAGAGAATAACACAATTATTCTGTTCAATTTTTAACGCACATCACTTAAATCCCAAAGCGGCACACATCAGGGCCACTCATTGTCTGCCATATACAGAAGTAAAATCATCTGTCTTCTTATAATTTACGTGAACTAATTAGAATCGTTTCAGATGGACAATGGCCATTGCCAAGACGAGCTGAACTAGATTTGTCTATTGTTTTGGTAATAGATTCTACATAATGATCAGCGTCTGCCGGATTTATATTTTAGTATATTAGTCAAATATTAGTGCTATAGTTTCTCCGGGACACCATGGCGGCGCGACCTGTCGCCGCTACCAACAAAATGTATCCATCTTTATAGAGAGTTACTCACCTGGTGTCCGTTTGGTGGCGCGACCAGCTCGGACGCCAGTCCGGCCGCCAGTCCGGCCGCCAGTGACGCTCCTACCAAAGAGTATGTGAGATGAAAATCGAATGAAAGGGCTATATTTCACCGAGACACCATGGCGGCGCAACTGGTCGTGCCGCCATGGTGTCCCGGCGAAATATAGCCCTTAATTATCTATTACATAAATGGTAGATTGAACGGAAACCATAGAAATTTAAACGCGTTAATACAGGTTGAATTTTTTGGGTGAGAAGTGTCAGAATTTTACTGACTAAAACCCACCCGTGTTCATTGAGTTGCCCTTTTGCCTTAATAATATTGTGCTGGATAAAGGGCAAAGTACTTCAAGAATACCTGAGTCCTCCGCGAAATGGTCAGTTACACCAAGGCGCTGCTGTCATTCCTTGAGGAGCTGGGGTAGATCGAATGATACATTTGTCCCAACCGTACGCAAAACAAAAGCTTTAGACGTGGAGTTGCGGTCACCAGCCCGAAGTACAATACATTATTAATATGATGAATGCTTAGGGTTTGTTTCCTTCTTTATTCCATATCCATCTAAATTAGTGATTTCCCTAATTAGTTTACTTTAACGAACCAAGTATGTGATATTAAGAGGACTATTGGAGCTATTAGCAAGTTTTATAATGCGCAAAAGTATATGATCCACTGCAGTAAACAGAATCAGAAAAATATAAAGGATAAATGCTAATGGATGGTCTGTTCAAAACATAATAAAGCTAATTTAGTACGATAAAAAAAATTACGAAGATTTCTTTAAAAATTACTCTTAAGCTAGAATTACACTGCGCACACGTGTGCCACACAATCTGGGCGCGTCGGTTTCCAAACATTTTATATGGAAACTAGACTTGTAGAGCTACACTTGATCCACGCCACGTGACGTCGTTCTACGTATAAATCTGGCGTGTTAAACGTGTGCTTCGGTCTAATGTAGTTCTAGCTTTATCGTTTAAAAACTGGACTACATACATACAATCATTTTGATTGTTGATCTGATTTTCTACCAGCAACGTTTTATCGTTTTAATTTCCAATAAAATCTCTTAGATTTTTAGTAAAACTCTAAAATGTTTCATATTTTGCAAGCACATCTCTTTCTTTTCTAAGCAGTCGGAGAGTGACCGCGCTTTAGGTCCTGAGGGCTTAGTGCGAATTTGTTTTACGTCAACGCGAACGTAACGTTTACCACGTTTGGCTCTCTGATTGGTTAAGAGCTTGGAGCGGACCAGTACGCCAAACGTCATAAACGTGTCCATCGCATTGACGTAAAAACAACTCGCACGCGGTACTCTGCAGTCTTCTTAATGGGATGCAACTCGACATACATTTTCACCGATTTTCATACAACCGCTCTTACGCGATTATGACGTTATCACACATTTTACATTAGATATTTTGGAAACACAGTATCTTGTGGATATTATCTAGGCTTCTATTGAAATCAATTAATAAATTTGTGTAAAACTAATCCAGTAAAACCTTTGAAAATCTGCTATTTTGCATAAACTTAGACGCTTCATAATTTACTCAAAAATTAAAAAAGTAAAAAAAATATAACAATTTGCCTTGAAAATTTAGTCAAGATTCTGAAAGACGACAATTTTTTTCAAAAACTTAAGGGTTTAAATAAATACACGTATTTCCTGGTACAAGTTTTGTGAAATATTCGAGTAAAGCGTTATCTCTCTTATTTCGCGTTGCTTTTTCGCCAAACATCGCGTTGGGTTGCGTTTGATGAAGTAACAAGCTTTTAAACCATGCTCGATGTTGACGACAGGCGAGTGAAAAAGGACCCTCTTAAAAAAACGTGGCAAATACTCTTTGGTTATCGTTGTAAATTCGTCTCGCTGGATTTAACTTGCTTCACGCATACTGATACGTTCTGTTGTTTTTGTACTAATGCGTTCCAACGATTTGTAACTGACCAAATGTCTTTGTTGGTTTACGAAATAGACGATTCAAACGTAAAGGTAAGCACCTACGCGTGATTACAAGGCTTTAGCGTTGGCAGTACCCCAAAGCGAGTAGCGTTTAAAAGATCGCAGTACAGACTATATCTTTTGTCCTTTGAAATTGTTTGATAGAATCTTTACGATGAAACATTATTTGTAAAACATACATCAACAATCTTTTATATTTTGCTGTAAATAAATGATTCTACATCTTTATATTTTTAAGTTATTTTACTCTAGGAAGGTCTTAATGGTCGTCATTTTCCTGCCCTAGCTCCAAGTAACTTGGGGTCGGTGCAACACATCAGCCATACGAAAAAAACCGTTTTGGGAACGCATGGTGTGCACAGCTAACGAGTGGAATTTTCTGCCGGACTCTGTGTTTCCTGATAGCTTCAACCTAGGGGTCTTTAAGACAAGAGTTGAATGGATTTCTTCTAGGCAAACGTGCTTCTCCGTAGACTACATCATCGCTTAACATCCGTTGAGGTAATGTTCAAACGGGAGCCTGAAAAAACACATTTTGTTCTTCCATCCCGTACTGTCCACTGTCACGCTGTCACGACCAATGTCCAAATTCTGTCATATATCATTCCTTACAAAAACTACACATATTTGTAAAAAGTAACGCTTGTTCGATTAAGGCCGTCTCGAATCGGCCGATCTTACCCGAACGATTACGATTTTGTATTTATTAACCAGGCCTTGTTGAAGATTTCATTTCTTTTTTTTTTAAGTTTGTAATCATAAAATTACTTCTCTCACTCTAGGTGGAGCGAGAATTTAAACTGAAGAACTGTTCGACTTTTACTGGCTAAAACCTACCGTATTTCTTCAGTTACCATTTGCGTTCCAGGGCCGCGATAGGTAAAGGTGCCATTCGAACCGTGGCTGCAGGCTGTGGATGCAGGCTGCGAATGCAGGTAGCACACGCATGACACGCAGCCGTTGCTTGCACCCGCAGCCGGGAGTGATTCGGAGGTTGACTGCACTTGCTGCCAGTCGCAAATAAACGATTCAATCCAATATGAGCGCTATCGGCTTCGAGTAGAGATTATTTCGGGACTTGTCTAAACAGGTACAAATTACATCGCATCGCGCGCATCGACTTGCGGCCGCAGTACTACTGGTCTGAGATCGGCTGCGGCTGCAGGTCGTGGCAGCACTCGCAGCAGAAGCTCGGCAGCATGTGCGGCCGCAGCCGCGTTCAGTTGAATGGTTTTCACAAAAATCCATACTACTACATAGAAAACCAGTCGTGCAGCTGCAGCCGGCTTCGTGCAGTCGCCGCCTGTGCTGCCTGCATCCGCAGCCTGCAGCCGAATTTCGAATGGAAAGAAAGAAAAAAGAAAAATTAAGTTTTTTTTTTATTTGAGATTTTGAGTTATTGAAGAATTTATTTATGAATAGCACCTTAACTCTTTCGAGAAATCAACAACTGCGGATAAAACTTAGTCGTGAGATAAGCTCTTTGTCTAAAATTAATTCATTTATACTTCAAACTCTATGGCCTAATGTAATTTTCAAAAATAACATTCGAAATATCATCACTAACAGCTATGTTTGAGATGGAAAAACTCTGTTTAATGCCAAAGTTAGGGTAGGCTATATTTTCTTCGAACCCCAATTTGGCTAAAGGCAATGGATTAATACAATTTTTCCAATTTGTCCTCACAACTTCGCTCTTCCATTAGGGGTGGGTACATCGTGTATTTCGTACATTTTGGTAGGATTTGATAATATAGGTAAGTTAGTATTCTTTGGGTAAACTACAGATATGAACATTTGATGTAGGGATTTGCGTAACTCTGAATCATGGTCATCTGTCTAGCCTGGGGTGCGGGAACATTTGAAAGGGTCACTGTGGCCCTAGAAAGCAAGAGCAAATGAAGAAACATATGAGCTTTTTAGTCAGTAAATTCTGACTCGCCCTCGCGCACCACCCTAGAGCGAAGTCATTTGATGATTTACAACTAAAATAAACCTTCTTGTTTTCTCTATCAAATACCAGTATTTTAAACTTATAACAAACATGGAGCAACCTACTATCTGGTTGCAACCACCCAGTAACTGGTTGATTCCATGGTAAGACGTGTTAAGTTTTTCGAGTTTTTAAACGACTTAAAAAAAAGGAGGAGGTTATCAATTCGGTAGTTTTTTTTTTTGTTTACCTAGGTGTAACGGATTTCAAAGGTCTACAAATTTTAATAAGAGACTTAAATATAGCATTAAATTTATATGTCGTGACCTGATCATAGAAATTAATCACTTCATGATATGGCCAACTAAAACAGGCCAGATCGTATAAACGTTAACATTTGATGATATGTCAATGCTCGTTTGGCCAAATAATGTAGGATTTCGACGATAATAAAATGTCTAAAGAAAATAGGCCAAACGAAAATTGAAATATCGTCAAACTTAAACGTTTAAAACGATCTGGCCAGTTTCACTTGGCCATATCATAAAGTGATCAATTTCTATGATCGAGCCACGACACATATATAGCTGCGCCGTTAAACTGCATTCACATCAAAGTAAATCTCAAAACGCAAAGGTTTAAATGTACGTCAAAACTTTGCATATTTTCAGGAACTGGCAATATCCTGGCTGTAAGAGCTGTGTGCTTTTTAATGACCGTCCCGACAGTTTCTTTGAGCAATGTGAAACCTAGAGAAGGGGACGGAAAACTGCCGGCTGTAGCAGAATATCTTTTCACTGCCGTTCGTCGGGATAAACTCGACCAATTTACTTGTGGAGTCGAATAGACTGCCTTTAAAATTATTCTCGAAAAGCCACCTTCTAAGCTTGTAATCATAGTCGTGACCTTTAGAGTAATCTTTATTTTATATCCCCTATAATATTCAGTACATTGTAACAAACAAACCGTAAACCTGCGGTCGTTAATACGGGGATATGCAATAAACGTGTATTATATCACAACTCACGGCACGTGCCGCTATAATCCCGTTTATAACGTGCTGTTTAATTAGATTCCTCAAATATCGTGCGATCGGAAAATTGAGAGAGCCCTTTGAGCCCTTGAGTGAAGACCCCTTTTTGTGGAGAACAGACTTGAGATTAAGTAAGGTGTTAGGATTTTGAAGTGGTTTTGTTTTAGGTGGGAAATCCTCCAATTTCTTGTCGCGCTCTAGGGTGGAGCCTAACTCCACCCTCCGGGCCTGTCAGACTTTTATTGACTAAAACCCACTCCTATGTTCCTTCTTTACTATGCGTTCCAGGTCCCCGGGTTTTCCTTTCAGAAGCGAATCCATGGCTCCAGTAGGCTTCGACCCTGCCGCAATTTTTTATGCAAATCTTTTGTTTTATGACCGCACCACAAGAGTTCGATAATATTAAACAACTAAAAGTGAACGCTTTGCTTCGCTTAGCGCCACACCGTACCCACGTCCGTGTCAATTGTTTGTTTAATCGCGCCGCATCGCTTCGCGATCGCGATTTGTTGATTCGCCTGTGTAGGACACCGGCTAAATTATGTAACACTAGCTGTTGCGTGACTTCGTCCGCGTCAAGTTCGTAAGACTGCATAAATGTAACTAATAATTCTGTGCTTGCTATTCATTCCGTAAGGATCTGATTCATTAGTAGGGCTGTAGAAATGTTTCTAGAGATATTTTTTTCCGTGGTTAGTAATTATCAAATGACTTCGCGCTCTAAGCGAGAGGGCTTGTCAAACTTTAACTGGCTAAAACCACACCTGTATCCTTCAGTTGCCTTTTGCATTCTAGGTAAAGGGTTTCTTTCCTGCACTTCCTCGTGGCCCCAGCGGGAATCGGCGCTGCGTGGCCTCTACGGTTTCGCTGACATTTCTTTGAGGCGCGCATGGAACACTACGCGCCGTCGACGACTCGGGTTCGGTCTTTAACGGACGGCCGGACGGCGAGCTACCCATTGCTCGTCGTCCGCAAATCTACGGAAGTCGTCGATCGCCCTGCGACTCTCGACGCCCGGGGCGTCTCCTGTCGCGGTGTGAGGATGCCCTCACGTTTGTGGCCATATCCTTCGCAAGGATTTCTGCTTCGCAGAAAGAGGCGACCTTATCCCATTTCCTGTCGCTCCGGACCATGGCCCGGCACGAGAGGTCGCCTCCGCCGATCGTCTTCTTGAGGACACAGCAGTGCTCCGCTCACGCGGGACACACTTCCACCGTGTCCTCCAGGTGGTCCGTAGTTGTGGGGTACCACACCTAAAAATTTAGTTGGTTTTAAATAACAAAGAAATTTTTGATTTGATTGTATTTTTATGTAAAAATTAAGTACTCGTTTGTAAGAGCGTTCTTTTACGATGAAGGATGCTATAAGTTCAAAATTGTTAGAATTTATTCGTGAATAACTTTCTTTTCTGATTGTTGAGTACGGAACGCCAAGACCCCACGAATTTGTAAAGTTTTAAAACGATTCGTAACCTGTTTGTTCTAACCAATTTAAAAAAAAAAAACAACAGAGCTTTAGATCACCTTAGGGTAAAACAACAATTATTTTCGAACGACTTTGTTGTGTCTACAGTTCAAGAATGCAATGTTATCTTGCAGACTCGTATCTTCCATCTCTTATCTACATTGCCCTACTGACCCCTGACCCAGTCTATAAAATCAATTTTCTAAGCTTACACGATGAAGAAAGCGATAATATTTATCTATTTATACACCTTTACGCTCAACCGATTGCTTTGACTTGAAATTCAATATCTGGAAATCTCGATAACTGATATCTAGTTTACTTTCCCACAAGAAAACTAAAATGAGCATTTACTTGGTATTTTTTAAGGTTCTGTACCTCACAAGGAAAAGACGAAACCCTTATAGGATCACTTTGTTGTGAAAAAGGGTCTTGACAGTCAGACAGACGTCTGTCTGTCAAGACCCTTTTTCGGAAGATCTCGGGAACGCGTGAAGGTGTTGAGTTGAAATTAAAACCATATACTCAGGTCTGTGGTCCCTTGAAGCTGTGAAAACTTCTAAGTTAACGATAAAAAAGATGTCACAAAAAACGTATATTTCGATACTCTCAAGGGAATCAAAATTCATAGGGTACTTCCCGTTGATCCAGAATCTTGAAATTTGGCATGAAGCAAAGTCTTATAGCACAAGTATAGGAATAAATCTGAATACTGTAAGTTTGCGATTCAGAAAAATCTAACTCAATTCGGGAATTGACCTATTTACATATTTAAGTTTGTACGGAACCCTCAGTGAGCGAGTGCGACTCGCACTTGCCCGGTTTTTTTTACATTCCAGACCATAGATATTCCAGACTATTCACTTGATCCCTTGATTTTTCAAGTTGTTCTTATTTTTTTTTCTCTTTATTTATTTATTAGGGACTTTTATACCAATGTACATGCCAGTCCCATCGGACCTTATATATAGTAAATACCTTTTAAGGTGGGCAATCATCCAATGACTTCACCCGACGTAGGATGGGCGTGTTACACTTTTACTGACTAAAACCACACCTTTGCCCTTATGTTGCCTTTTGCGTTCTCGGATCGCGGGTTTCCTTTTCAGAAATTTTCCGCGGTGTTCAAGTTGTTCCGATAAAATATTGATCTTTGTGCTTGGAAGCTTAGAGATTTGATCCTTTTTGGGTCTTTCAGAATTGGGTTTAGTCGCTTATAGATTTGATGGATAGTAACTACATATGGATGAAGTGCATAAAGCTAGAACTACATTAGACCGACGCACACGTGTAACATGCCTGATTTGTAAGTACGTAGAACGACGTCGCGTAGTGTGGATCAAGTGTAGCTCTACAAGTCCAGTTTCCATGTAAAATGTATGGAGACAGATGCGCCTAGGTCGGCGTGTGTGGCACACGTGTGCGCAGTGTAGTTCTGGCTTTAATATTACTAAATAGCTAACGCCCGCGATTTCGTTAGCGTCAAACTCGAATAACAGCACATTGCAACGCAAAAAAACTTAATAAGAAAGATTTTTTTGCGCGGTAGTAGGCGGTAAGTAGCCTAGAAGCTACTTATATCAGTGTACTATAAAATCAGCTAATTCAGCTATCTACCAGTGAAAGTCCTGTCAAAATGACAGTCCAGCCGTTTCAGATTAGTCGGAACAGACAGGGTTTTTTTTAAAAAAAAAATTGGGTTTTCTTAGGTATTAAATATACTTTCCTGTTTATACAAAAAAAAATGTCTTTTGATCGAAGATTTTGATATTACAAACCGACTCATTAATTTTGTTTACAATAAGTATATGGATATAGAGTATATAGACCCCTTTATTATAATGCTAGAAGTTACGTCAAACTCTGTTGCAGATTGACCTGATAGCGACCTCGTAGAAAACCCATGGGCCGCAATAGTCTCTAGTTAAAGGGCCTCGCAACAAGATTTACTATATCTAATGGTATTAAGGTTTTACCTCTTATTCCACTTAGTTCCTCCTGAGTAGTGCCAAAAAAGTGACTTGCTGAAGCTACTCCTCGGTAACGGCTTGGTTAATAGATTTGAAAAAAAAAATGTTTATTATTCATGTACAACATTATCAACATAATAATGATTTTTTCGTATGACAAATATTTTTGCTAAATAAAAAATAACTTTAATTTCGGAAGTCGGTGTTAAATAACGAAGAGACAAAACTTGTATAGAAACACCGACTTCCGAAATTAAAGTTATTTTGCACTTTTGTGTTTTTTTTTTACTTTGGTCGGTTGTATTTTTTTTTTGGAGTAGTTTTTTATTTTACATCACTCAAACACGGTTAGATTACATTGTACAGTTCCAGTGCCTAACTTCAGACTTCATCATCAGATCAGTTCGATATATTCCCCCTCTACTTTCAGTCAGTCATCAACTACACGTATAAACAAAGCAATTTTACTTGTTACGACGGCTCTGCTGTGATCCTATGAGGAGTTCTGTTCCATATCTTCGAAGATCATGATCAGATCATAACAATATTTCTATGGGACCAACTCGGAAGCATAAACTTTCAATAAAAAAAAATATTTCAAAATCGGTCCACAATTGACCGAGAAATCGGTGAACATACATAAAAAATAAAAATAAAAAACATACATTCAACCGAACATATAACCTCCTCCTTTTTGAAGTCGGTTATTTTTTTTTTTTAAACAATTTTCTCACTTGTTTTCCCTAATCCCTTCAAACGGCTTCGGTCTTTAGAATGATTTTACACAAAAAAAATTGCTGGTTAAATGTGGTTAAGTTCTTCAGAATGTACATCAATCAATATTTCGCAAAGAAAATAGTTTTAAAGGTCAGCGGGTCTCTATGCGAGCGCAGGCGGCACTACGAGTATGTGTACATTTAACTCCGGCCAGATGTTCAAGGGACTATACGCCTTAAAATCTCTTTGATATTATCTCTAGAGGTATTTAAACTCTTCACAGCATTTACTCCTTTCACGAATGCTCTTAAATGACGTCAAGGGGGATCAAAAGCTTACAGTGTTATTGTCTGATGGCCCTTTGTCTTTGGCATCAACCCCCGAGATTTTACCTTTCAATGAAATCCCAGGAGATTCCTTTTAAGAGCTTAAATCTGTGACGGTATAGCTTAGCGTTAAGCTTGAGTCTTTAGTTACTTAAATGACTAGCTTCTGCCAGCGGCTTCGCCCGCGTGAAAATAGGTTTCTCTATACAAACTTTGGACCCCCGTTTCATCCCCTTGGGGTGTGAATTTTGGAAAATCCTCTCTTAGTGCTCGCTTACGTCATAAAAGGAAGACTTGTGCAAAATTTCTCGCTCCTAGGACCAGTAGTTTTGGCTGTGCGTTGATATGTCCGTCAGTCAGTTTCTCCTTTTATATATATAGATCAGATATATTTTTTTAATTGTTATAAACTAGTGCTCGATGGCGAAGCCCACTAGTTTGTTAAGAGCCTATTGACTCAAGCCTTGAAGATCTATATGTAAGTTATAATCGGACGGGAAGACCGCAGCAGGCAAATGTTTGCTGTCCTTCGATGTACGTGGTATAAACGACGAGGCAAAACTAAGTAGTTTGTTGAATGTAGCTGTTTACTATGAGTTCTCTCTCTCTCTAGGGTGGGGTGGGAAGGCGTGTCAGGCTTTTACTGACAAACCACACCTGTGTCCTTCAATTGCCCCTTGCGTTCCAGAACCGCGGATTTCTTTTTCAGAAATTTTCCGTGACCCTTGCGGGTATCGGCCCTGCTAACCCCTAGGGGGCCACTAGGGGTTACAGTAACAGTACGCGCCGTCGATGACTCGGGCTCGGTCCGAACGGTTACCGGACTGCCGGACGGTGAGCTACCCATTGGTCGTAGTCCTCAAGCCCACACCTGCGGTGGCTGGTAGTTCGGGGTCGGGGTCTCGGCAGCTGGGGCGTGAGGATATCCGTTTATTCACGCCTGCGACCGTCTCCGCTAGCATTACTGCTTACCACACATTTTGGTTTACACAAATAGTTGAACCCAGTATTACATGTAGATCAAAGAAAAACACCGTTAGCAACAGCTGCGCAGTTGTTACAGCCAATATTGGCGTTTGTTGGGTCCAATGTGTGTGGCCAGGGTAAGCTATGTACACATTACACAAGTATATATTAAGTTAGTTTTAGTCGCTTCTGAAGTTGCAAAAGTACGTGTAACATCTTAATTTAATGAAAACAGCTTGCGATGAAGACAAAGGGCCGTGTAGCAGAAAATTGTACACGGTGGAAGTTTGTGGAAGTACTCGTGTGTTTAAGGATGTTGTAATTATTATTTTCGTCTTGAGTTATTATGGTGGAACAACGATAGGTGGGATGTTCTTTTTTTCCATCGGCAATAGATCAGCAATAAAGTGTGACGGAGGCGTATTTCGACAACTCTGTCAGCCAGATTAAAAAAAAAAAAACTTGTCAAGTGCGAGTCGGACTCGCGCCCTGAAGGTTCCGTACAAACTTACCCATGTAAATAGTTAAATTCCGGAATTGAGTCTCGGAAGATTTTTCCGAATCGCTAAAAAAAATTGTGAAGTAACAACAAGTTTACAGTTTTCAGATTTATTCCTATACTTGTGCTATAAGACCTTGCTTAATGCCAAATTGCAGGATTCTGGGTCAACGAGAAATGCCCTATGAATTTTGATTTCCTCGAGAGCGTCGAAATGTACGTTTTTTGCCACATAAACCGAAGTATCTTTTTTCTCGTTAACTTACAAGTTTGATGTTTTTACAGCTTCAAGAGTCCGCAGACTTGAGTATATGGTTTTAATTTCAACTCGATACCTCCACGCGTTCCCGAGATAAAGGGTTTTGACAGACAGACAGATAGACAGACAGACGAACGGACAACAAAGTGATCCTGTAAGGGTTCCGATTTTTCTTTTTGAGGTACGGAACCCTAAAAAAGTAATGTATTACTATGTAATTTAAAACTTGAATAATAGTGATGTATTTTAGTAACAACCTAAAAATAAAATAAAAAATTGATAAACTTAATAATTTCTTTCTTCTGCGGTATTGTTTAAAAGTGTTACGCGTGTAATGGGCAACTGAAGGAACACATTATTTGTAATCGCCCATGGTTGCCCAGGAGGGCCGATGCCTGCTAGGCCAGCGAGATTGTTCGAAAGAGTGAGAGAGAAGGGCAGCTGAGAGACACAGGTAGATTTTACTCAGTAAAGCCTGACACTCCATTTCGCTCCAACCAGAGCGAAAGGAGTTATTTGATCATTATTTTCTAGATTATAGCAGGAAATACTGGCGGAATTGACCAATAAAACTAATCGCGTTTTAACGTTTGGCTCGCATAATCGCGTTTAGCCGCTGTCACTAGTGTCACTTGTAAAAATACAACAAAAAAATATAGACAAGTGACACTAGTGACAGCGGCTAAACGCGATTATGCGAGCCAAACGTTTAAACGTGATTACTTTTATTGGTGAATTCCGCCCTTATTATGCTATTGAATAACTTCTATCCCATTCATTGACCTTCCGTCCCATATATAATTCGCCAAATAGTCGGCAGCTAGCAGCCGTAGGTTAGATCAATAACAAAGTAAATAAATATAGAACCGGCCACTTTCCGGAGCCAGAAAAGTCTCTGTGAAAGTTCGAATGGTCGAATTGACATTGCAAAGTGGCGACAGAACTCCAAGGCTTGAATTTGGCCTCTTGCCCATTGTGTTAGGGTGTTTTTCCACCAGTTATGTGCTATGCAACTATGTTGTGAGTATGTGAAAGCTAATCTACGAAACTATGTGATCGTTTCCTTTGATGCCAAGCTAAGTAAAGAGGCGAGTAAGATATTACATGCTACTAGCTGACCCGGCAAAAGTTGCTCTGCCATACAATATAATATAGTATAATATAATATTCCCCAACTAACACACAATGCCGTCTAGTCTCAAGCTAAGCAAAGCTTGTGTTATGAGTACTAGACAACTAATAAACATACATAATATATTTCTAAATACATACATATTATAAATTATCAAAGAAAAAAATGGGGGGTCTTTTCAGACCTACCAATTATACACCAAAAATGTCGTAAAATCGATCAAGCCGGTTCGGAAGAGTTTGATAGCAAACAGTTAGTCAGTAAAAGTGTGACATGCCCTCTCGCTCCGCCGAAGAACGGGAGATGTCATTGGATGATTTCCCCGACAACAAAAAAAAAATATTGTACTAATAGTAATTATTCATACGCATACATAGCAACGTAGTATAGCACAAGACTAATGGAAAAGCACCTTAAGGCTGGTGTCCGAATACGAATGGTCGCATCTTTGAATGGTCCGCCTCTTACATAAACATTTCCGAGCTTAGGCGTCGTCTTTGTGGGAAATTCTTCTCGTAGACGACGTTGGATCGAAGTTTCTAATTGAAGTAATCTGACTATCTGAATACTTTTTTTTACCTATGTTTCTCCAGTGGCCTTTTGCGTTCCAGGACCATGCATAGCATAGTCGGCCTTATAATGTTCCCACTGTTGGGGCTCAGGCCTCCTCTCTAGGAGAGGGAATGGGCCGTAATCCATCACGCGGGCCCAGTGCGGGTTGGTGGATGTCACATGTCTTCGAATTTTTGGCTCTAGGACATGCCGGTTTCCTCACGATATTTTCCTTCACCGTTTTGAGACCAGGACCATAGAACCGAACCTATATCTCTAGCAAGCATTGGCCCTTCTGGACCCCTGCGGTTTGGTTTTTTACTCAGGCTTGGTTTCGGAGAGCTAGCCCTTAGTCGCGGCGGCCGTGGCGCGAGAATGTGCGTTCCTTCACTCTTGCGGTTGCCTCCTTCGCATCTAGCATTACTGCTTCGCAGAAGGACGTGACCGCAACTCATTCCCTCTTGCTCCATACTATCTGAATACTCTGTTTGTATTTCAAAGATGAGTACCTACTTAGTGGTGCAGCGATTACTCACAGATGATCGTAAATTTAAAGTGTTTTATAAGCGTAAACATTGATCGAGTAGATAACACTATCTACTGCACTAAACAGGATTTCGTGTATCGGATTCTCCTGCTATGGATGGAGCATAAGAGCTGGTTAGATTTTTACTTATTTAAACCCATCTGGGTTAATTCAGTTGCCCTTTGCACTCCAGGGCCACGGTAACTTCGAACAATCTCGATGTTCTGATGATATCTGCCCTCCTGGGTAACCATGGGTGATTATAAATAGCTTAAGAAAGTCTAACCCACTCTACACCTTCCATAGACAGTACCTTGTGTTTTTCTTCTTTTCGAAACGATTATTTTCTTTTCTCTTAAAGTATTAAAACCCGGTAGGTCACGTTTATAGCGGCGTCAATGGCGTTTTTAAGGTCCTACAAAGTGCAGATGACTTGACTTCTGACTGGATGACCTTGATATCCTTGACTGACAGACAATACACAGTCTGAACCAGTTTTTAGGGCTCCGTCCCTCAAAAGGAAAAAGCGGAACCCTTATAAGATCAATTTGTTATCCGTCTGTCTGTCTGGCTGTCAAGACCCTTTATCTCTGGAACGCGTGGAGGAGGTATCAAATTGGAATTAAAACCATATACTCAAGACTTGAGTATACGGTCCCTTGAAGCTATGAAAAATATCAAATTTATAAGTTAGGTAATAAAAAAAAGGCACGGCCGTTTATGTCGCAAAAAACGTGTATTTCGACACTCGAGGGAATTAAAATTCATAGGGTACTTCCCGTTGACCCAGAATCCTGAAATTTGGCTTCAAGCAAGGTCTTATAGCACAGGTATTATAGAAATAAATTTAAAACCAGTAAATTTATTGTTACGTCACAAAAAAAAATCATTTTAAATCTTCCACTTTCGGGATTTGAACTATTTACATAGGTAAGTTTGTACGGAACCCTCAGTGCGCGAGTCCGATTCGCACTTGCTCATTGCTTCGAGTTTACCTACTTATTATTGAATGATTAACCAACAGAAAATGGTTGTTAAAGGGTGCAATAAGCTAGGATTTTGCCCCTAAACCCATAGTTCTTAGAAGGTGAAAACGTTTAGTAAGCTAGGCTTACCCAAGTGTTAATCCTTTCAGCGGGTCTAATAGGGTATTGAAGTGTATAAAGAAGCGAAGTCTGATAACAACCAGTCATTTTATTCCTAATCTAATTAGCCCTTTATGTCCCGCTGCTGGGTGATGGCCTCCCTCTCCCTTTTCCACACACGTCTGTCTTCTGCCACTGCCGGCCAGTCCCTGCGGTAAGAGTCAACTTCATCTCTCCACCTTCGTCTTGATCTGCTGCATATCGCAGCCGATCGCCTTGTGTTTAATGAGGCTCAATAAGTGGTTCTTTTAGCAAACAGTTCTGAAATGCGGTAGCGATATCCGGTCTTTTGAATACTTTCACTCTTCAATCTCTTCACTGCAAAGCTAGTGAATACTGCAACCAACAGTTTCACAGGTTCGATAAAGTTCACTTCATTGCCGTTAGTCCCGAAAAACTATGTAACCGACTGCGAAATGATCCGGCTCGAAGGACCAAAATGTAGGAATCGCGAACGAAGTGGTATAGATTGCTATGCTGTTAAATGAAATAAATACTTTGATAACTTTAAAGATTTATTTATAAAACGGTAATTATGCTAAGTTTCGCTAAATAATAAATGCTAATGAGTACGAAAGCACCCGGTTTGCTGTCCGAATATGTACTGATGCCGCGCCGCACTTAGCGCGGCGTAATTGGTCAGCTAGATCAGAAAAACGTGTTCTTTCTGCTGGGTAAGAGTCTCCTTCCATTACTTCCAACGATCACGATCTATTTTGCGTCTTCTTCGGAAGGAACACATCCAGGTCGTCCCGCCATCCCCTTCGCGGTCTGCCGTGGCCACTAATGCTCCGGGCTTGCCGGATTGTTTGAAAGAGTTACAGTAGCCCTGAAACGTAATTTCAGAAAAGTAAACCCGTGGTCATAGTGCGCAAAGGACAACTGGAGGACACCTCTTCCACTCGCTCCACCCAAAATAGAAGAAGTTTTTTTATGGTTTCCTTCTTCAAAGAAAAGGGCACGAATCCTATGTTTTATAGGCCCACCACACACAGTCAATTACTTGAATATTTTAATTAGAACTGAGAACCGAGTGGAATGAGCCATTGTTATCGTGTCACAGAATAACAATTAACATGAACTAATGTAATACCGTTTGTACGACACACGAAACTGGGTAATGGGGTTCCTTTATCGCTACTTAAATATATTTGGCATTCTTGAATTTTATTCATTTTGGTAATGAAGAATATAGATACTAGTGGATGGAAAGATCTGAGACCTACGAGCCCTTCACGCGATCCATTTGACAACCTAAACTGAACTGTTAAAGGGATAGAGCTATATTGGGTGTATAGCTCCATCCCTCTTTCTCGCTCGCACGCTTGAAATTTTAACACGTCATGGTAAGACCCCAGAGAAACGATGAATGGAATCTTTATGAGAGATGATTATGTCTAGAAAGTGGGAGTTTCATGCTTACTCAAAAGTCTTGCTGAAGGTGGCGTATACGCTGGATCATTCGGTTCCCTTCAAAATAAGTGAGCTGAATGATGAGCGTATGCGCTTGAGTTATGTTCGAGATCGAGATTAAAGGGGTGACCAGACGGTTGCAAACCAACGTGCCAACCAAGGTGACCTTCCTAGTTTCAATCCGTGTAGACAGCAGTTGTAATCCATGACCTTCAACGCCCTTATTTGAGAGGCGCGTTTTCCCAACCACCGAACGTGTTGCACGTGGTTTACATCCATGTAGCCGCAACACAAACCAAACACATAAACCAAGGTCACCTTGGTTTGAACGCTAGTTTGCAACCATCTGGTCACCCCTTTATGAACGAGCAAACGAGCCAAGCTTAAAGTTATTATTAGGTTTTTCAAAACTACCCTCAAAATAGGGTTTAAGGTGTGTTAAAGTTTTTATGAAACATTCGCGCGAACGAAGTCGCTAGCAAAGTGCTAGTGTAGTAATATTTTATTAGCTTTATTGTTTACTGTTGGCCGATCGTTGACATTGTTTTTGATTGCATAATATTTCCTGGCTCACGAACTGCGTTAAGAAAGGCTTCGGCTGCTTTATCCTTCACCTTAAACATTCACGACCAAACACTGATTTAGTCTCGTATTTAGCCAAAGCGCTAATTTCTATGCAAAGTAGCATAGAAATTAGTCAACATTGTCTTCGTGTGGTATATCGAGATAGAGTATCGTTATCCTTCAAAGTCAAAGTCAAAAGTTTTTATTTCACATAGGCCTACATGGGCACTTATAAAACGTCAGAAGCTAGTGCACGGTTCCAAATTGGTCGTTTCATAGGGAGAAGAACCGGCAAGAAACTTCACTACATATAGTAGCTCCTTAAACATGAAACTTGGGAATCGACCACTCGAATAGCTCTATTACTGCACTCACATGTGGTATAAACCAGGGACAGAAGCTACTTTTGAATAAATGCACTATAATAATATCGAGTAAACGTTTATAGGGCATGGTTAAAAAAACTTAAAAGCGAAAATTGTTGAAAAGTAACAAACGCTTTTACACGACATTGTAGTTTCTACGTGTCAACTACTCAACGTTTATTCGATCTGTAACCGAAAAAAACATTTGTTATTCGACTTTTGTTAGTTGGATTCCTTCAGTAGTTCTAGGGCCGCGGTTTTTTTATTACTTGATATAAACTAGTGCTTGACTGCGACAGACATACCTGACGTTAAGCAGTGCTGCAATCGTTGATGGTGAGGCGCACTAGTTTATTAAGAACCTATTCACTCTAGCCTTGAAGACACCTAAATTATAGTTGGACAGAAAAACCGGCAGGCAAATGGTCCTTCGATGTACGCGGTATACAAGACGAAGCGAAACGCTTAGTCCGGACCGTTGACGTTTCAACAACGTAAGGGTGGATACTCACCGTACGTCGGGTTGTCCGATGGTAGAAAGGAGATATCGGAATTAAGGCATGCTATTCCCGCGCACACTCCAAAATGCATCCTGTAAAATACCGAAAGGTTGGCTATCCTGCGCCTGTGCTCGAGGCTTTGTAGATTGGACTTAACTAAATCTGGATCCACAATTAGCCTCTTCGCACGCCTTTCTACCGAGTCCAAAGCTGCTAGATGGCATTTTGCAGCACCAGTCCATATATTACTGCGGGACTTCACACACGATCGGACTTATGCTTTGTATAACATTAGAAGCTGTCCCGGTGTGAAGTACCGTCGGACCTTTGCAAGAACGCCTAGTTTCCTAGCAGCTACCTTGGCTTTGGACTCATTCGAATAACACTAGCTCTGGCTCTAAAGGATAATTTTAGCCATTGATTAACTACTACTACTGATTAGACTGTGTCATCTAGTTCTCTGAAATAAAGCAAGACTAATAGAAAACCATAATCAAATGCATAGATCAGTAACTAAAATATGAATGCCGTTATCGTAAGTAGGTACTTAATACTATCTCTCTCTACCTCTTAAGATGCCCACGCAAAAGGCCGGCTATTCATAACGCCCAGCAATTCACTCTCAAAACACATTCAGTCATTTGTATCACGAGAATGCACAACAAAAGCATGACAAGTAAAACAGACAGTTATAATTTGGGA
The DNA here is from genome assembly GCA_961205895.1 of Mythimna pallens. Lineage (NCBI taxonomy): Eukaryota > Metazoa > Arthropoda > Insecta > Lepidoptera > Noctuidae > Mythimna > Mythimna pallens. Next base: position 13,026,887 of record OY540848.1, read on the forward strand.
TCTGTCCAACTTTAGATGAGCTGTCGCCATTCTGTTAGTTTCCGTTCTCCCGAACCTTTTGTTCGGGTGTCACAGTGCGGTGGTTCTAGTTATGATGGTTTAGCTTAGCGTTCAACAGGGTTGTATTCTAAGCCTTGACCTCGAGGAAAGTGGGTCAGGCTGGTCGGCCCCGTCTCCGGATGATTATGCATTTTGTATGCCGCTAAATGGGGAAATATGGGATGTGTTTTTCTTTGTTTTACTTTTTTTTTGCGTGGGATTAAAGCGGATCTGTGTTAACGAGGTTGTATAATGTTTTGTACGTGATTTTTGCTTGAATGGTGTTGTGTAATCGTGCTTGTGTATCGGCTAACGATATTTATATACGATGTATGTGTGTTCGGGTTTAAAAGGTGGTTGTAACAAATCTACCGTACCTTTTGACGTGACAACGTCTTATAAATTGGTTTGCCGGGTGACACTTCAAGAAACTGCGTTACGCTCCGCTCACGTTATGCGCTCACAATGAGAGCGAGTGAGAGGCACGCGTCCCTTCCACTCGGGCATGGTTAGCCCGCCTAAGAGCGAGAGAGACAGACATAAAAAGTATACGAATGAATATTCACATTAAAATTATTTTACCACTCAAAGTCGTTGTCACGTAAAACTTTCGCCCGTATACCGACTTTACAGGCAACCAATTTTTTTAGGTGAGAAATCATCTAATGACATCTCTCGTCCTTGAGTGGAGCGAGAGGGCGTGTCAGACTTTTACTGGCTAAAACCCACTCCTATGTTCCTTCGTTGCCTTGCAGTCCAGGGCCGGGTTTTCTGTTCAGAAGCGAAACCCGGTAGGTTTCAACCCTACTGGGCCCCTACGGTTTTGCTAACATCTTTTTGAGGCGTCCGTGGAACACTGCGCCCTGTCGACTCTGATCGATTACCATTATTAAAAAAAAATGTAGATCAATCATCATCATCATTTCTTCCGAAAGACAGCCACTGCTGGATATAGGCGTCCGCCAAGTGTCGCCGTAACGACTGGTCCTATGCATCCGATTCCCGCGACCCTCACTACTTAAATCGTCCACCTTGCAGGTAGACCAGTAGTGTGTAAAAAAAAATAGGAGAAGAGAGAGTATGTGAAGTCTAAAGTAGGACTTCACATACAAGATCTATTTTACTGCAGCTTGTTGAGGTTCACTCAAGTGCATTGAAAATTATTAATAATTTCAATGATTCGTACAATAATAAAACATATATTTAAAATTAACGTTTTTGTGTAATTGAAATATGTACTAGGTAATAGCATCGCATTAGTGTAATAAATTCTGCTAATGTGCTGTTTACGAAATTACTGACAATAAATATAATTATGATATTTTTATATTAATAAAATTATCACTATTTTCATTTTGTTAATTTGTAGAACATAATCCCTGGACGTACTGGACTGATTACAAAAATTCTTTCACTAACAGGAAACTACAGTATCGCTGATTATTAAATGCCTCTATTGTCGCGAAAAAATGCAAATTTCCCGTGGGATAAGCCGCAGGAAACTCAGTAGCTTTCTCACAATAATCCAACAGGGCTATTCCATACACGTGCCGAAAAGCATTGCAGAATCGTTTAAACTTTCAGTACCAGCATTAACTACCGACAGAACTGGAACTATTAAACTCAATAGCTTGTAAATCCCTAATCACACGCGTACCGAATTAGAATTTACGTTTTACTAAACGTTAATAAACAGGGCGCTGTGTTCCATTTGTATTACGTTAACGCGATGGAATCGTTTACCGCGTTTGGCTCTCTGATTGGTTAAGAGCTTGGAGCTGGCCAATCGGAGCCCCGAACGTCATAAACGTGTCGATCGATATCATCATCATTTCAGCTGAAAGACGTCCACTGCTGGACATAGGCCTCCCTCAAGCTTCGCCGCAACGAACGGTTCTGTGTGTCTCGCATTCATCGCATTCCCGCCACTCTCACCAGGTCCACCTTGTGGGAGGCAACCAACTCTGCGTCTTTCGCCACTCCAGAACCTTTCGGCCCCATCGACCATCTGTTCTACCAGCAATGTGTCCTGCCCGGGCTATGTCGGCGACCTTGATTCTCAGAACTGATCGCGTTAACGTAAAACAAAGTCGCACTAGGTACTCGAATAACACACCCGTCCTAATCGAAACATCGTTTCCGATGAAAGACGAGCCGGCGATGCACCGGAAAGCCAGAAGTCTTCCCGCTTCTCATCGAGAGGGATGTCCGACTTGCTACCAATATCCGTTTCCCTTGTCTACATCTGATAACTTCGACGCGATGGATTTATTCGTAAAGCTCAGAGAGTTGCTCTGAGGTCTTTTGTTTTCAAAGTTAATATTGCTGTGGAAGTTGGATTTGTAAAGATTTGTCACGTTACTTGATGGAGATTTATTATTGTTTATTCAGTGATATAAACTAGTGCTTGACTTCAATCCCACCTGATGGTAAACAGTGATGCGATCGTTGATGGTGAAGCGCATTAGTTTATTGTGAGGCTATTCACTCTAGCCTTGAAGACACCCGAATTATAATCGAACGGGAAGACCGCAGCAGGCAAATAATTCCAGTCCTTTTGCATTATCGCTGTCTGATTTCTGGGGTATTCTAACCGAAGTTTATACAAATGTAACATAATAAACGTAGGAAAGTACATCCTGAAAGTTCAGAATGTTAGTTTTCAGAATGTGTTATTGAATCAATTTCAGCTATTTTAAAAATACCTAGGTAATTTTTGTTACCTATCCAAAAAATCAGGAATTATTTTAGGATTAAACATTACTTATTTTTGATAAATATTATATTGATTGTACGTCACCAGCGTGTATATGTATGCGTCCATAGGTACTAATACATTACAATATTATATGTGTACAATTAGGATAGCTAATTAAATGAATTTAAATATAAATTTCAATGGTTATTATTTATTTATTTAATTTATTATTAATATGCTTTATTGTACACCTCATATGTGAAACCACCTCATGATGTACGTATGTATGCTTATATTTATAATTGTAACTTAATTATCTAATTGGGGTGTATAAGTGTGTGCATTATTCCACTTATATGTACAGATATATATATTTGAGTAGCCTAGTTATCTTATTTGGGCCGAATTCATTTAGATTGTCATGGGAACATTAAAATTATCAGTATCCTCTTGTAATTATCCTAATTTGTCAAAGCTTTTGAGAGTTATATGCTATGTGGAACAGTGCTGTTACTAGGGTGGTGCCAGAGGTGTCAGAACACAGGTCACAGTCTCTGGAGGGGCGCAGTCCCTGGAGCGACGCCAAAATTTTATATGTAGTCCTTTTAGTTTGTATTGTACTTTCAAGGGTTGCATAAAATTCGTGTTTGTTGGCTGTCTCGTTTCAAAATGTGATTTAAATTAAAAGGAGCATCTCACAAAGTATTCTTCGTAAAAGTACCAAGACGATGTCTTGCATTTACAATTTTATGAAGCCGTAAAATTCTCGTTCTTTGTAGTTGTACAAGGTACACGTTCTTGATACAACAATGTTTGATTAAACGAGAGATTCCATCTTTTCAGAATTCTTTGTTAAGTTTGCATGGGGCGTGTTTATACTGCTTCTTATCTACGGCTAAGGAGCTAGCTAAGGAGTGGAATTCCTTTCCGGAATCTGTATTTCCTGATGGCTACAACCCGGGAATCCTTAAGTCAAGAGTGAATAGGTTACTTTTAGGTAAGCGCGCTCCATCGTCGACCGCATCGTCGCTTTCCATCAGGTGAGATAGCGGTCAAGCGTGAACCTATCAAAAATATAAAAAAAAAACATAATTTCAATCAGCCTTATAATGTTCCCACTGTTGGGACTCGGCCCTCTTCTTCAGGTGAGGGAGTGGGCATTCACCACGCAGGCCCAGTGCGGATTGGTTGAAGTCACATATCTTCGAATTTGTGGTTCTAGGACATGCCGGTTTTTTTAATTGCAATGTTTTTCTGCACCGTTTTGAGAGCAGTGGTGATAAAATAAATTACACAAAATATGCATAGGCCTGGGTGGGTTTAAACCACTATTGCTCTCCCTAACTTGTGCAGCGTTAGAAATTTTTGCAGTCATTTGAGCTCTTGCTAAGGTTGAAATTATTGTTAATTATTAGACTGCTTCACATATCAAGTGTGCTTAGATAAAACATAGGAAAGAACATGATGTAAAAAATCTAGAAAACAAAGCACCGCCCGTTTTCCCCTTGACCAGGCTTTGTCAGCCTCGGCACCAGTGGCGTAGATAGCTCCAAAGGGGCCCCATATAATAAAATCTCTTTTTTCTAATTCAACACAGAACTGGTAGCATAGAAGAGTGAAATGAAGTCGCTTTAGGCCTCGACGGAGATGGTCAGAGCAACTGGATAGGTACTAGAAAACGTGCGGGTTCGATGATGGTGCGGAACGTGCGGGATGATGCGGAAAGATGGGAGCAGTGACTTTGTCATCATGTAAGATCGAGCTCAAAAATGGCATTATACTGTCTGGGGCAAGACTAATGTTCATTGTATATGAGCTAGTTTATTGATACATTTTAGACTAGGATAAGTTATATGTAAGTTTTGATTGTGATCTTATGTAGAAAAAGCTAAAACGTGTCAAGCCAGCTGTAAAATTTGATCATCCTATTATGATAGGTCATTTATGTCATTATTAATTTACGGGCCTCTTATAAATAAGAGAATTTAAATCAGTGGATAACATGTTACGATTTTTGCACACATTGGGGCCTCTGTTGACAAGGAGCCCCGTATCGTTGATACAACTGATACGACGGTAGCTACGCCCCTGTTCGGCACTAAACTAAAGTCCCTGTTTAAACATGTATGCATCCTCTCCCGGCATTAAATATTCGAAGCATGTTCGCGTTTGTACGTAAAATACGCTATTCTAATATCTTTTCGCTTTAAGGCGTATAGTCCCTAAACATCTGGCTGGAGTTAAATGCACACATACTGTTACTGCCGCCTGCGCCCGCATAGAGCCTCGCTGACCTTTAAATTCATTTTCTTTGCGAAATATTGATTGATTTACATATGCTATGTACATGCTAAAGAACACTTAACCAGCATTTTTATTGTGTAAACATATTTCTAAACATCGAAGCCATTTGGAGGAGAAATAGAGAAATAAAAGACTATGGAAAACAAACGAATAAATATCATGATGTTAATTTTTTTTTTGATAATGTTATAATCATAATATCCATTAATTTCGGATTGAGATCGATATGAGTGTTAGTAACAATATTCTTAAGATCTATGTTAGTCGTAGTTATATAAATGAATCTATAATAATATTACTTTTTTCAAATCTATTAACCCAACTGATACCGAGAAGTAGGCTTCAGAAAGTCGCTTTTTTATGTCACCAAATGGGAGCAAGGGCCTTAACTTTGCATGCAAACACCGGGTCGATTTGTAACAAATACAGTGGAGAATCAAAGCACATTGCTTGAATTCCTTTCCGGAGCGCGAGGGCGAAGTTGTGAACTTCGCTTGTGAAGCTTTTGCCGTTAGGGAAGTAACGCTTCATAAACATTTGTTTTCCGTTTCAGAGCACGGCTTTTAATGGACGAGATACGAAATGAAATACCTTTTTAAAATTGAATAAGGGTGAACTTTTGTGCTGGCATTTTGCTAGGAGTTGTTTTGAAAGCTTTTAGGTTTTGTGACTGATACCTGCAAAGAATGGACTACCCTAGGTGTCACCTAGGTTCTAAACGAGTATTGTAGATATCTTTCAGTTGCATCCACTTAATAAAATGTGTGTTAAAAGGAGATTGTACATTAACTCACTATTTTTTATAAAATATATAAAATGTGTGTTAGAACGAGATTGTACATTAACACACTATTTTTATAAAATATATGAAATGTGTGTTAGAACGAGATTGTACATTAACTCACTATTTTCATAAAATATATGAAATTTGTGTTAGGACGAGATTGTACATTAACTCACTATTTTTATAACATCCACTTTCTTTTAATTTTAAAAATCCTTCAAGATTAGAAACTAAACCTTCTATGATTAAAAAATTAAATAATACATTAGCGTACGTTAATTACAAAAGCAAAAAACGGACTACTTAATAGAATACATAATGACTGAATACTCTCAAGTCATATGACTTGAGGGCCCTGGAACGTCATAAGTGCTATGATCGAAACATTTCCATTTATAAATAACAGCTCTTAACAAACCCAATTGAAGTAGCAGCAGCTTCCGAAGAACCCTCCCTTTTCTCGAAGGTGCCAATCTGTTTAATAGGCATCGACAAGCCACAGGATACAAGAATATGTCTGCCAAGCGTACACGTAAACAACTTACTGACTGACACAATTCTTCGTATTATTCTGAAGAGGCACGCGTTTCGAAGAGGCGGGCGTTCGTTCGTAAGCTTTTGTGATTGAAATATTGGATTGGACAAGCTCTGTTGAGCGAGTGTCTGTAAATATACATGGTCCTAAATGTAAAGGCTAAGCTGTGGGACAAGTGAATGGGATATTTTGCGTAACTATTTTTTGGCATCAAGCAAATAATCCATTCGCTGGCTGGTGACTGGTCACCACTGGCTATGAATATCAGCAATACCAGAAGAATTACAGGTTTATTGTCCTGCCAGGGAGTAAGAAGAGATGTTGAATGAGTAGGACTTAATGTCACAAAAACAGCAGAATACTGAGGTGTATTTGGCATATCATTACTTCACGCTTGGATCACATTCATGGAATGTATTTTGCACTTATCCTACAGACTAAATTTTAAATCTTGCGAAAGGTTAAAAAAAAGGTTGAAAATTTCTTTCTATTTGCGATAAACTTACTTTTTGATTTAGATAATTTAAAAAAATAAGAGCACCTACCCAATTCTGCAGCTCATTATAGAACTGTTGCTGTACGATAGGCTACGTTAAGCAGTAGACGTTAATAAGGTGCTATAACCATTTAAATATACCTTCTCACTAGTTTCTGCCAGTGGCTTTTGGAATAAATATTCAAAGTCCATTTGTATGTTGATGGAGTAAGAAATGAAGAAATTATATATGTGTAAGCGCACATGGGCCCGCACGGTGGGTTACGGCCCATTCCTTTTCCCAGAGAGGAGGCCGGAGCTCTAGCTGTGGAAATATTATAAGGTTGATTATGCCATGCTATGCTACTTCACCACTTTCCACAGAATCTTCGCTGGCAGCGCATATTGCTTTGACTGCAGATTGCCATATTCACAAGGAAAATAACACAAGCAGCAAGCAAGATCAAAAATACAGCCTCAAGACATTATTTATTTTCTCATTAACAAAATGTGTGGGATGTACATTGATGTATGTACTTGCTCGAGTGTAAGTATGTATTTTGAACGTACGTATACATGCTAGCTTGGGCCGGCGGCCAATTTACATTTTATTCGTTAATTTTACGTACTTATTTAATAAAATACTTAGAATTAATTAAATAGTACTGATTTTTGTGTCTGTTTTACAGAATATTGTTAAGTACTTAATAAAATTACCCCTAATCAGTAATTATAATAGTTTTGTTTTTTCGGTGGTAAAATCATCCATTGACATACCCCGCTCTTGGGCGGAGGAGGAGAGTGAGTCAGACTTTTACTAACTAAAAACCCACTCCTGTTCCTTTGCTGCTTTTCATAACAGGGCCGAGTCTTCCTTTCAGAAATTTGGACATAGTTTATGTAATACGTGTAAATAACGAAAATACAAGTTATTTTCGTTATTTACACTTATTACTTATTTCACCCCATAAATCATGGTAGTAACCATGATTTATGGGGTGAAAAACACTGTTTGATTTTTCATTTTTTTTTAATTTTAAGGCTTATAAATATGCCGTTGGTCCAAGCTTGTATGAGTGCGTATATACAAAGTATTACTCAATACCATACATTTTGCTAATCAGAAAGTAAATAATGACTCTGTGATCTTTGACTATGACGCCTATTTCTCCACCAGTCGTATCCCACCGAAAAAAAAAAGTCGTATCCTCCACGGGTAGTGTGAAAGTGAAACCCGGGGCCTGGGGCGAAGGCAAAGAAGGAACAGGAGTGGGTTTTTAGTCAGTAAAAGTCTGACACTATCTTGCGCTCCGCCCAAGAGCAAGATTTTTCATTAGATGATTTTCCCACAGTAAAAAAAAAACTAGCTGTTTATCCCGACGGCTGTATTTACACAATCGATTTTTTTGGAAAAAATGCTGCCAAAAAAATTAACCACCTTAGTCTCAAAAAATAGCTTACCTTACTTAATCGTTTTCTAATAATACGATATCACTTTAACTAGAACGTTCTACGTAAAGCTAATCGCTTAACGTGATTGAGGCGAAGATGCGGCGTCTAACCTATTTACGGTAACCGCTCGGTGTTGCTGATGTTAACAGCTATATTATAGTCATTAGCTGTGTTTTGATGATCAGGTGTTGTTGAGGTTAAGCAGATTTCGAGTATTTTGTTTGAATTTATGTGATCTATTCTGGGAGTTTGTTTGATTAAAGGTATTAAGAATGTAGAATTCATTACCTCTTTGTCAAGATTCAAGGCCGATTACTTCATCCGAATCCTGAATTTTTTCGGGATAAATAGTAGTGATGCAAACAGATCTCCAGCTTCTTGGAAGTTCCGCGCCCTTCCGTTTCTGCTTCTGTTTCCGCAACTTTTATAAGGGAAATTTGAATGGTTTACACACTACTCCATTCGCAGTAAGATTAGACATTTACTTAAACAAACCTTTTTTAATATCCGTTCAACCGATTTTGACGCCTATTCCGTAGGCATAAGGATGGCATTAAAAGCAAAAAAAAAAGTGGGTACAATACCAATTATTTACTGCAGCCGCCATTTATGCCATGCCATGCCACAAACGCAATAAAAGTAGTTGTCTGGCATTATGCTGAACTGGACCTATTAGGTGCAGCCTGAGACACTATTGTTGTTGTTTTATTTTTTTGTATACTTGTTTTTTCAATGTGTGCCAAATAAAATAAATGTTTTCTTCTTCTTCTTTCCGCATCAGTCCGTTTATCTGCTAATTTCTGCTAAATACGCAACGGATTTTGGAGCAATAGGTCTTAACTCACAATGGCTCAGAGTGTCTCATCGCGTTTAAAGTAGAACTAATTAGATCGACACACAAGTGAACCACGTCTGATTTGTAGGTAGAACGATATCGCGTGGTGTGGATCTAATGTAGCTCTACAAGTCTAGTTGCCATATAAAATGTATGGAGACCGACGCGCCCAGATTGGTGTACGTGCCACACGTGTGCGCAGTGTAGTTCTACCTTTAGTTTTTAACTAAATTGCGCGACTTTGATCTCGACTCGTGCTTTGCTCCTCTAGCGTAGACTCACCTCAATATTTGCATAACCCTATACCTTAACAACGGGGAACTAGAGGTGAATATGTTATAAGCGAAAAGACTGACGAGTCGCGACACGTCGACTCTGCGCCAGTGTGAGTTGAGCCTAAACGAGGAAGGTATATACATACCTAATTTGCACCCTAGTGAAGCCGGTGTGTACTAGTTAATGATGTATGATGCTGGCTGCGTAGCAATGTAAAGGTATAAAGCTAGAACTACATTAGTCCGACGCACACGTGGACGACGCTTGATTTGTACGTAGAACGACGTCACGTGGCGTAGATCTAGTGTAGCTTTACAAGTCTAGTTTCCATATAAAATGTATGGAGACCGACGCGCCCAGATCGGCGTACGTGGCACACATGTGCATAGTTTAGTTCTACCTGGTCAGGTCCACTCAAATCTGCGAGGTTCTTTCCTCAAAAGACCATCTCAGACACAAATCTGCATAGATTTGGCCATTATCTTAGTTTAAAAGACTTTATCTCTGAGTTTATTTCGGTGTTTCTTCTCAAGGTAAGTAGGCTAGAAAACACCGGCCTCATCGACTTTAAATTGACGAAAAAATTGAAGTGTAAAATTATTTGCAAAAAACAGGTCATTTTATTTTAGATCCACGAACCATAGCTCTGGCTATCCCTGCTGTGAAAATTTCGCATCTCTTCTGCCCAATTCTTGAACAATGCGCCTGCAGCGGTCTTCCCGTCCGATTTTAATTTAAGTGTCTTCAAGCTAGAGTGAATAGGTTCTTAATAAATTTGTGCGATTTACCTTCTTCTTCTTTTATTTTTTTTCTCTCCTAACTTTGCTGTGCCCGACAGGGTCCATATTGATCTTGAATATATTTTATACCACCTAAGTACATAATATGGAATGCAATAAAGTATTGAGTATTGAACAATTGCATCACTGCTTACCATCAGGTGGGATCGCAAGCAAGCACTAGTATACATCATTAAAAAAACAATGCAGAGAAAATACTCTCCATCTCTATTAACATTCTAAACTTTATTTTCAGACGAGGGCGGCGGCAGTTCGGACTCGCGCTCCGACAGTAGTGAGGACGAGGTCACCGAGCACGTGACGAGGTCCACCCCACCACCAGACATGGCCGCCGCCAGGGCACAGGTAAACCTAACGGTAATATAAATACCAAATAACTAAGTGTGAACTTCTTCCTTACACCAGTCTTCAGCACCAATCTTGAAAATAGTAATTTTTCAATACACGCTTTACGCCCTCAATTCTTTAGCTTTTGTCTCTTCGTTAGGACGCACAACGCTGCGGTACGCGGTATGCGGTATTAAACATATAATCAAAAGGCCAAGAATAGTTTTTTTTTGCTTCACAATTATGCGTCAGTGGTGAGTATCGCAGCGTTGTGCGTGCCAATCAAGGGATCAAAGTTTTACGCACACTTCCACCTTTGTCACGTAATGTTGGATTTTCAATTATTGGCACTAAGCCTAGTGCTGAAAATGCCTATGTTAATTGTATGTCTCTTATAATTTTATTTCAGACATAAAAATCCATAGAGTGTTGTAAAATGCAAAGAAAAAACTAATGCCTATTGTTAGTCATTATCAATCTCCGCACGAACTTCTGCTTAATCGGAGAGCCGAAGATTTCAGCTACAGTTTTCAGGATGCTGTTTTGACCTCAGTAGCGACGCAGTTTTTTTTTTGCGTATAATCGCATAGAAACCGTCGATACTAGCTTGCAAAAACATTTCCGACGCGCTACAGTAACGAGGTAGTCTCAACAACATCCTGAAAGCATTATTATATTGGACGCGCAGGACATCCAGCGATCTCTTAGTATAATTGACCCACATACAGGCCGCCCGTGTACAGATTTTGGGAATAAGTCTTGAAAAGTGTTCCTTTTACTTGGTCTGTACACCGCTCAAATCTACGGAACAACATAATACGCCGGACCGATAGAGCTCTGTGCTCCCTCTCAATGTCTACATCGTTCCTGAGATCAGCGGCCAGAAGTTGCCCTAGGTATTTAAAAGTTGACAACCTCCTAATTGTTGACCCCTACAATAGCAGTTCAGGTCCTTCTCCACGGCGTTTGCCGCTAGCCTCAAAGACCATGTATTCACATTTCTTTACATTGTATTTTCATCCATGTGCGCTAGCGTAGGCCTCGCACGTTTTAAGCAGCTCTTTGATTGCTCTTGCCGACGAACCCAGCAGCACCATGTCATCTGCATAGCTGATGTTGTTTATTCTAACCCCATCCAGTGGCTGATTAATCCAGCGCGGGGCCTGTAGCAAATTCGACCAAGGGGCCCCTGTGTAGACCTCTATTAAACACTTCTCATTCTTATCTCAATCATCAATAACTCCGTGGATTTTAAGATTGGGTTATGTACTAGTTCGGTAATGAGGGAAATCTAAGCGATTGACTATCATATTCAATGAAATAATAAACAGCTGTATTCGGATTTCGATATATTTATATATAGTAGCCCCCGATAGCGCCGGGCCTGTAGCATTTGCTATATAATTAAAATTAAAAATAAAGTATAATTTATTTAAGTAAGGACCTAATCCGAAACATTATAGAGGTTTGCGGAACAGAGAGGTAAGTCCCGCAGACCTCAATTGAAAAGGGAGGATCCTTCGACCAGACGGGTACTGTGATTGTGTGCGGTTTTACATGTTTAAATCGTGTGGATAATTTTAATAGCCTAATATGGGACTTTTGTGACGTTAAGACTTTTTGTCACCCAAAGCAGCTTTAAACCTAGTTTGGGGACCAGGAGATAAATACTTCATGCAAACTTTATTGTATCCCATTACTGAACCTTTGTGAGCAATTTATTGAAATAAACTTATTATTATTATTATTAAAGGGAAATGGATAAGGCTATGCTTGGAGTTTCCTTGCGTGATCGAGTTAGGAATGAAGATCAGTTTACCGCCATAGTCCGAAGAATCGCCAAACGTAAGCAGTGGGCAGGGCACATTGTTCGCAGAACAGATGATTGATGGGGTCGAATGGTTCCGTAGTGGCGACCGCGTACTGAAAGATGTAACGTTGGTCCGTTGGTTGGACCTCCCACAAGGTGGACCGATGACCTGGAGTGGGCCAAGGGAATCAGAAGGATGCGAGATGCACAGAACCGGTCGTTACGGTGACACTTGGGGTAGGCCTATATCCAATAGTATACGCCATTCGACTGAAATAATGGCGACGAGGTCTGTCTCTAATTCGTATGCAGACGGTGTAAAGCCGCTATAACGTTACTTTAAGCACTTTTTTCAATTTTTTTTCTTTCTTTCAATAATAAATATTTGTGAACGTTTCTGCAGCCTAGACATTCTAAACTTTTATTACTGTTCTCTCTTCAGGTGCCGACGATAAGCGTAACCCCTCACAGTCCGGGGTTACTCGAGGACAGTTTGCAGCAGCTGCGAAGACTGCATGCGGCCGTGCAGCGGATGAGAACTGCGCCGCTGCCACTACTGGTAATATTTTTTTTTTAAATTAGGAAGTCTGTGTTGAGACTGCCTAAAGAGTTTTTAAAAGAGTCTTACGGTCCTGGAATCTAGTTGCTTCAGGTGCAGAGGGCACCTGCACCTGAAGATTTGTTTATTGTTTTGGTAATAGATTCTACATAATGATTGGTTGTCGTTCAAAGATTAGTCAATTGGAAATTGAACAGAAACCATAAATAAATATAATAAAAGCTTTAATTCAGGTCGTTTTGCAATTCTAAGTATTACTGTATGAAGTTTTCTAGGGTTGTGACTACTTGTTCTTCTTGACTTCTGACTAATTCTTCTGTAATACAGTCTGAGTTAGATTTTTTGTAGGTTAGACAGTAGGTACGAATTCGGTATTAGAATGGAAAGGGTAACTAAAGAGACGGGTGGGTTTTATTCAATAAAATTCTGAAACTCCCCCTCGCTCTACATAGAGCGGGAGACAACATCAAATATCTGATGATGTCCCATACTCAAGGAGTAAAAAAGGCCTCTTTCGAACGACAGAAATCCTCCTTTTGCGCCACAAGGGTCGCGACACATTTGCGGAACGTACGGCGCCGACACTTCAGCGACTGAATTATTGGTCGTAGTATTAGTTGGCATGGCACACCACTTAGCTTAGCTTAGCACTGTCTAGCTTAGTTGTCAGTTGGTGTCTTTGTGGTGTACGGTTGTGACGTGTTGAATTGCCCAGCAAAATGTATTTTATAACAATATTGGCTGTTATAGAGGGCAACTCGTCGACAAACTTTTGCGACGCATCGCGTGATGTGTCGCTTGCTCATGAACGCGACGTAATTTCGGCTAAAGTGTCAGGGAACTTGAAAAACAAAACAACGCGAGCGTATTCAACTGAACGTTTGGCGCCGTACGTTCCGCAGATGTTTGTAACGTCTGATCTAGGCTCAAGGCAATCGACTGTGATTTCTTATTTCTAAAACCTTTTCTTCTTTATCCAGTCTACCGGCGGGACAAGTCGTCTCAGCACATCATGTCCATCATTGTGCAAAGACGGTGTTGTGGAAGCTGACTGTTCTTCTCCAACACACCTTGACTTCTACCCCCAGAGTCGGAAGGGCAGCGGTAAGATATTTCTCGTTACTTCTTAGAAAATTAGCATCAAAGAGGAATTACGCTACTAGTTTGGTACCGTCTTTCTTATTCTGTTCAACTGCCTTGTTGGTCTTGTGGTCGTAAGCACGACCGAGAGACCAACCACCTTGGGACCAGGGTTCCATTTCCAGGAGAAATTACACTATAACTGCTTGGAGATAAAGCTGCTTAAAGTCACCCAAAAGGCAATAGAGAAGGCTATGCTCGGAGTTTCCTAATGTGATCAAAACAGGAATAAACATATCTGCAGGAGAACCAAAGTTACTGCCGTAACCGGAAGAAATTACCCAACTTAAGTGGTAGCGGGCAGGACACATTGCTAACAGAACAGATAGTCGACGGGCTGAAGGGTTTTGGAGTGGCCGCGTACCGGAAGGCCTCCCACAGGGTGGACCGATGGGCTGGTTGGCATAGGCCAGTTTATATGTTCCACGCAAACCTCGAAGAGATGTCAACATGAGTTTCGATGCTTAGTTACGAAAACCGAACGAAATTTCAAAAGTCGAGACAGTTTTGAAGAGTTTCTCACTTTTTCACTCCTGTGGGAATTTTTAACACTATCTATCGGAGTTTGGTTTCCACACTTAGTCCTTTGCGGACCATTGTGCGTGGGCTATGGCGGCCAAATTATTCCAACCAGCCCACCTCTCCAAAAACAGATTAGGCCTTCTAGGTTTTTCAGGGCGTCTGTGAGGGAATTAAGAAGAACCTAAGGTTCGTATGCATTATCAGTGACACCTATGCAGTCAAGGAGTACATGCGCAATAGGGGGCTGTCTGTGATGCCTATTGTGTGGAGGTGCTTATTCAGTATGCAGTGTCCAGTGATGGTCCCCGCCACTAGGCGCAGGCTGCCTCAGTCTGATGTTCAACACTTATGTGACACATTATTTGCAGGTGAATCCCGACAATGGGGTTTATGGGAGAGGCGCGACGAGGGCCGCCGCAGCAGCTGGGCGGCGCTCGAGCCCGTCCCGCGCACACACGACGCTCACAGGCAGCGCAAGTACGTGTTCTGTGCCTTTTGTTTACCTTGATATTATACAAAACTGGCTTATTATTTTCTACGATTATAAATAATAATAAATTTGTACATTTATCCATTTATATAAGAGCTACAGAAAGCTGCCATATTCACCTCTCTGACACCTGTGTTTTATTCCTAACTCTATGAACACAAAACGGCCCACTGTAAGACTGACCAATCAGGGACAGCCTTCGGACAGTTGACAATTTAACGCGCGACAGATTGTGATCTAACTGTTTTACTTCGATAGATTATAATCCTTTGAAATATAATGCGTTAATTTGTAAGCAGTAAGTTACAGTTCACAATATTTTCAACAGTTTACAAAATCTCACGAGATAGTTTATAGCGGTATTTACAATTTTACGGTAACATATACATGTCTGTGGCGGTCAAACGGTTAAAAGGCTGATTAAAATAAACCTTGCCCTTAATCTAAGATGTATTATCTTCTTTGATAGAACATTGTGCGCTCATTTCCAGTGCGTTGAACGGTCACAGCGCATCGCTGTCGTCGATGGAGTCGGAAGGAGAGGTGCCACGACCGGTCCGGCATTCTACACACTCGCTCAACGATAATGATCTTGCTGTAAGTTCACTTAGTTTTGTAGTATTTAACGAGCCACTGTAGGCGTGGGCTTACGGACGGCGAGCAATGGGTAGCTCGCTGTCCAGCCGTCTGGTAACCGTCTGGACGGAGCCCGAGTCGTCTACGCGCGCCTCAAAGAGATGTCAGCAAAACCGTAGGGGCCAGCAGGGTCGAAACCTACTGGATGGATTCGTTTTCGAAAGGGAAACCCGGGGTCCTTGAGCGCAAGACAAAGACGGAAAATAAGAGTGGGTTTTTGTTAGTAATAGTCTGATACACCCTCTCGATCCGCCCTAGAGCGAGAGAAGTTATTGGATGATATCCCACCTAAAAAAAAAGACAGTGAAGAAATAAGTTCATAGAAACTTAAAAAAAACAGCAATAACATAATGTGTCACAAAATACACGGGACATACGACCATACACTTGATTCGTTTCATACTGCAATATTGTCACTAACTACAACACAAGTCTTCACTCTCCACCTTACAGAAAGACTTCGAGAAAGTAACAGCAGCCCTGCGCGCCGGCGGCATCGCCCCGGGCTCGGGCGTGGTGGCGCCCGTGGAGGGCGGGCGGCTGGCGGCGCGCCTGCCGCTGCAGAAGTCGGTGTCCACGCCCAGCATCGTGGCCGCCGTGCAGCCGCACCTGGTGCAGCCCACGCCTAACGTGTACGTACTGTTGAGGTTACGTGTCAACTTATATTGTCTGGTTAAATGATTTTAGATTTTAAGAGCGTGTAAAAGAGTATATTTTAAGTCGACTTAGTGTTGAATGGTAGGCTTTGATTTGGAGATCTTGTAGGGTTTAGTTTTGAGTCGAAAATAAAGTTAGTGTTTTTAACGTAATCGATTGCGTTTACGTAAATAAATGCTATGTTAAAACGTATGAAAAATAATAAAACCGGTGTGTGCTTAAGATCACATGTCAGAATTGAAAACTTCATCGAGTTGAGGTCGGTCGGTCGGTCGGTCGGCCGACTGGAACCGACCTTACCCGAACGAGCGTTACATAGCCGAGCGTGACGGCTCATTCAATACTCACAAAATTCTTCACATACTTTTTCACATCAAAAAGGTTTACCCTTATTTTCAAAACACCGCGCTCATTTAGTTCTAATACAAATTACGTGAATGCGAAAATGCACTAATATTATAAAGTTATAAATGTTGTTATTTTGCGTCTTCCTGTTTATCTGCTAACTCCTAAACCACACAATAGATTTTGATGCGGTTTTTACTGAAAGAAAGAGCGATAAACGAGGAAGGTTTGTGTATATAATTTACTTTCGTATGAAGCCGGGACGGGTCGCTAGAGCAGACTAAAAATGAAGATGCCATTTCTGGACTGATTACACAATTTACCGATGACCAAAGAACTCGAATCTATGGTCACCACACAACGTAATTTATTGTTAACTTTTAATAAATTACTAATCTATAATTTGTTTCATCCATATTTGAAACCATTGTAGTAGTAAAAAATATTATTGTTGTAGAATAGGTACCCCATTTTAATTGTAATTAAAAAAAAAAACCCGTGATCACGCATGACACAGAGAACTTAGTAATAATATGAATGAGCTATACATGTATCTATACTCCACTAATTTTTAATTAGTACAAATACTTAAAGGGCTTATTATAAAAGGTCTTGTTATTATTTAAGTAAAGTCTCAATAAATAATATATTCATAAATAGCAAAGTTATTAGAGTTTTTTCATATCCCAAAATATCATTCAATGTATGGAAATTTTGTACAGGCTATTGATTATGAAGCGTGTCTTATTTTCTAGTAGCAATTGTTATGAATTATGAATTTACCAATTATGACAAATTTTTGTGGTCAATTTTGGGAATTCGTTTTTTTTTTTTAATTTGACTACACAAATATTTATTTATTTATTAAAACTTTTTGCGCTAGTTAGAAATACTACAAAGGCAGACTTAATACCTTAGGCATTTTCTACCAGTCGACCTTAGTGGTGCAGAAATATAACTAATATAATTATGATTAGTAACGGGTATGGATAGAGCCCAATTATTTTTTGTACTAATTAAAATATAGGGGTGTATAGTACAGACAAGATTTAACAACATAGTATACTGCTGAAAAAGGTATGATCAGTCAGTATATCACCCCGTTCATGGCTGCGGGATTGTTCGAAAGAGTTCCCGTGGCCCTGAAACGTAAAGGACACCTGAAGGAACACAGGTGGGTCAGTAAAAGTCGATATTCCCTCTCGCTTCGTCAAGATCTGGAGAATTTTTTTGATGATTTCCCACCTAAAAAAATATAGTTCACATAATAGATACAAGACTCAATTTTATTCAGTAATTCCTAAATCTTCCCCGTATTTGTTAGTTTCCTTAAACTTTAGCTAGGAGTAAACGTATTACCCTCTATGTTAGGAGGCCTAATCTACTTTTGGAAAGGGGAGGGCTAGATGGAATGAAGGCCGCCATGGCTTTTGTACAATGGTCCATTATGTACTAAATGCGGAAACCAAAATTCAAAGATAAAAAAAAAGACAAACTGCTGAAACCTATTTTAGAAATATTTGTAAAACTGTCAGAGTAAGGTCTCCAATTACACACATAATAGTATTATTAATATTTGTGCATGTCCTGTAATGAAATTGTCCAGTATTGTTTTTTTTTTTTGTCATTCGTTTTAGTTCATTTTGAATGAACATGAACAATATTTCATAGTAGAACCTATATTTTAATTCTGAACTGGTATAATCTATATATATTTACTAAGTTAAAACTCTTGACAAATGCGATCATTAGGCAACTCGCCCACGGCGACTTTTTGTGGCAATGTTGCCGCGCGTCTCGTAAGCGCGCGACAGCATCGCTACTAACGCGCGTTAATCGCATTTGCAAGCGCTATAGAAAATATGCCAACGCGCTACACACGTGGGAGCACGTTTTACGATTGACGAAAACGAAACCAAATTTTGGTAACACAAAAAGAAATTGTCGTGCCATCTCGCTTCGACTTTTGTTGTCCGCAACTGCTACGATCGTTGGCAACAAATATTCGCGTTTCCAATTTCCCTTTGCATGCGCAGTAATGTGCAAGCGAGATAATAATATAAGTAATAAGCGTAAATAATAGTGTGCAAGCGAGATAGAAATAAGCGGAAACAAAAGTGGTCGAGGTTGGTGCCATTATTCCAAAAGTTGGTTCTACTATGAAGTTAGTGTATTGCATGTGTGAGTCAGTTTTTTATTTTGTTGTCGCACTGTGGCTTTGCTCAGGTTGCATTTGTTAGCACCTCCGAATCGGTACACAGACATGTTTGATTTTTTTTACATTTTTATTTGCACTTCTTATGTATTACTATCGTGATTTAATATTTTGCGATCCTATTCTCATAAAATTAAGATGAAACTGAATTAATTGTAAAGTAGAATTGTCTCTTAGTCTATCCAACTTACTTGCCACTTTTGACCATGGTGTTCTTATCTGATCGAACTCCCGCTTAAACCACATAGCAAAAACATTACTATGAAAAAAAAATGTTTCAATTTTTAGTCCCTATAGAGGAAAGGTCTTGTTTTCATACTTTCACAGACTTGGGTCATTCTCTCTCTCTTGCTAAATTGCAATTTCTGAATCAGATTACACCCAAAACTATACCAATGAAATCACCAAACTCGTCTCTACTTAGCCCCCAAACTTATCTAAACTTAATCCCCCATAGTGGCCTCTACTTAGTCCCCGAGTTGGCCTCTACTTATTTCTCAAACTTGTCTCTACTTAGTCCACAAGCTAGTCTCTACTTAGTCCCCAAACTCGTATTTACTTAGTCTACTTAGTCCCCAAACTATCTTATTACTCCCCAAACTGGTATCTACTTAGTCCCCAAACACGTCTCTACTTAGTCCCCAAACTAGTATCTACTTAGTCTCCAAACTGGTATTTACTTAGTCCTAAACTATCTTATTACTCCTCAAACTCGTCTCTCTACTTCGTCCCCAAAGTCATCTCTACTTAGCCCCTAAACTTTTTCCCATCCCCCAAATTAAATCACGCTCGTAAAACATACGTCCAAACACCGTGATGATGCGATGTTAGCTGCGGCGCGCGCGGCAGCGACTCGGAGAGCGACGACGCGTCGGCCGCCACCGTCGGCGCCGCGCAGCCCGCCCGCCAGGCGCCGCAGGACCATCTCGGCCTTCATCGACTTACGTTCTTGGAACAGTGAGTATCGCAGGCTCAGGATATAGGCAACAGGAAGATTTAACAGAACCATCGAACCGAGATTTTAGGCAGGAATTTATAATGCAAGATTTGGTTACAATAAATACTACCACGATACATGAATAGTCGGTTCATTGCGCTAGAGGGTGGTCCCTAAACAAAGAATGAAGTCCCTAAATGAGTGGCAGATCTCCAATTGAGTAAAACTAGTGTGCTTCACCATCAACAATTACATCACTGCTGACGATCAGGTGGGATCGCAGTCAAGAACTAGTTTATGTCCTTGAAGACCCAGGCTTACATTTTCAAGTGAAACGATCGAAGTCTCCTAAATCAGTGTTTAGGGTCCCCAAGTGCAATGGATAAAGTCCCCCAAAACGATGGCTAAAATCCAAAAGAAAAACATTAAAATTTTGATCTCGCCACGGACTTGTGATGCGAATTACTTAATTGCCTTAGTATAGCGCTATACTTAAGTACTATACTATACTATACTAGGTGGATTTTGAGGCAATAATCTGACAAAATTCAATGAAGTGGAATGTCCGATTTTAGTAAATACCATTTCCTTGACTTAATAACGCTCGCAAAGTAAACTAAATATGTTGAGTACAGCGCCATCTAGCGAGAATTTGGCCCGTAGTTTTGACCTTAACATCTACCATGTCTAACGGATTGGTGATTGCAGTGATATGCATCCTTTCTTCTAATGCCTACTGCCCAAGGACGCGTAGCTTCGTAGACGCGTTCGTCATTATACGCTTGGTGCACGCCTACTCAACGCGCCGCAACGACTCGACGACATGGTACGACGTTACCGCTTAGTCGACAATGTTTCATAGTTTTTTATGTAAGCTGTAACCAGGCGTACACCAAGCGTATAATGACGAATACGCGTCTATGAAGCTAAGCGTGCGTGAATAGTAGGCCTTAGTCTTATAAAAGCGAAAATTTTATGATAGGTAAGCATTATAAACAGGTTATTTGGGGCAGAGACTGACGACATAAACATAGTAAGTATAAAAAAGAGGGTTCTAGCACATTTTTATTACATTTAAAATTAGCATGCTAAAGGCACAGGCTTCGCTTGATGTGTTCGTTTGATTTTACACTTATTTTTAATTAAAAAACAAAATAAAAATATTATTGTTATTTTTCGCTTCTTACTGCATGTCAACAGATACAAAACACGAATACATTTTACACAAGAGTCGAAATTCAGAGAGGTTAAAAAAGTGAGGTTGTGTGTTTTACGGTGTTACTTAAAATGTTGATTGTTCTAAACAGGGCAGCTTTTGATCACCATGCGGAGAAGAGGCGAAAACGGGGCAGTCTGTTCTTCAGAAAGAAGAAGGTAATAAGTGTTTAGTATATTGACTGTACTTATGTCTTTGTGTTGCCAAGCAGCGTTTTTGTGTTCTGCTTTGTCGCCTGACTGCTTGTTTGTTTGTCTTTTAATGATTTCGTGCCTCGGAAAGCACGTTAAGCCGTTGGTCCCGGCTGTCAATTGTAGATCTTTGACAGTCGTTACTAATAGGTAGATAGACAGTTAAATATTCTATATTAAACACTATACAGTAGTCAGTTAGACAGCCAGTTTTGACAAAAGATATCGTGTTACCCAGTTATTTTAATTTGTTTAGATTAGAATAAATAGTTATTAAGAGCGTCCAATCCGAGATACATTTTCATACAACCGCTCTTACGTGATTATGACGTTATTACACATCTTTCTCTAGATATTTGGGAAATACAGGTATCTTGTGGATTTTCTTGTTTCTATTGAAATCAAATTTTTTTTTTTTTTTAAATCTAATCCATTAAAAACCTCTGAAAATTTGCTATTTTGCTTGAAGTTTGACCTTTCTTTTGATATAATGTACCTACTCATAAATAAAAATAAAAATAAACAAAAGATAATATAACTATAGAAGCCGTGCACATTTAATCGAGGTTCCAAATGACGGTTTAAAAATAAAAAAACGTTCTTTGTGAAACATGTTTTGTAAAAATATTCAAAGCTTAATTACCGAAGAGTACTATACAATTTATTTGTAATAGGTTTATGCAATGGTTTTTTTTATAAAATTCGATTTTCCAAAGCATTACTCCCAATTTTTTTCGCACCTTCTCATTTCGTTTTAGTTCGGAACGGTGTTTGTGTGCGTGCAAATAATACGTTGTGCATATAGACTAGCGCTTAATTGATACTTGACACTATTATTTTCGGACACGATGTCAGGTGAGACAGCGCACTTTTTGGCCATACCCATCAGCGAGTTCGAGCCCGCGACTAGTTCAACCTTGAGGCGTTATCTCACTTTTTTTGCGTTGCCTGTTGGTCAAACATTGCGTTGAATGAAACAACAAGCTTTTAAACGAGGTTTACGTTGACGATAGTCGGATCAGGAAGGGCCCTCTTAATATGAATGCTCCAGGGAAAATATTTTTTCTTATTTCATTTTACAAAATTACAAACTAGGAAACCGTTTTGTAAAAAGACAGTAAAAATATACGTTTCTATATCTAAAGATTGTCGCTATGTAAAAGTGAAAACGGGCATAAATTTACGAATTAACGGTTAATGAGAGATAAAAAATTCAAAGGCGGTGACCGTTTCACCAATAAAGTGCCACGGAACCATTGGAAGTACAGTCTGTTCATACATTCCAGGACAAATCTCGTAAGACGGCGCACGCGTGGTCAGCCGCCTGCTCCGGGGGGGACTGCGACTGGTGCGGGAGGCCGCTCGCCGACAAACCCGCCTTGTACTGTGACAGTAAGTTATTTTGTACTATTTTTAGATACATGATTAAGAGTCAAAATCCCTCCCATTGTAAATGAACGCTCCTGATGATACTACTAGTACTATTCGTTCCAAATAAGAATAGGATCGATTGCCATGTTGTGATGTCACGTCATACTGTCAAATCTCAAGGAATTGGGCAAAATTGAAGAACTCGGAGAGGAGCTAAACATTTTTCGTTTACAGTTCGTAAATAAATTAAATATTAAAAATTTCTTGTTTTGTTTACCATAATAATTCTTCAATTTGACAGTATGACATGACGTCACAACATGGCAATCGATCCTATTCTTATTTGGAACGCATTGTAAGCGTGCTTCAAAAGAGCCGTAAGGAATGTAACGTCCGTCGTGGGAATATCTCGCTATCTCTTTTGTTCACACGTAACCAAATGGCGGTGACGTCACCTTGCCGTATATGCATCCTTATCATATTACTGATAGTTTCTCCTCCTACCAGGTTTGAAAGGTTTCTAGTTTACTTAATATTGAACGGTTATCATCGCTATATTGTATAATAGACTTACTTTATGATACTAATAATTAAAAAAAAAATTGACTTTCAACTCAATTATGACTGTAGATTATGTTATGACACATTTAGTGCTTTGCAAAGATATTGTTGTTTAAAATGTTATGTTTGTATTTCAGATTGTACAAAGACGGTGCATCAGAATGTATGCAAAGACTACTTCGATTGCACCAAGCCAAAACCCTCAAAGGTGCGTATCTAAAACTAAAGAATTCCCTGGCGAGAACCACTGATAATATGCTGTTTATATGTTGTTGCCTTATCTTGTTTTAAGTCTGGCCATGTTGAAAGTTAATAATGATAACATAATATAACATACATTTAATAACATAATCAGCCTTAAAATGTTCCCACTGCTGTGACTCACGTCTCCTTTCCACACGGGCCTAATGCGGGTAGATGGATATCACATGTCTTCGAATTTTTGGCTCTAGGACATGCCGGTTACCTCACGATGTATTCCTTCACCGTTTTGAGAGTAGTGGTGATGAAATAAATTACACAAAGTAATGCGCCTGGCTGGGTTTGAATTCGGGACCTACCACTCGTAATTCGGGGCCATTACCACTGGGCAACCACTGCTCACTGATGGCACAATGATGAAGATGTGATGTTTATTTATTTTGCTAATAGGTTTTAAAAAACCGCTTATACACGTCAATTATTTCGTCAGTTAAAACTAGATGAGACTGGTGTTTCCTAGCTGACTTAACAAAAAAACTTAAAACCATTTGTTTAGGTAGTTAACTAAACGTAAACAATCTTGATATCTTTTTATTATTAAAAAAAAATGTATAAAAGACATACAACGACTATTTAAATTTAGTTAATTATCATACATCGGTATACGTAAATAACAAATTGTAAACATTTTTAGATAAAATTTTTAGACAACTTTTAGATTAAAGACATGTCAAGATTATTTACATTTAGTTAATTACTTAAACGGATGGAGTATAGCTAGTCACATTCAGGTTAAAAATGATGAAACGAAGGAAAAACAACTTTTGACCACAAAATTACTGTGGAATGATTTTCAGGCGAAACTATCATTGACCTGTGCAGAGAAAGTATTTTTTTTTTTTATAAAAAATGTTTAAAGTGTAATTTTTTACCAGATTTTTAACTTTTATTTTCACAGACATCAGTGGCCAAATCCCTGAGCGCGAATAGCGGTAAAAGCAGCAAGCGCAGCTCGGTGTCCGGCCAATCACAAAACGCCAATAGGTAAGTACTCCGTCCCTCTGCGAATTCATTAACTAAACGTTGAGGGAATGCGGTTTGTCGTTGCTGCTTGCGATGATGTTTCTCAAAATTCAAGTTTACAAGTTCCAAGTTCAAAACACATCGGCCTACATAGGGACAGAATGCGCCTAGAAGATACTGATAGATACTGAAGTAATCCATAGCGTGGGGCACCGTTTTAAAAAATACATTAGTTAGAAATTAGTTATAAATTACAAGAAGATCTTAAATCTGGCTCAATGAGGATCAATCACATAATAGCAAATCCGATTTTTACTAAGTACATCGTAATAATTTACTGAGCATTTAATTTTTAAATTATTAAAATCCGTCAAGAATTGGTGGATAAGTTTGCGCGCGCGCTCTCGCTGGACTGTTTACGATGTCGTCATCTGTCATGATCCGTACGACGAACGGCTTGATCATATTCATTCGCCGGTGGAGACCGATCATGACAGATGACGTCACAGGCAGTCGCTTCATTTTCGGGCGCGTTTCTGGAACTAATACACTAAAATTGCTGTATCTTCGTCATTTTTGTTCGATTTAAATAATTTCTTCACAGTATGCACAGTTTTTTTTACGCTATAAGTCTGCATACTACACAAAAATCTCATAATGAGTGATCCTCATTAAGCCATATAGTTGAATGTACAATGTTTTTTTTAGCTTAAAATTTATGTATGGCTTGCTCCAAATAACAGAGCGCTATTGAAATGCAGGAGTGTTGAAAAGAGTCACCGTGGCTGCGGGATTATTTGAAAGGACTTAGCGTGGCCCTGTAACGAATACGGTTGGGTTTTAATCAGTAAAAGACTTACACTCCCTCTCGCTGCCCTCAGAGCGCGACGAGTTAGTTAAAGATTTTCCATAAAAATAATATAGCTATTGAAACAACATAAGCCGTAAGTCATCGTCAATGAATTTAAGAGTAGTATTTGAGCGTTTTATTTATATCTATGACTAGCATGCCTTTAGGTGCCTTCAAGGCTAGAGTGAATAGGCTCTTAATAAACTAGTGCGCCTCACCATCAATGATTGCATCACTGCTTACCATCAGATGAGATCGCAGTCAAGCACTGGTTTATATGAATTAAAAAAAAAAAAACACGTTCCCGCAAATTTGTTCGCTAGAATGTTTTCATAAAACTTTAATACCCCTTAAACTCTATTTTAGGGGTAGTTTTGAAAACTTAATAAAGCCAATCTTTATTATTCATTTCGGTTAGACTTCGTGCCAAGTTTCAAGTTTATAAACACAAGGAATAATATTCTCCCGTACAACATTTGGCACCCCCTAAATTATTTAACAGGGTTAGTTTTCAAAACCCTGTTTACTTAGGTTTCAAGTATGTTGAACTTTCCCTTTTCACCGCCTTAAAAGTTGAGTTTTCAAAAACCTCTCCTCAGTGCTCGCCTACATTATAAAAGGAAGCTTTGAGTAAAATTTCACGCTCCTAGTCCCAGTAGTTTTGCTTGTGCGTTGATATGTCAGTCAATCAGTTTCTCTTTTTATATATATATATATAAAGAATGAATCAGGCAAACTGTGTGCGCTTTTAAACACTCTTGGGTACAAAATAATGGGTTTAGCGTTTGAACAACTTTTTTTCTATAGGCTTGCCAAAAGTGTATATAGAGTGCATTTTTGAGTTTTGAGAATCATCACAAAGCAAGGGGAAGCGATAAAATAATATCTCTTTAATATGACCACTAAACAGTCTTATGCCAGAATGCGTAGTGACTATGTATGGCATATGTTTTGCAGCTTTCTGTTTGATTGCCGACGTCGGCGCCGCGCTGATGCATTTTTATTGTTTTGCGAGCGATAATAATGATCAAATGTGGTGGGGGGAATGAAAAGAGGGTCTTTTGATTGGTGGATTAAAAAATTCGTTAAAATATTTTTAAATCTTATACAATAAATTGTCTTGAAGAGCACTTATATATTTGTGTTCAAAATTGTCTGCGAAAAAAATAACATTATAATATAGTTGTGAATGAACTGGCAATAAATGTTGCCACAATTTTTTTTCTGGCTTCATAAAATTATTTTTGAACTGGTCACATTGACTGAAAACCCTACTTTTTGTAGGGTTTTCAGTAATGTTTCAACGAAAACTGAATAGTACGCAGTATCCTAAACTTTCAATAACTGACAAACCATACAAGTTATATCAACTTTTTGCAAGTTTCAAAAGAATAAATTAATTATATTTTTAACCACTAATCAAAAGACACTGGTCACTTTTCCCAGCACCTTACGATTCAAATTCGAATAGCAACATACCAACATGATAACAGGACATAGGTTCGCCAAAACTCAATGTCATACAATATAAGGAATACACAGGTGTTTTAAGTCTACACCGCAGATTACGTACTATACAGATATCTCACTTTCACAATACACGGAATTTAAGAATTAAGAAGTGGTGTTTTGACGCCAGGCGATTATCGCGTTGCGGGATTGTTCCACGAGTGCTTTAAAGAGGTGTCAGCCAAACCGTAGGGGCACAGCAAGGCCGATGCCCGCCAGGGCCTCAGGGAATTTCTGAAAAGAAAAACCGTGGTCCTTTTATTCCCCGCGGTTTTTTTTAACGTGCGTGACAGAGTGGATGATATACGCCTCCGTCACACTAAAGTATATACCTACTAGTATTCAAGGGATATTAATATTTTACGTGGCAGACTGGACGAAATACACCTTTGTCACACTTTTTTGTACTGATCGATGGTCGATTAAAAGGAAGAACTTTCCATTTCCAAGGAGTTTTTTTTTTGAGAAGATATACAGTGGGGTGTCCTTTGTGTTCGATTAAGTTTTACCAAATATCATCTTTCTGACCTGTTCCCAACTACATAGTTTAGGGTCGGTTTCCAGTCTAATCGGATGCGGCTGAATACCCGTGTTTTACGTCAACTGACTGCCTGTCAGACCTCCACAAGACAGTTACTGGGTAACACGATACCTCATTAGATAGACTGATGGCCAGACTTTCTGGCGTTCGACTACATGTAACGACTGTCAAAGATCTACTAATGAAAACTAGTACCAACGTACAGAATGACAAGTAATGTCCGAGATAAACTTAGAAAAGTACGTGAGTGAGTTAAAAAAATGTCACAGTGGTACTTGCCCGGTTTCGAACCCGCAACGACATGCATGTGAGGTGGACGCCATAACCGCTGGGCCATCACGATAAAAGAAAAAGTAAGAAAAAGAAGTTAACCAAAGCAAAAACCAAAGTAAACAAAATGCCTGTCATAAATCGTAAACACAGATTACTGTTTTGTTTCTCAAAATCTTTGAATCATTTTAAATCCGTTTCGAAAGAATTGTGTAAGTTGGCTATCTGTATATTACATAATCTGTGTCAACACTGACTCTGTTATATTTCGCTTCGTTCTCTCGCTATTTATTTATTCTCTGTATATATCTTCGAGTTTCGACTTCCGTCAGCTATTTCTCTGCTATGTTATGTTTCATGTAAGCTATTATACTTCGTGTTTTCGTTGGTTTTATCATTTTATTTCGGTGAACGGAATGGTTTTTTCTATTTAAAGTATCATTTGAATTGTGGAGATGTTGAGGTGGCATACGTTAAAAACCAGATGCATAACAAAATCTTTTTAGTATATTAATACTTGCTGACTCTGCAAACATATTTCTGCTATATAAATTATCAAAGAATTAAATGGGGTTGGGGGTAAGAGGGTAGTCGGGTAAACAAAAGCCTACGATCTATTCTCAGACCTACGAAATATACACAAAAATATTTATTAAAATCGGTCAAGACGTTTCGGAAGATTTCAATAACAATATTAACACAAAAATTTTATATGTTAAATAAATTGTACATAACTACAAGTTACATCTAACTCCTTATATTTAGTTTAAGGTCTTTTAAAGGAACATAATATGTTATGAGTTATAGCATACCTTGCCATAACACATAACATATTATGTACCATACCACTTTTTGCGCATTGTGACATTTTCGGAACACATACAGTTATTCCGGCGTGTTTGTCGACGTGTTTGTACACGCTGGCACTACACACCATTTGTAACTCATTTTTGGGGGAACTCACTCTTAAAATGAACACAAACAGCAAACTAAGTTAGTTCACTGCAATGTTTATTTACCTACTGGCGTGTGACGTCTACGAATACAATTTGACGTGTATTGTCAAATATGGCGTTTTGGCGGCTTATTTGAATAATACAACTTTAAATGCTATTTTTTATGTTAATATTTACAAGAATTGAAATAAAACACTTTTTCTGGGCTCTTTTAACAATACTTAATATATATGAAATCGATTCCAAAAATCACTCAAATAGCCTATTACAAAGGACGTTATGTCCTAAAACGTCCCGTTACCGAATTATTTGCAGAGAACGATAGAATAGAATAGGAAACTTTATTGTACATCAAAAAAGAAAACCTCTTGGGTCTTATTATTATTTATTATATTCTTTTATTTTTGTGTGTTGTGAAGATCGACAATCCAATCGGCTGACCGATATGCCAAGCTGCGTACAAAAATATTCGTACCCCATTTTTGGCGATTCTTACTACAATTTTAAAAGAAAGAAAGAAAGAAAGAAAAAGGTTTATTCGTACCTCACACACACAGTAAAATTAAAAAAAAAACAGTAAAAAAATAAAAATATAATAATAATAATAATAACTGTATGATCTGTGCAAGGTCAAAAAGGCGCCTAACTCAGCATATGCTGCGATATTTAAAACGATAAATAACGCAGCGCTGAAAAGATAGCATTTACTCAAACTTTCGAAGGAATCCTCCGTATCAACATAATTTTAATTTAATCATCATTTATTATGCGCGAATGGCTTACGCGACTTGAGACATTCGCGCACTGAGACATCATTTGTCAATGTCTCTACAGTATACAAATAGGTGCCTCTAGAAACAGTTGCACTTTAGTGAAATTGAAAATTAGCGAATCTATTTAATTTGAACTATATCAATAACTATAATAAACATTTTTCGTGGGTCACATGAGAATCGAAAAGTAAAAAAAGTTTTAAAATTAATGAATTTGCCAATAGTGACAAAATACTGTATAATAATAATATTCCACAACTTTCACACAACGCCATCTAGTCCCAAACTAAGCAGAGTTTGTACTATAAATATTAGACAATTGATTAACATACTTTTAAGTGATTGTAAAAATGTACCTTACGATGATTGATGTAAGGGTATTTTACGCAAAACGTAAAAATGTCCCTTACGTTATACTTCTGGTATTGCTATTTCAAAATACATACATATAATAGATAAAACAGTACACTATAAAGGCATCGTTAACAGAAAACATAAGTTTACTGCCTCGACCTCTCCACTCGCGTCGCAACCAAAACAAAATTAAACAAAAAATCTACCGCGAACACATATGTATCGTGTGTTATTCGTGTGTTCGTTGGCACGCACAGCAAGAAGTCCGGATGCTACTCGCCGTGGCGCCGCGTCGCAACCAAGCTCGGCGTGCAGTAAGTTGCGGGAATGCTGCCAGCAAGCTGCTGCTATTTCTATCTCTCTCATCCATACATACATTCACATATACATACATCGTTGTTTGTTAATGTTCTGTCTCTGTCTTGTTCACTTGTTATGTGCGGTTGTTCTGTGTCATGTGATCCTGGTAGGTGTGGGTGTGCGCAGGGTCTTGTGAGTTGAATTATTGTTATCCACAGCTATAAATTAATAGACCTTTTGATATAAAGACCAATGAAAGAAGTTTATATTGTAAGTTATAAAAATAGAAACTTATTTTAACGAAATTACTAGGACTCCAGGCTAATGCAAAGAATTCTGAATAGACATGAAGTAACAGGAAGACACGATAGCTAAACCATTTCCCTGAACCATACGAGGTTCATGGAACAGGATAAGGGTTAAGTACTCGTATTATAAACTTTCTGCTAGTTAAAATAAAGTTTAAATTTGAGAATTTGAATTTATTTAGGTAGCTTAGTAGTCTGGGCTTCTGGCACAGTATTGTTATATACACCTACTTTCGTAAACGTTGCACTAACAAAAGGTCATAAGTCACACAGTACGATCAAGGTACAGTACCGGGTAGCAAATATGGTATATCGAGTTTTAGAGAATAATCAACTTTGTAGAGCGTTGTTTATGTCCTGTGTGACAATCTTTTCCTAAAGCTTGATATGACATATTAGAGGTATGGCAGGTCGGATCAATACAACGACTAAAAACGCACACGTACATAGACCTGCTTCTTGGGACTGCCATTTATTTAAGAGGACTAGAGGAGCTTATCGCAAGTTTTATAATGCGCAAAAGTATATCATCCACTGCAGTTAACACGATCAGAAAAATATATGATAGTGTTGTAAAACATTGATACAGCTAATTAAGTACGACATAAAAAAATCACGAAGGAGCCTCTAAAAATTACATTTATCGATTAAAAGCCGAACAATGTACACAAGCGTACATTGATGTATACGCATCTATGAAGATATGAATCCGTAGACCTAAGGCATACTTAAGCACTATAGTTAGAGACATGAACAGTCTAGTCAGAGTTCAATACAGTGGAATGTCCGATTTTAGCAAATACCATTTCCTAGACTTAAATTTGCTTACTAAAAAAAAATAAAAATATTGAGTACAGCGCCATCTAGCGATAACTACTACTGACTAAGCTTTCGCCGTTCGTATTCGTCTATGTGTGCGTGCGCCTGTGTTCTCTCGTTGTATGGAGCCAAACTCCTATACTATTCTGCGACCCTGGTACCGTACGATCATTTGCTTCTTTTCGCGAGAACACCGCGCTAAGTCATGACGTCACCACATCGAGCAGACTCTTCTAGAACGTTCTCGAATCATCCACGACGCCTTACTTGTGTATCTTTCTGTCTGTTGAGACGGTAGTTTGAAACTTCTCTTTGATTGACATTGTCGTAGCACTTGTTCAATTTAATACGTTTTTTATTGTATTTTTGTCAAGTTATGCTGGAGACATTTTACTTTTTTTGTTTCTTATAGGTCACAGGTTATTGTCTGTGAGAGGTTATTGACATGAATTCGTCTGGAAAGGGATTTCCCTATACTATTTTAGTCTATTTGAATTGGCATGTTGTTCTAAAACTGTCTGATAGTTACGAAAATTGTAAAAAACAATCGACTATCAGTTTTCAGTAGAGCCTATGAACATGGTCAAATTGTTGCAGAATTAAAAACAAAATTAATCAAATGAGTGAACAATGTAACGATGTATTGATGGTCATTTATTTTCTAATCGATTTATACAATCGAATCGTTACGATAAAAACACATTCGAATTTTTAGATAATGAATAACTAGATGCTGAGCAAGAAATCATGTCCATAAGCTCAAAACTGTTAGCATTTTAAAACTTCTGGTTATTGAAATCAGCACCTTAGTCCCTTTTCAGTAGAACATGTTTTACCTCAAACAGACTGTAGTATTTCTTCGACGCAGCAACGAAGCTCTTTGTATAAAAATCTTTTTATTTATTTTTTATCAAAGTTATGCATGACACGTATTGTGAGTTCTCTGCTTCTTCTTATTATTTAGGCTTTGCTGAACTATAAATATAAGAATTAAATAAAGATCAATTAATATATTTATGTGTATAACAATATTTGTAAGGTCCAAAAAGTAATGTCGTTTGCCACGTGTCGATTGAATTGACCCTGTCTTTGTCTCTTGATTTTTTTTTATATGGCAACACAAAATAATTTATAGTTGGCGACACTAAAAACGAACAGTTACCGATCTTACTTTTATGTGAAATTGTGCATAATGTAAAAAAAAAAAAATAAACCAATTGAATTGCCTTTTCGTCTCCAAAAGTCAGGTAAAATTATCTTTAAAAAAAAATACTCGATTATTCTGTGTTGCCTTCTTCAACAAGTTGCTTTATTGCGACAAATATTGATTGTATGTTTGTATTTACAGTACCAGCCACATCTATAATGACGACAAAGACGGCTCCGACCATAAACATGACCAGAGCAAGTATGTATTACTTCAAGAACTTATATTTTTTTTCACTTAAGACTATTTTAATAGGCATAGACACTGATTTATTTTACCCTAAATTGGGTACTATGCTGTTTTATTAACCGACTTCAAAAAGAAGGAGGTTTTATTTTTTGTGTAGTATTATACTGAAGAAAAAAATATACACCAAAAATAAATATTTTTCTGAATACTGTGTCAAAATTGGTTATTAAATGAAGCAGCTATTAGCAATTTAAATTTTGTTATAAGGTAGAGTGGGGATGTCGTGGGGACACTCGCTATTTCTTTTGTACACACATCACCTAATGGCGATGACGTCATATTTCAGTATGTGCATCCTTATTCTGTTACTTGACAGTTTCCACTTCCACCAGATTTGAAAGGTTTCTAATTTATTTAATATTGAACGGATTTAAATTTTTTTGTTACTTTTTACGTACGTAACAAAAAAAATTGTCAAGTACCCATACCATACCCATTTTATAACTAATTTTGTTGCGATTTAAATTTAAAAAATATTTATTCTCAGTGTTTTTTGTTGTTTAGTACAAAATATTGTACAAAAGTATACATAGCCAAGTAACCAATTTATCAATTGAGTACTTGGCTGGCTTGGCAAGTGTATGAAATCCCGATAAAACAATTTCTTCATCTTCGTTTCTAGTGCATCAGACGACGCGGGCGTGTCAGAATGGCCAGAGGTGTTCCTAACACCGGACCAGCTAGGAGATGAAGCGATACGTTTGGGTCTGGGTGCTTGTGAACCTGACACGTGGGCTGCAGGAGCGCCTAAAGGACTGGCTAAGTAAGTTATTCATCATCATCATAATTATTTCAGCCGAAGGAAGTCCACTGTTGGAATAGGCGTCCTCCAAGTGTCGCCACAACTAACGGTCTGGTGCGTCTCGCATCTATCGCATTCCCGCGACTCTGACCAGGATAACGGTCCACCTTGTAGGATGCCTTCCAACACTGCGTCTTCCGGTGCGCGGTCCCCACTCTAGAACCTTTCAGTTCCATCGACCATCCGTTCTGCGAGCAATGTGCCCTGCCTGCTGGTAATTTAAGTTTGGTGATTCTTCGGGCTATGTCGGTGACTTTGGTTTTCTTACGGATATCTTCATTCCTGATGCGATCACGCAAGGAAACTCCGAGCATAGCCCCATCCATTTCCCCTTGGGCGACTGTAAGCCTTCTGACAAGTGCCATTGTAAGCGATCACGTTTCAGTGCAATAATCAATAATATTTCATCATTTAAAATTATGTCATCACTGGCAACACGCACTGGTCTTAGACTTTCGTCTTGAGACACTGTGTTATGTTGGACGAGAAGATACCGTGCAGCTTAATAACGCTGCCCAGCTGAGTCGGATTCGACGGTTGACCTCTTTCTCAAAGTTAGACCTGCCCAACTGGATTGTCTGTCCCAGGTAAATGTAATTATCTACGACTTCGAGTGTGGAGTCTTCGATCTTGATCAGTGTGGGTACTACATGGTTATTTACCATGACTTTGGTTTTGTCCATGTTCATTTTAAAACTCACTCTTTCGGAAGCTCTACTAAGGTCATCAAGCATTGTACTTCTATGTCGTCGACAAACCGAAGGTGAGTGTTGTGCTTGCCATTGACATAAAAGCTTAGCCTTATCCAGTTCAGAACCTTGAAGACATTGCAGCCTTAAACGGTTTCGGAGATGTGACGTCTCCTTGCCTCACACTCCGCTGCAGAAGGATAGGTTTCGAGGTCGGGTCCTAAGTCGGACAGACATAGTGGCGTTCTCGTACAAACACTTCAGCACTTCGATGAACCGATAGTTAATCTGGCACCCGTTGGAGAGACTGCAGTACAGTCCAAATTTCGATTGAATCAAAAGCTTTCTCGTAGTCCACAAACTCTGAGCAGAGAATCAGATTATACTCCTCGGTCTTCTGTATAACCTGCCGGATCGTATGTATGTGATCTACGGTGCTGAAGCCTTTTGAAATCCGGCTTGCTCATCAGTTATCCATCAAAAGCAATTAATTTCTTTCTTGGAGGATTACTATACAACCTTGAAACAAGTCGAATGTTTGTGTGCCTTAAATGGTACAAAAACGTTGCGGTGCGACCTTTTGACCGCCACGTCAAAAAAGCAAAACTATGCTCATGAGTGAGGCCTTTGCCCAGGCTGCTCTTGGAGCATTACCCCATTACCCCTACTCCTTCCATCTTTCGCGAGACCACACTTCTCCTTCTAGTTCTGGCGAAATCAGTCCAGTTCGATCCGCCATCTCCTTCGCGGTCTGCCGCTACCCCGGCTCTCGGTCTCAAGCGCCACCACTGTGCTGCTTTGACCCACAATTTGGTAGGGATGCGGCCGATATGTACTGCCTACTAGTCCCTTTTAAGTTGGGCAGCTTTTTAAGCTACATCAGCTATCCCGGTTTTGGAGAGCAGTATAATATTTCGAATTCGATCCGTTAATATAACGGTGACTCTTAAATCGAAACTACATTCTGACTTCAAAAGGCTGCTCAATTTCTAACATCAGAAGAACATTTTTAACCTTTGTTTTACTTATTTCCAGACAACTTGGAGACAGAGAGACGAAGCGACAAGAACACATCTACGAGTTAATATTGACAGAGAAACATCACTGTTTGACGATTAGGCTGATGCAAAAGGTGAATATTGTTTATATGTTTTGTAAAAATCAACTGAATTACAATATTTTACCCTTTCTGACATGGCAAAGCATTCCACAGCCCGCACTGTTTGGACTGCAAACGACTTGTCAAATTTTAAGTTTGTAGGTGTTTCTGAAATTTCGTGATTAATCAGTGAGTGTTATTTCGCTTTTATATATACAGTGGAATTTGGTTAAGTGGGACCTGGATAAGTAAGAAACCTCCTTAGCTGGAACTCATGCTGAGGTCCTGACACTTTAGCACTGAATTACCTCTGTTAGTGAGACAAAGCAAACCTCTGTAACTAGGATTCGTTCTTTCCTTTTCATCGTCATAGTTACCTCTATAATTGAGACAGTAAGTGTATTTTACCTCTTTTATTGAGACTTTATTTTAAAGAATACTTTTTCTAAATTGTTTTGTTTGAATTTTATAGGCGTCAACCCCTCTGAGATAACATCAATTTTTCACTTAACTAACGTGTCCTATTCGTTCACAACTTATTATACAAGAAGTTGTGAACGAATAGTGCACGTTAGTTAAGTGAAAGTGTAGGTACCTAAGTTCGTTATTTAATATAATAATCGCACCTCTATAACGAAAATAACCTCTATTAATGAAACCCTCAATAATTGAGATAGATATTTAATTATATCTGGATATCTGAGACACTGGGCAAGTGGAATACCTCTTTAAGTAACACCAATTTGCAGGTCCCTTAAAGTCCCAGTTATCCAGGTTTCATTGTATAAGGCTTAAGTCCTTTGAGCCAGGTTTTCGTACAACACAGTCGCTTTATTTTCCATTACCATGCGGATGTAACACATTTACAGTGTTTGGCAGCAAATGTCTCGAGTCAGCCTTTTCGGCAAACTTCACTGAGGTAGTCAATACTGCAATAAAATTCTCAGCAGCATTTAACCGAGATCATGCCTGTTTCAATGATTCCACATGTTATCCAGTTTTACAGGCACTTGAGATAGAAAACTACACCAATTTTACATCTCAATATCCACTAGGAATCAATTTGCGAATAATTAAAAGAGCCACTGAACTTTACTATAAAAAATCTCGCCAGAAACCATTTGATTTATTTATTTATTTAATCTTCATGCAACAAATGGTACAAAGGCGGACTTAATGCCTTAGGCATTGTCTACCAGTCAACCTAGGGTAGTGGAGAGACAATATGACAGGTCCATAAAAAAAAAGTAAATGTTATTTGATCACTGATGAAATTACACAAAATCATCTCACTCGCGGCGGACAATTATTAGTTTAGGATATAATTTAATAAATATAATAATTAAATATAATAAAGCTAGATTGTAATAAAAAATAGGGTCCATCCGTTGGATGTACCGCCACGAGTTTTTTTTAACTGGTCCTATACAGTATAAAAAAACTCGTGGCGTTATTATTGTCGTCCACGCCCTCTTTATGCAACACACAACAACAACAACAACAACTTACACACGACACACATACAATACATACATAGCAACTTTATGAGCGTATCTCTGTAGCAGCCGCCCGCGCAGCAGTGCTTCGTCGGCTTATCTTACAACCGTCGTCAGCACATTGGCGGCTGAACGCAAATCAAAACTATTTTTGATTTGCCGCATTCTTTTATCAAATGTCAATGTAATTAAACAATATCGATTCAAGTAATTTGTCTAGTCTGTCTATTTGGTTGAATGGCAGAATATCGGGTGGTGGGTTAAATGGCGAATAATGTTGGCTGCTCAAACTCCCGCTTTGTTAACCAAAGCGGGAGTTTAATGAGTAGCTCAATGATTGAGCTACTTTTGACCAGAACGGGAGTGCGATTGCATACGCCGTAATCGTTAAGGCGGTCGGCGGAAAAATTTTTGCTAGATAAATGACAACTATTATCTCCCATAGATGTTCGCAGAAGGCATGGTCCGTGGTGCCGGTGTCTCAACAGCCCAGGTAGCGCGCATGTTCCCGCGAGTGGACGAGCTGTGGGCGCTGCACGCCGCGCTGCTCGCCAGGCTGCGCGCGCGGCAGAAGTCCAACCCGGCCGTCGCCACCATAGCGGACATACTGTGCGACACCTTCGCTCCGCCCGCGCATCACAAGCTGAAGGCCGCCTACGGTAACTATAATATAGTATCTAGCATGTTCCCGCGAGTGGACGAGCTGTGGGCGCTGCACGCCGCGCTGCTCGCCAGGCTGCGTGGCAGAAGTCCATTACACCTGGACATTTTACACTTGCATCAATCATTATTACCTATTTGTCATCACAGAAAAGATTCATCTTTTCTGCGTATATCTTTCGATCAACACTATTCAAGGGAGAGGGTGCGTCGTCTTTAGATTCTGTCAACACTGTCTTAGCAAATCTGGTTTGTTGTTGCTATCGTATCGAATGGTGAATCAAATTGAAGAGGAGAAAATTCTGGGTTAAAAAATACATATCAATGAAAGAAATGAAATGTTTAAATCGGCTAAACAATTGAACAAGCTAAAATACTAATAAACAACTAAAAAATATATATATATATATGATAAACTCTTTTTAAACCCCGAGTGTCTTTGTCTGCAGGTGAATTCTGCTCCCGGCATCGTGACGCAGTGGAAGTGTTTAAAGAATGTTGCACGCGCGAGCCGCGACTGTCGCGGTTCATACGCAAGTGCCAGCAGAACCCACTGCTGAGGAAAAAGGTACCAATAGAATATGAGAGTAAGCTCAGGTGCTGATATACTGATCATCTCTTAGCTGCCAGTGGCTTATGTTAATTTCTATATTTAAAATTAGTGTTTAGTTTTTTTATTTTATTTAAAGAGCTGTAATAGCCCAGTTGTAGTGACCCCGACATACGTCGTATGTAGGTTGCAGGTTCAAACCCAGCCAGGCGCATTACTTTGTGTGATTTATTTAATCACCATTGCTATTAAAATGGTGAAAGAAAACATTGTAAGGAAACCGGCATGTTCTAGAGCCAAAAAATTCGATGACATCTGATATCTACCAAACTGCACTGGGCAGATATGGCCCCCTCCCTGTCTGAGAGAGGTGGCCTGAGTCCCAGCAGTGGGAATGTTGTAAGGCTGATTATGTGTATGCCATTATACTTTATTTACATTGTTTTCACGAAATAGAAGCAACAAGAAATATGTAATCGAGATATTTATCATCAAAAATACATAAGATGATGTAAAAGAGTGTCCCCATGGACACTCAGCCAGAAACTCCATAATTTCTTGCACATTCTTCTCCATAGATATTTATGCCTTGGAATGTGCAATAGCATATTTTTTCTGACTGACTGACTTCTTGACAATTCAAAAGTGCCTGTAAATGGTTTATTTGAAATAAATGATTGACTCTTGAGTCAAAACTATTAGCACGCAATACCGATACGATGTCGTGGGCAGATCGTAGAATTGATCACAAGATCAAGATTAAATTTCACTAAACTTTAACGTGTAAAACAATTTGGCGAGTTTTACTTGGCCATATCATGAAGTGATCAATTTCTAAGATCTGGCCACTACATCTACACCGTCGCCAGCGCTGTGGACTGTTCGCATTTAGCGTGTGGACACGGCATTGTGCTGCGCGTTCGACCGTTTTGCGCGGATATTTTGTAAGTTATGTTTTTATTTCTGTTTCTATTTTTTTTTACAGGGTGTGCCAGAATGCGTGTTATTCGTTGCACAAAGATTAACCAAATACCCGCTACTATTAGAACCACTTTTGAAGACGGCGGGCGATGATGTCAATGAGAGGGAACTTTTGCAGAAAGCTTTGTGTGGAGTTAAGGTAAATTGAACTTTAGATTGGTAGACGTAGAGCTGTAATTGCAACTACTAAAGATGTAATTTTAAATAAATGTCTCGTTTCTTCCTGCTATATTTCGCACACATATAGATTTATTTAAATATCGGTTCGGGATGCCGATCAAAGTAGGGATAACCCACTCATCACCCACACCACCAGACCATATGTTATGTCGTGCTGAGGGTCGCGGGAATACGATGTATGCGAGACGCACAGGACCGGTCGTTATGGCGACGCTTGCGGGGAGACCTATGTCCAATAGTGGACGTCTTTGGGCTGATACAATGACGATGATGAGGCTTTAGTATTCACTTCACAACGAGCCGTGAGACAGTTCCTAGACCAGTGTTGTCCACGCGGCTGCCGACTGAAAACAGGACCAAGTGTAAGCGGTTAGAACTTTAATCGGATCGCGCGAATTACGGTCTAACTCTGTCAAAGTTGGACTAAACTTTTTTAAGGTCCTAACACTCGAGCAGTGCTATAAAACAGTGACTTTCTGAAGCCTACTCCTCGGTAACGGTTAGGTCAATAGGTTTGAAAAAATATGTGTTTATTATAGATTCATGTACAACATTCTCAACATATGATTTTTTTTTCGTAAGACCGCTTGTTTTCCCTACTCCTTTCAAACGTAGTAATAATAATAATTCGCGCTCTAGCCTCTAGAAGTCTAGACTTAATGTCGGGGGGTGGCAGATGAAAAATCGATTATGATTGATTTATGATCATGAAAAAAAAAAGATTATTAATCGATTGTTTTTAATATTAAAATCGATTTTTATTAAAAAAAATATTTCTGTATTTCCCTTGGTCATTTTATTACACGTGAACAGCATTTTATTACAGTGTTAGGAGAAGGTTAGGTTAGGTTAGGTGAAGGTTTTGGTAATGAAAAAATTAAGAAAGTTGCCAAGGAAATTAGAAAATTTCAAAGAGCTACGATGACTGTTTAATCTTTGCGCATTTGACAGTTTTTTTTTTCATGATATAAACTAGTGCTTGACTGCGATCCCATCAGATAGTAAGCAGTGATGCAATCGTTGATGGTGAATCGCACTAGTTTATTAAGAGCCTATTCACTCTTATAGCTAAGTCAGGACAACGTCTGTCAGATCATCTAGTACCACATAAAAATAAATTGTTAAGTACTATGAAATAGACGACGCGCGTCGCGACCCGCAATTAAGTATCTGCAACCTGTAACAAAAAATATGCAAACCCGACGACACAAAACGTTTGTCGACTGCCTTCAGAGTGGCTAAAAAATTATTTGTTCACGCTCCCAACTGCCTTCTAAAAAGTCTTTTCTAAATCTCGTTTCTGCAGGAAATCCTAGTAGACGTGGACAACCAAGTGGCCTTGAAAGAGCGTGAGGACAGAAAACTGGAGATTTACCACCGAATAGACGCGAAGTCCTTCGCAAACTTTAGGGGACGCAAGTTTAAGAAGAGCGATATTCTACAGGGAAACAGGAGCTTGAAGTGAGTATCGGATTTAAACATGATGACTTTTATTTATTTATTTCTCTCATACATTTTTAACATTCGTTTAACATATTTTTAGCTCGCCAAACTTAATAGTTTGATGGCGGGAA
This sequence comes from Mythimna pallens, assembly GCA_961205895.1. Lineage (NCBI taxonomy): Eukaryota > Metazoa > Arthropoda > Insecta > Lepidoptera > Noctuidae > Mythimna > Mythimna pallens. The sequence goes on from OY540848.1 coordinate 13,067,453, forward strand.
AGGCTCGTTATACAATCCCTTCTGCGACCAATGGCCTGCCAGATACCTTTATAGGGGCCTAAAAAAACCTACCAAAACAATTACGTACAACACGATAACCGCTCAAAGCAAATTTGAACTAGTTTGTAGTTTGCGCAACTGTTTTACGCGTCATAGAGGGCGTCTCGTAGTTCGAATAGTAACAGTTCGCCTCATAGTAAAATTCATTGATCCAAAATTGCAATCCTGGACTATTTTCATGAGTACTTGCACACAGTATCATATTTTACTCACACAGACTCACATTTTTATGTTTTTATAGATAAAAGTAAGATGGCAGATCAAGCCAACAAATACAAAGCCTCTGCGACAAAAAGAGGCAGCAACACACTAGTGTTTATCTCTTTTTTTTTGTTAGGTGTTAGAGTGAGATCGGAGAGATTGCGCTAAGAGCGGCAACAGTTCGAATTTTATTTAATTTGATTCATTTGTTGTGTTCTATGATATAGGTGTGAGGTATTATTTTCACATCAAGCCTCTGTCTGTGACATCATAAAACAGTAAAAATATGAGTGGTTTTGCTGTCTCAGGATGTGTACAATATATCATGTGAACTTAATACTTACATAATATGTATATTTAAGTTGGATATGTACATATATTTTTATTTACCTAACTTTTTTTTTGCTCTTTGAGGAATTTATTTCTCTATTTGTCTACTGAGGGGCTGACGGATTGTTCGAAAGAATTACCGTGACTATGGAACGCAAAGGGCAACTAAAGGAGCATGGTGAGCTATGATGTAGTCGACGATGAATCACGTTTGTCAAGATATAGCCTTAGTGGCCCTGACTATTATGCCGGAGGTCGTGGGTTCGATTCCCACCCAGGACAAATGTTTGTGTGATGAGCACGATCATTTGTTCTGTGTCTGGGTATAATTGATCTATAATATGTATGTATTTAGAAATATATAAGTATGTTTATCACTTGTCTAGTACTCATAATACAAGCTCTGCTTAGCTTGAGACTAGACGGCGTTGTGTGATGGTTGTGGTATATATTATTATAATTATTGACCCACAATTTGACGGTAAGGTTGACGCAGTGCAAAATAAATTCCCCAATTTTATTTGACCAAAAGAGCAGTCTGAAATCCAGTTAGTCTTACACCTTTTTCAAGATACGAGTACATGCCATTTTAGGTACCCTCAACGACTAATTGCTCTTCGTGGTGTGCCGTGCCTTCAGTCCGTGATCTGCTTCCGTAGCTAAATCTCACTAATAGGTCCTGACAATTGTGTGTTTAAACAATCAAAAAAACTTTTGTATTTTATTTTATTTATTATAGTTATTTTTTTGAGATGAGAACTCAACTAATTACTTCTCTCTTACTAGGGCTGAGTGTTAGCTGAGTGGGCCATTTTAGACTTGCTGACTAAAACCACACCTATAGTCCTTCAGTTGCCTTTTGCATTCTAGGACCAAGAGTATACTAACTGACCCGGGGAACTTCATACCGCCTAACAAGTCAATGAATGTATTGACCGAATGATGGAATGAGTGAGACCCAATGTATTTGACAGTTGCTGTAAATTCGATGAATTTGAATACAGTCAAACAGGGTGAATAGGAACAAAAGTTTGAAGGGGATCCTCGAATTAATTTACAATTTTTCCCAGCATTTAAGTACTCCTGTTTATTCATTCATTGTAATAAAAACGGATGCTGTGATAGAAATCAATATATTATATTATTATTATTGATTTCTATCACAGCATCCGTTTTTGTTTCATCCAAATTTTTGTTCCTATTCACCCCGTTTGACGGTATTGTATCTTTTTTAAGTAAATCATTCCGATTTTATGATAGTTATTCCGCGATTGGGCTCGGAAACGAATCCAACAAAACAAACATCAGTAAAATCTGTCCAGCAGTTTTTGGGTTTATATGGTGTAACTAACACGACTTTGTTTTATATAAATAGATCAGCATAATGAGGATATTTTAAGGTCGCTAATGTCCGTTTTCACTACTCGATATAATATCTCATATCGTACTTTTTGCGCTCAGTTCAATATCAATAACTTGTATTGACAGGTTCGAAGGCGTGGCCACCCTGATGCAGGGTCGCAGCAAGATGCAGACGTTATTAGTGATAGTGCTGACAGATGTTCTGTTCTTCTTACACGATAACAACAACAAATATACCTTCTTTACGCCCGATAATAAGGTAAGACTTATCACTATCATTTTTGAATAAACTAACGGAATGCCATCAAGTGATGGTATTCCGACGTAAAACTTATACAGTCAGTGAACTTTTTTGATTGAAAGAAAGAAAGAAAAAAATTTTATTTGCCGGAAAAGGCGCAAACTTATAACTAACATATTGCAAACATTTTGCAAGACAAAATCATAATTAACACAAATTAACATATATGCGCCACGTCCAAGCAAAACGGCCGTACGCTCAGCATAATGCCGTGTCCACAACGCAGAAATGCGACGAGTCAACGGCACTGATTTTCAGCGTGAGCCGGTGACGTTCGTCGACTAACAGACGTCGGCAACGGTATTGTGTACCAATAGATTTGAGAAAAATAAATATAAATAAAGAACAATGGCAGGTCTCCATACTAAGAATTGTCTGGAATCAAATTGAAGCGTCCCGTAATGAAAAATATGTTAAAAGATTTGGTGTTAGCTCCAGAATCTATAAATGAAACTATTTTTATTTGGGAAAGCCGGAAAAAAAAGAATTCGGTGTTTCAATTTTTAGGTTATGAATGAACGTCAAACAGCAATTATCATAAAACATCGCAGATTGATCACACAGGGCAGTATCAATCAGTCCATAAACAGTCCAGGTCGGGTAAAAATAAATAGAAATCCAAATAAAAAAGCAAAACACAACCGAAATGAAAAACACGGAAGAATTCTGTAGCGTCTTGACAGACAACCACAGACAACATGTTAGTGTCAAAGACAAAAGTAGTGCGTGCACGCTTCGATTCGGTTTTCTTATAAATCGATACAACATTGAAACATATATTTTGATTTATTATTAATTGGATTTAAAAGTAGAAGCATTTCTTCAAAGATATCAGTTGATTAAAGACGAAAGATTAGAGCATATCAATAATCAAAACAAAACCAACTCTACATGAGTCGATCGATCAGTCGATTATAGCATTCGTTTATATAATTAAACGATCGATATAATCGACTGCTCGATAAATTGCATTCATACTATTTTTACTCACACCACTATTTTAATGGTAACATTTCGAATGTACCTAATTCGAACATCATTTGATAAGCTTTTAAAAACATAAAATAACTCCGGCTTTTACGAGAAGGAGTGAATAATTGAAAAATCGTAGAAAATTAATTAAATCTGATTCATATATATGAAATCTATGTACGCCAAAAAAAACTCCAGACAAAATTCTGCCATTGTTCTTTTAAGGACAAAGTCTTAAATGAAAATAACAGTAAAATACAATTATCTACATACGTATAAAGTGGCAACATTTTTTTTAGATTGCCTAATACTTACTATGCTTGTATATCAGGGAAATTAATTGTTTATCATCTTAACTTTCAATGTCACTTGCACGTCATGAAACAACAAGGTCTTATTTTCAACTAGCTTTTGCCCGCGGCTTCGCCCGCGTATATAAAATATAGCCTATGTCACTCAGGAATAAAGCAGCTTTCTATCGGTGAAAAAATGTTAGCAATCGGACCAGTACTTTCAGAGATTACCTCGTACAAACATAAAAACAAAAGAAAAAACTTTAAGTACCTCTTTATTACATTAGTGTAGATGACACTATCAGATAGTTTCAATCTTTTTTCTGATTATTCAGGATTTGTGTATTTATTAGCCAGCGTAAACTTTAGGAAGTATATAGTTTTTGATTCAGACAATACAGTTAAATGCATACTTTGTTTTCCATTAGATGGTGGAATTAACACATTCATTCATTGGTATCAAATGTATCGAGTCAGTCTTCTCGGCAAGCTTTGCTGAGATAGTCATTACTACGCTAAAATTAATATTTCCATTTTACCTAGTACATGCCTCAATAATATCATATATTTTCTAATTGTGTAGACAGTTGAGATACAAAACTACACCAATTTTACATCACAATAGTTTTATTTTAATGAACGACCAATTTACTGGGAATCATTGGCAGAAGTAGCGAACCACTATTTAAGTTAATACTCATTTGTCAAACATTAATTTAACTGAAAGGAGAACCTTTAAAGGTTTTAAATTATCTTTGGGGAAGGAGGTGATACACGTCATTGTGTGTATCTCCAACACTGCCTCAGACTGGACCAAGATATTTGCACTGAACATCAAAAGTATGCGTTGACGTTGTTAGTAACGATTTTTCGAAAATAAACCATTTAACTTGGGTCTAACCGTTGTGTTATGGCAACGGTTTGATCTTTAAGTATATCTTGTAATTTTTATGTCCCACAGACCGGCGTAGTATCTCTAGTAAAGCTCCTCGTGCGAGAGAAGGCAGGCGCAGAGGGTCGAGGACTATACCTCATCTGCAGCGGACCCACCGAGCCCGAGATGTTCGAGCTGAGGGTGCACCGCCCCAAGGACATACACACTTGGATACAGGCCATCAGGTATGTGCACAATGTTGCACGATTTTGAGAACAAGGTGATGAAATAATTTATTGAAGTTGAGTATTTCTCACACTCTGCTTTCGCTTGGAAACCTGCCAAAATTGAGACGTTCTTAACACAATATAATACTCAATTCAGAAAACAGCCCTATGCAAAGCAGGGCCACAACTCGTAAGTCCCCCGACTTACGAGTTGTGCCCCGTCGGTTTCCCGGTTCCCCCATTACGTAATCAATTGTAACGCAATCAATGTAACTACAAAGCTATTTTGCTAGTATTTGCCTTAAACACGTTGGCGTTGGCGTAAACCGTTATTGTGATAAAGTTTATTTATTATCAACCGTGCTTTATTACCAGGGCGGTAGTCCAAAGCTGTCCCGAAGAGGTGGAAGAGTCAGAAGTCGGAGCGTCGGCGCCGTCCGCTGAAGAAAGGCAGAGACAGCTCGACGCGAGGCACGAGAATATAAGACTGATCACGGGTATGTACGATATTTAACATTATTTGTGAAGTGATAGGGTTTAATTTTGATTACCTGTATTTCTATACTTACTACCCTCAATTTTCGGATCTAATTTAATTTTTAACGATTTCTAGAATACGAGTTTTACCTCCAAATTTGACTTTATTTTATAACAAGGAACGTTTATTTAGTTTCGTATTTCGACTTAATTGTGCCATTAATTAAAATTAAAGCTTACTTTTTTTGATATTTGCGACCCATAACAAGATCAATCATTACTTAGTTTTTTTTTATTTTTTATTAAGCTTAACACATATATCTACTGTTTTCTTTGTTTTCAGTTAATCCTAAAAGAACTTCTTTTGGGTCGCAGAACTTTATTTTAAATAATCTGTGCTCGGAATATTAATCCATTTTGTCTTAGAAATAAGGGCTATTTTGTACTGTCTTGTAGCGTAAAACTTAGTCTTTACTATAAAGCGTAGAGACGACAATTGGCATCTATTACTAAAACCTTTTCAAAATTATTTTACCTACTTTGAGCCAGTATAGGGTAGTCAAGAACTCGCAATTTATATTTTTGGTATAAATTGTGCGATAAGGTCAAATCACAGAAGAAACCATAACTTTTTTAACATTATCAGCTTATAACGATAATGATAAAAATAACTTTGGTTTATAGATGCACATTCGAATATTCAATGCTAAGATAGTATTCTAGACAAGGCCAAGGTAACAACACAAAAGGAAACGCGTTTCATGAAAATAATTAGGCTTGATTTTCGGCATTATTATTATTAAGCAACTTATATTTACAGTTTACACCACATAATTTACAGTGTACACCACATAATTTACAGTTAACACCAACCCAAAAATTTAAAAAAATTACGTAAACAGCCACACCAACCACAACACATAATTTACAGTTTACACAACACTATTTACAGTTTATAACACATTTACACCACACAATTTACAGTTTAAATCGTACAATTTAAAATTTAAACCACAAATTTACAGTTTACATCACACAACATCCGGTGTCCTCCGAAAATCAATCCTTACCTCAACCAATGAGCTACTTTCTGGAATATTTATTTACTCTGTGATTTGACCCTCTTTCCAATATAAATTTTGGACAACAACGAATAAATTTTGTTGTTTATCAGAGGAGACACCGTGGTGGCAAATAGAAGGTGACACAACACTGAGTTATAAATGCCTGTTGCATGACAGCATGTTACGTTACAGTGCCGGAAGGAGGCTGTCCTTAGCTATTAGCGGTGCGAAATTTAAGCGGTTCCTAGGTATATCTGACATATTTGATGTTCCTCAACAAAAGTAATAGGTATCTTAAGCCACGGACGCGTAGCTTCATACACGCGTACTTGTCATTATACGCTTTGTGTACACCTGCGTGAAGCTTACATACAAAACTATGAAAGCGTGTCGACGAAGCGGCGGCGGTGTGCCGTCATGTCGCTACGCGTCCGTAGACAGTAAGCCTTATACTTTGCTACTTGATATCTACGTAGGTCTCGTTTCAGACTTTAAAAATTCATTACTTACGCCTTAGGTTCAAAAAAAACGAAAACTAGACTAACTAAACTAGTGCGCCTCACCATCAAAGACTGCATCACTGCTTACCATCAGGTAGGATCGCAGTCAAGCACTGGTTTATATTAATTTAAAAAAAAAAAAAAACATAAATGAAATAATAGTGTAGTGTTGGTAAGTTAAATGTGTAAAAAAAATACTTACATATTTTGCTCCTTGTGATTTACACGTAGCTCGATTGTATAAGAAAGTTTATTTATGCCTCACACAACTAAAACGAAAAAAAAAAAACATATTTTATTTTATTATACTTTATTGTGACATAAAACATATTCGATGGAAGAAATTTGTTTCTTTTTTTTTTCAAATTATATTTCTGGCCTGGCCTATCCGAATTTCGGCTAAACGAATTCGCAATTGCGTATTGCTAACCGCACGCTTTATAGCCCTTTAACCGCTCACGTCGTATATATCCGACAAACACGCGATTATTCTGCCAGGGTCACACATCCACGATCAAATATTCCATCTCGTCAGCTCTTCTGTCACCTATGGAGATTGAAGAGCTAAACGAGATGGAGTACCCAGTCGCAATCACACGAACTTAGCGAACTGAAGGCGAAAATGCTGGACGAACCAATCGGCGCGGGCGGTTACAGAGTTAAAGAGACAACCACGTAGACGAGAGAAGAAGGTTATCTTTCTGTAGTTAATAGCATTGGATTAAATTGATAGGTGCAATGAATTTTATTAAAACAATTTAAAATTAGATAGAGAACTCTAGGAAACCGGTGCAAAATTGGCCTGATTTGTCTCAACCGCTACCCATTAGGACAACCTTTCGAATGATGCACTCTTAAAAGGTTTAATTTCCATAAATATGTGTTTATTCTTTTATTTATAATTCGTGTAGATTTTAAATGTTTTATTTTGTCGGTATTAAATGTGGTTACATTTAAAAGACATTAGCCCTCGATAGTGTGTATATCCTTTTGTTTAAAAAAACAAATTCGCACTTCATCCAATTGTATTGAATGTGAAGAAAAACTGGTATTTTTAGAGCATTTACACTAAAGATGGCATACACATTAGATGTAAGATATAAATAAAATTACTACGACACTTTGCAAGTTCCTAGACAAACCCCAGAGCACATAAGTTTACGTTAAAAGAGGAGGAATAAGTAAATGGAGTCCTCACGAATTATTATAGAAATATCTGCCATTTTTTTCTTTATTGTTCGTGAAAGTTACCGCGGTTCTAGATCGTAAAGAACAACTGAAAGAATACGGGTGTTTTTTTGTCAGAAAAATTTTCACACAGAGCGCGAGAAGTTATTTGACGACTTTCCTCCTAGTAGAAAGGTGAAATACTTGATGATTTGGACATAGCAGTGAAATATATTTGTCTACCCAGCTCTGGGCTGTCACACTTCCACTAATCATGCTAACTCGAGAAATAAGAAGCACCTAAGAGTTATGGTAAAACGGCACGGCTCCTAACTGACTCTCGTAGACTGAACTGACTCGCGTTGCTGCGTCGTGCAAATAAATGTTGCAGGGTCGCGTATTAGCACTACAAGGGAACGTTGTAAAACCCTTTGTTGGAAGACTGATTACGAAATTTGTATCGACGCTGCGCCTGAACAACACAGTCTCGTTTGCACCGTTCAGTGCTCGTTCGGCTCGGCATGTATATCTGCTCGACATGGTAATGTGCTCAGGTGCCGCGCCGTTTGACCGTTTTCACATTAGACGACAAAGACACAATATCAGCGGACTTGTAGTTTCATACTTTTTCTCACGGAAAATGTAAGTTGCTGGTACGACTGAATACTTGAAGTTGGCCTTTCACGTCAACGATGCTGTGCCATGGAAATGTGGCCAGGGTCTAACTCCCGTTTACGTATCTTTGAGCTCCATTTACTTATTATTCAGTGTTCCATCTCAACTATAAACCAAAATGTCGCACGTAAATGTACCATACCCAGTAGTCAAAATGTTAGACAAATGTCATCAGTGTAAATGCTCTAAGAACAACACGATAAACATCCGGTTTCTGAAATTATGTACGTGTTAAACTCTACTTTGAGGTTAGTTCGCAAAACTATTAATGCTTTTAAACTAGAACTTTCTCTGATGACGGCCGATGCAACGTGCGGTGACAACTCATTATACGGTGTCAACAGAACTTTCTTTTTCAACGAGAACTGCGGGCGTGGAACTTATTTACTACTAGCGCTCCCGATTATAGTAATAATAACCTTTTTATTTTCAGGCATCGGAGGCCCATAGAAAAAAATACATAGAATAATATTAAACAAAAATAAATTAATTCATAATATAGAATCAAAACTTATTTAACTATAATTATACTGGTAATGTAGTCAGTCAATGAAACTTTTTTATATACTCAAAAGTTTTATCACAATAACAAACATCTGTTTGTAATACGCGCTCGCCTGCAACCGGCGACCGCTTAGTTAGCCGCGTGACCCCGCCGTTGTACCTACAATAGTGATAGAACACCCGCGCGGCTTGAAAACCCATAGGTGTGTAGCAGGCGCGCGCGCATATTTAAACAGCTGTTTTGTTATTGTGATAAAACTAATGAGGATATAAAAAAAGTTTATGTGGGAAAGTTGTTTGTAATCATGAGTACAATCACGTGTTTAACTATCGGTCACTAATTACCAGTCACCCTATATAGCTCCATCCCTTGAACAGTTCAGTTTAGATCGTTAAATGGGTCGCGAGCTCTTTAAAGCTCGTGGTAGGGTCTCTGAACAGTGTCACAGTAGAGTTTGACAGGTACTCAACATCTAAGTAATTCAGAAACCGAGGATTGATTTTGCAAGCTCCTAATACATTGCTCGTTTTGTTAACACAGAGGCACTAAGAGCTAAAGACAGGGAGCATGCGACACTGTTAGAAGAGAAAATGGCGTTACAAATGAAGTTAGTCGGCAGTATACCGGACGAGTCGTGGCTAACGTTGCCGCACACAGGTCAGTTGCGTTAGTATCGATCCATTATTTAGTATTTTAATATTTTTTTTTTTGTTTGTCTTTGTGTTTTGTGTATTTGTTAAATAATTATGCGTTTTGTTTTTGTGTGCAGTGGTCGTTTTATACTTTGGGTGATTGCGTGTGCTTTTTTCAGCTTATACGAGTATTAAACTGATCCAGTGCTTTCGTAACGACCAAAGACGCTATAGTCATGCCAGATTTCTGAGATAAACTCTCAATATTATAAAAGTTATCAGCAATTTTCTTCCTCCACTAAGTTATAAAACACGATATTAAAACAATTGAGTATTATTATTATTATTATCTATGTCAGATACATCCATATTATGTTAGTAGAACTTAAATCTATGTTAAATGTAACAGCTCATTAAAATAAATAGAATAAAATCAATTCATAAACCTATACATATAACTGTGCCCGCTTGCCGCTGCACCAGACCTGCAGCTGTGAATACGACTCCAGTGCCCCAGGAAGGGACAATCTGGCTTATCAGCTATCACCCTCAAAATGATGTTGGTGATCCCCGAATCCTTCACATGCTGTTCTTTCGCATAAATAATAGCTTGAAAGCTATCTATATGTGCTATAATCTTATTATTCTATGTTTATTTTTGTATAGTATTTTAATAGAGAAATCTTTTTCTAAAATAAAAACGGCATCACAACTGACATTTCATATGGTATTAGGTGGAGGAAACATTTAACAATCTCTTTTATATAAACGTTACCTAATGGCGGTGACGTCACATTTTAATATGAGCATCCTTTCTGTTCCTTGACAGTTTCCCCTTCCACTAGACTTGGTATTTGTTTTAAAAATAATAGTATTGGCTGCTTGCAAATTTAAATCATCATCTTCCTGCCCTTGTCCAGTTTTATTTGGGGTCGGTGCAACACGTTTTTTTCTTCCATTCTGTCTTGTCACTCGTCACGCTATCATTAACTCCCTTTTCTTTCATATCACTTCTCAGACAATCCATCAATCCTTTGCTTGTAAATTTAAATGTTTTCGATAAATTCTTGACTTGTTCAGTCCCAAACAATTTATTATTACAATGACTTCATGTTGCAGTGTTATTTAATTAAAATCTAAAGAATAAGACACTAACACATCATCTTATGAATTCAGGAAGCAGCACAGCGTTCCCAGGCCTGGTGTTTCCCGACTACGTGCGTCTAGCAGCACCGTCAGCTGACAAATACGCGTTATGGCAGGATGTCTGCAAAGTTGTTACGGTAAGTTATCAATTCGTCTTGCTTTTTCCACCACCGGTGGGGGAAGGTTCCGGTCAAATCAAATGCAGCTGAATATCAGCATTTTGACATGGGCCAAAGAAAGAAGTAAAGAAAAAAGTTTCTACTTTTTTAGATTAGATTTAGATTAAAAAAAAAATAGTTTAACACGATACCCCTTGACAAGCCTCCACTCAGAGCGCAAGAAGTTATTTGATGGTTTCCCAAATAAAGGAAAAGGATTAATTAATAATACCTACGATTTAATTCAATTAGCAATTTTAAGGTTCTACATTACTTACTTACACTTTGGTCCTTGAATTAGTACGATTTTTTCATAATATATCTTACAAACTTCACATTTTTTCCCTACAGGATGCGCTAGAAGCCAGTAGTGCACCTTGGCAGACGGGTGGAGCCCTAGGGCGCAGCACTAGCTCGGCTGGAGAGCGACACTCTGTCGCCTACGAGAGCCCGGCGCTCCCTCGGAGAGCTGACACCTTCGCAGGCTTCGACGCGAGCAGGCACAGAGGTATGTACCTTTTACAGAAAATGGATTACCCAGAATGATTATCCTGGATATTGCCATGTTTATAGAGTTCAAAATCAAAAGTTGGAGACCGCCGGCAGTTTGTTCAATTAATATCCATGTCCTGCTGTTTCGAACTTAATAATATTCACAATACATTGTAGATTCGCTTGCATAACGGGCGTTTGTGTCCGAGAAAATCTATTCTCCAAGGGCATTCCTTTTAGACACTTGTCGATATTATCGAACAGGAAAACGATAAATAATTAAATACTGATATATTGATAGCTAATTGGTCACTTAGGGCGGCGGGGAGTATTTTTTTTATAATATTATGTAAAAAACGATTTTTCATTCATGGTGTGCCTCCAAAATATTCCGATTTCCTAGGTGTGAACCCTGAACACAAAAAGTTTGCGGAACACTGCCCTAGAGAATAGTCGAAATAAGAATCGTCCGATCTTGGTACACAATCAGGGGCCTTATGTCAAGCATGGGAGCGAGAAAGAGGAAGGAATAAAGCTCTAAACCCTTTATAGCTCCATCCCTTTTAGTTTATTTCGTTAACTGGATCGCGCACGTGGTAGGGCCTCTGGTCCATATTTTTAAAAGATTCTTCAGATAACCGCATATACAAAGAACGATATATTCTACAGTTTCAAACGTAACCCTCCGCATGTCAACGGACACGCCCACCGAAGGCGGAGAACCCGAAGCGGACCCGAAGATAATCGAAGGCGAACGACATGAAGTGAGCGGGGAAGCGGCGTTGAAGTTACAACATGCTATATACACGCTCACTTGTATCGTGTGGCAACAGCTTACTACTATACATAGGTAAAAGTTGATATGTTACAAGCTTATATTTTACTCTATACCCAGCAGATAACCTTTACACATTGTAAAGGTTATCTGCTGGGTATAGAGTTCTTAGAAAAGATTTAATTAAAATATTTTATCCATAGAAGTTAGTTTTTTAGTTTCTCAAAACATTCTGAGTGTCCCACTTACATATGTTGTTTTAGGTCGAATATTACAAATGAATTTTAAAACAGTTCTCCCTAACCGATTGAGCTGAAATTTTGCAGACATGTCAAACTGAACATGTCTGCAAAATTTCAATGATGTCAATTTTTCTTAGCTAAGTGACGTCATTCTAAATCTTTAGGTGGGTCTACGCTAGAGTAATAGAGCACGAGCCGAGCACAAATTCGTGTAGCCTCGAACAAGCGCCCTTCGAGCGTTTGGTTCGTACTCGACTGTGCTCCTCCTTTTGTCGGTTTTTCGACTAACACAAAGCATCATGTTCGAGGACATGTGATCGTTGGAGCCTCGTTGTACGTCCACATTTGACACCGCGAGTAGAGCGACTCGGCTTGTGTTCAGCTTGTGCTCGGCTCTTCTAGCGTGGACCCACCTCAATATGGCGGATTAGTTAATTTTTATGCACACCCATGGTATGAGTATCAATTTAAAAAGTTGGTCCGAGAAGATTATGAAAAAATAAAGTTATGTTTAAGAACGTTTTTCGTTTAGATGGACTAACATCATTCTTTGCCCCTACAGCTTAGAAGCCCAAGTAAGCGCGTGGCGTTGGCAAGGCGGTGGCTCAGCTCGCACGCCCGACTGGTCCGACGCGCAGCTCGAGGAGCTGAGGCACGCGCAGGCGCGCCTCACGAGAGATAGAGCGGCATTCGACGCGCAGCGGGCGGCCGACCATGCGGCACTAGCTGCAGGTAAGTCTGTCACCTCGAGGAGCTGAGGCACGCGCAGGCGCGCCTCACGAGAGATAGAGCGGCATTCGACGCGCAGCGGGCGGCCGACCATGCGGCACTAGCTGCAGGTAAGTCTGTCACCTCGAGGAGCTGAGGCACGCGCAGGCGCGCCTCACGAGAGATAGAGCGGCATTCGACGCGCAGCGGGCGGCCGACCATGCGGCACTAGCTGCAGGTAAGTCTGTCACCTCGAGGAGCTGAGGCACGCGCAGGCGCGCCTCACGAGAGATAGAGCGGCATTCGACGCGCAGCGGGCGGCCGACCATGCGGCACTAGCTGCAGGTAAGTCTGTCACCTCGAGGAGCTGAGGCACGCGCAGGCGCGCCTCACGAGAGATAGAGCGGCATTCGACGCGCAGCGGGCGGCCGACCATGCGGCACTAGCTGCAGGTAAGTCTGTCACCTCGAGGAGCTGAGGCACGCGCAGGCGCGCCTCACGAGAGATAGAGCGGCATTCGACGCGCAGCGGGCGGCCGACCATGCGGCACTAGCTGCAGGTAAGTCTGTCACCTCGAGGAGCTGAGGCACGCGCAGGCGCGCCTCACGAGAGATAGAGCGGCATTCGACGCGCAGCGGGCGGCCGACCATGCGGCACTAGCTGCAGGTAAGTCTGTCAGACTCTTACGGATTAAAACCACAGTGTTCTTCAGCTATCTTCGGCCGAGGCGCTGAAGTGCTTGCGAAATGCGTAGATTTTTTTAAATAATATAAAGTAGTGATGCAATCATTGATGGTGAGGCGTTCTGATTTATGAAGAGCCTATAATATAGTCACGCTCCTCCGGCCAGATATTGTCTCATATAAATTTATGCGAGTCTTCAACGCTCTCGCTCTCTGTGCTGTCCCTCTAGAAATGCGCTCGAGTAATACGGTGCGCCGTCGTCTCGAGCCTATCACTGTTCAGGCCGGAGTAACCGACTCCTCAAGTCTACTTGCTGGCACGTATGTATTTGAGCGCTATGCTGGTGAATGTCCCGCACCGCGCTAATCCCTCATAAGGTGTAAACGCCAAGGTAGCCCGCGACATTCTTTTCTTAAGTTTTTTAGATTGTACATATCAGTCATGGCTATTTCATATATTATTTTTTATATCGATATTTACACTATTTTACATTTTTCAAATCTTCTAATTCACTTGTAACAAATGTTACTGTAACACGTTGCAGAACGCCAGCAATTGCAAGCAGCACGACAAGAGCTTGCCGAACAGCAGAAGGACGTGGAACAACAGCGAGAGAGACTGTTCAGGAGGCTAGAGCGGTTACAGCAACATGGTATGTGATGTTATAATTGTTTTTTTAGTATTTCTGTTATTTGATTTAGGTAAAAAGGGACTTTTGAGATAATAGGTATAGAATATGGAAGAAGACATGTGTAATGTTATCATAATTACAAATATTTATTCGAGAACATATTTTAGACAAAACGATGCTGGCCTTTTCGTTCATTTGGTGCAACAATGATGTGATTACACTTTTAGAAATTTTACAAGAGGTGCAATACTTATACTCCATTTGTTTAGGTAGTTATCTAAATACAATCTTGATATGTCTTTTTATTTATAAAAAAACGTATAAAAGACATACAAGAATTATTTAAAGGAGAGGTCAAAAATGGGCTATTATTATTAAGAAATTTGAACACCTATGTGTTATACCTTATATGAAAGCTTATTTATTACGCTACTCGATCATGATTAAATATGAAGTTTCCAGTCCTCCGTTTTTGTGAAAAGCTGAAAAATGTTTTAGTAAAAACAAAACGCATATTTTTTTGATTATTTGTTCCTTCGCAATAGAATTATTTAAAATGTAGCTAAAATTGCCGTATCTATTAAATACCTTAAGTTTTTATTATGATTTCAACTACCGTTTTACGAAATAAAGACAAAACATAAGTATTATCATGATAATGCAATATCAAAACGTGTCGAAAGAAGATCAAATCCGTAAATGTCAGATTGATATTTTGTCAACTTGACGTCTGACGTTGAAATAAGCACACATAGTTACACTATACGTCATTGAGACACACACATTGATACAAAGTTATACTGTCACGTCAATTATCACAGAGTTGCTAACCCTGTAAAATTATTTATAGTGATACAAGTTTATATCTTTTCCACATAACTTAAAAAAAAAACGGAGGACTAAAAATGATATTTGAAGCTAAAAAAAATCAAGATAATTACGCTCTTTCTGCCTATGTAAGTCAGAATGCTGTTCAATATTTTGATTATTTTTAGCCCAAGCTCCATACATTATTTGAACGTAATTAGAATTACGTTCGAATAGAATTGTAAACAACTTTTAGATAAGAGACATGTCAAGATTGACAACCACCTATTCTATATAAATTAAGTTTATCGACATGAAACGAAAAGAGTAATGGGTAGCTCGCCGTCCGGCCATCTGGTAAGAACCAAGCACGGGTCGACGGTGTTTTGTTTCACACGTGCCTCAAAGAGATGTCATCAAAACGTAAAGGGCTTAGTAAGGTCGATGCCTGCTTGAGCTGCGAGATTATTTAAAAGAGATACTATGTGCGAAGGCTGAAACTGAAGAGCGGGTTTTAGCCAGTAAAAGTCTGACACTCTCTCTCTTTCCACCCAGAGCGGGAGAAGTTATTTGATGATATTTATCTCAAAAAAACAGGCTCATACCACTGTCATGACATGTACTCTCTATGCTACTGTCTATGCCTACTGGGGTCAAGGGTCTGCTTCTGAAAGGAAGACTCGGACCTGGTATGAAAGGCAACGAAGGAACAGGAGTGGGTTTTTAGTCTGTAAAAGTCTGACAAACCCTCCCACTCCGCCCGGAATGTCATTGAATGACAATCCCAACGAAAAAATAAAAAGCTATTGTCTATCATTCTTTCAAAATAGTTACATCCGTTTTATTCTGGTATCAATACTGTACATTTTATAAAAAGATCACGAAAATTGAATTGCAGGGCAAACTAAACTTTAAATGTGTTAAGGTAACTTTTGTACAAAATTGTGAACGGAATGAAAACTTTCTCTTAGCAGGCGGTTCACAGGAAGAAATAGCGAGCGTTGGCACTTTATCACCGGACTCCAGTGTCAGCGATACAACTCGACGGAAAGAGCCCAAGTGGCGAAGTACGTTGTTACAATTTCGATATGCATGTTTATAAATAACCACCTTATGCACTTACTAATACGTACTTTAATCGCACGTGCTATCTCTTAAAACTCCTACGCTACATACATACTTGTCTTATGCATGAACTATGTAACGCTATGGGTACTTAACTGTCAGAAAAAAGTTCCTTGGTATTTTGGCGGAATTCTTTCAAGTGATGTTCAGTGGCTGTTGTGGGGCCCACCAGGGCTGAAGCCTACTGAGGCCATGGGTTGACTTCCGTGATCATGGAACGCAAGGGCAAAGAAGGAGCAAAGGTGTGGTTTTAGTCAGTTAAAGTCTGACACGTGCTTCTGCTCCGCCCTAGCGCGGGAGAAGTTATTGAATGACTTTCCAACTTAAAAAAAAAGTAGTAGCTGTTTTAAATTTTTCGCAAATTGATACCTAGTGGATATTGTGATGTAAAATTGGTGTAGTTTTGTATCTTAAGTGGCCACACAGCTTTATAACATTTGGATTATTGAAACAAGGCGCAATCTCTGTGAACAAGAGCTGAAATTTTAAATATAGTATTGACTATCTCAGCGAATCTTGCCGAGAAGGCTGACTCCATACCATCATCATCATCATCATATGACTTGATACATTTGCAGCTAAATATTGCAAAAACATAGAATGTATTACATCTGCATTCTAAAGGAACTCAAAGCGACTGTAAATACTATTACTTTTAATTGACACTGGCTGAACACACAAACCGTGCGAAACCAAAACAAAAAAAAAAACCTTATAACAGAACATACTCATTCGCCGTTTCAAAGCATTGTATTGTACTGTGATTCTTTAGTCTATCTCTGTCCTTTTTTCATAGTTTTATTTCCCTCTCTTTCTATCTATTATTGTAATTCGCTTTAATCATCTATGACCACCTCTAGACTAACATAACTATAGGACTCGAAATAACAGGTATGGTTAACGTGTTACAGAGTGCCTAATGCGAGTTTTTACGTTGTTACGTTACGGTATTTACTTATGACGTTCGACGCTCCGATTGACCCACTCCAAGCTCTTTACCAGTCACAGAGCTTGGCTTGGCTTACGCGGTAAACATTTTGTTTGTGGAAATTAAAAACAACTCGCACTCAGCGCACAGGTTTATCATTAAAAATTAACACAAATCATTGGAGTGATGATGTAACTAACTCAACTAATACAACAAATAGACGTTAACACAAAATAGATAGGTACAGAAGTCAATCTACATACAAAACGCGCTCGAGCAACGCACACATAGACACCGCTCACGGACACGATATCTCGGCTCAATTCAGCTCAGTGCGAGCTCGAGTTGCTATCCGTTTGTGACTTGTATTTTGATGGTTTGTTTTAACGTAACACAGAACAGGCCCCGTGCCGAGAAAGAAAATATGATTTCTTGGCCATGTAATATTTTTACAATTCAGATTAGGTAGGCATTTTTTACCGCGACCGATCGCACTCGGACAGTTCGGCGCCACGCGCTGACCCTAACGCGTTCGCCGAGCATAGGTATGAAAAGTGAAGTACATACATGAGATTGACTTCTGTACCTATCTATTTTGTGACCTTAAGTGCAAATAGTAATAGTAAATACATACGACTGATATTTGTAGGTATACTAAAAGGTGTAACTAGATGATCCCTTGATCATTTGATTGACGCGATCCAACTACCATTCAGAAAACTGGATTGATCTTGAAAGGATGTAAATGGTTTGGTCCACGGCATCGATCGTCTGCGATCTTGGTAAATTACGTGAGCTTATCACCATGAAATTGCAAAGCACCATGGTCTAATTTAAAACGTGTTCAAACAACTGAAATTGCATCAATTTTATTGCTAATTCGCCGTGATTTTATTGCTATACTGTAATCAAAGTGTATTTGTCTTAACATGCTAATATCGGTCCGTAATTATTGCACCCATTACAGAAGTTAACAGAACGCTAGTATGAACTACATAGTCCCTAACAAAAAAAATGCGCCACACAGCACTGACACCTGTCAAATTGACGATAAATATAACCCCACAGATAACCGTGGCTCGACTGGCTCTGAATCGTCGGTGAGCGCGTGCAGTGTGCGGAGCGGAGTCCTACCGCCCCCGCAGTTGTTATCGGCACAGAACGAGACGAGGGCCACTGTACATGCCTCTGCTATATCCGTGAGTATTCAGCATCATCATAATTTTAGTTGAAACACGTCCACAGCTGGATACAGGCTGTAGCGACATCTCTGTCGCCACGTGGGAACTAAAATATTACAATCCGGTAACAACGATCAGCCAGTTGCCCGGAACAGACACAGCATCCGTCTGATCGGAGGATCCTCCCTTTTCAATGGAGGATATAGAACTTTACACCTGAAAGCGTAGCTATAACGATCCGTCATTTGCGTCTCGTATGAACTACTAGCTAAGAAATAATAGCTTTAAATAACACGAACTCAGAAGGTTACGATGGAATTAGTACAAAAGTAATTAAAAATTGCAGTGCAGAACTAATTCCTATATTGACGTATTTAATTAATCTTTCATTTTCATCAGGAACTTTTCCCGATGCCCTAAAATTAGCCGTCGTTAAACCTCTTTACAAAAAAAACAATAAAAATGATGTTAAAAATTATCGCCCAATAACCCTTATACCCATATTATCTAAATTGTTTGAAAAATATATGCACAAGAGACTTTCTGACTACTGTAGCAAATACAACATCATAACAAAAGAACAGTATGGGTTTCAAAAGAACAAGTCAACCACATTAGCAATTGCTACTCTTTTAAGGCATATTCATGATTTCCTAAATAAAAATTACTTGACGACAGGTCTATTCTTTGACCTCTCACAAGCTTTCGACTTTGTAGCGCATAATATATTATTGAGAAAATTAGAAAAAAGTGGAATAAGAGGTCTAGCACTGCAGTGGATCGCGTCTTACTTAAGCAACCGAAAACAATACGTTGTTATTAATAAAGTAAATGAAAATTTATTAGCGTCGTATTCATCTGACTATAGAATTAATAATTGCGGCGTCCCCCAGGGAAGTATATTAGGACCCTTATTGTTTCTAATATACATAAACGACTTACCGCTAGTGACTGATCATAAATGTTTATTATTTGCCGATGACATCTCGATAATCGTGACATCTGATAAAAAGTATAAAACTAAATCTGATCATGAAATGGACATTAATAATACTATCGACGACGTTATAAAATGGTTACAGACAAATAAATTAAAAATTAATCTAGATAAATCTAATTATATTCAGTTCAATAAATCTAAACACACTAAATACAATATTAAACTTAATATCAATAGGCTAAAAGAAGTTCAACAAACTAAATTTTTAGGAGTACTCATAGATCAAGAGTTGAATTGGAAAGAACATTTGGATAATTTGTGCGGGAGGATTAACAAGTTTGTTTATGCTCTCAGACAAATAAAGAATATTACCAACAAAAAAACAGCAATTACAACATATCACGCCTATATAGAATCTATCTTACGATACGGACTTATTTTTTGGGGTAACAGCACGGATAGGCACAGAGCATTTATTGCGCAAAAGAAATGCATCAGAGCCATTTGTGGTAGCCGTCCTGATGAGTCATGTAAGCCTTTCTTTAAAAAGCTGGGTATATTACCACTTCCGTCACTATACATTTACGAAATCTGTAATTATGTTTATAATAATAAGGGATTGTTCAAAAAAGCCTATCAAATGAACTCTCGAAATAGAGACCCATGCAGACTTGCACTGCAGGATACTCCTAAATCAGCCAAGTATGCGAAAAGTTTCCTGGTCATGTGTATTCGAATTTATAACAAAATTCCAATTGAAATAAAATTGTTATATAATGTAAACTCATTTAAAAACAGACTATTGAAATGGCTGAAAGAACATATGTTTTATGACCTTAAAGATTTTTTTTAACCACATATTTTAAATTTCTGGACTTATGTGATTACGGATAATGCTGACATATAACTATTATATAATTGTATTGACTTTATATTATGACATTGAATACTCAATAACTAATAATTATAATTTTGCATGCAATTGATACAATTAGCTAAACATGTGGACTATAGATTAATACCTGACTGTAACAACTTTATACCATGTTTAAGGCAAATAAAGACTTATCTTATCTTATCGTATCCAGTTGATTTCCGTGGCTATCACTAGGACATCGGTCCACCTTGTGACAGACCTAACAACGCGGCGTCTTACCATACTTACGTGCGTAGATAGAAAAAAAATATAACAGGTTTACTATATCGATATACAAAATTAAAAGTACTCGTTATAAATGTGTGGAATTCCACTGCTATGTAGGGTGTGCCTGGCTGCCGTCCTTTAGCTAAAGTGCCATTATCTGACATATGGCGTTTAGTTTTTAGATGCTAATAATTCTATATCGATCTCTATATGCAGTATTTTTCTAATATCAATAGTTAAACCGAGTACCTAATAGTAGTGCCGAGATAAATTAATAAAATGTTAAGTTCCTCTGATTTATACGTAATTCTACCGTTTTTGTAACTCAAAATATAATTTTGTCAGATAACTGCATTATGAAAGAAAAAAAGAAAGAAAAACATTTTATTTGGTGAAACAAAGCGCAAATTTAGAACTAACCAATTATAAGTATATTATGTGAAAAAATAATGCTCAGCATAATGCCGTGACCACACGTAAAATGCGATGAGTCTAAGGCGCTGGTTTTCAGCGTGGCCCGGTAACGGTATCGACATAAAGACGTCGGCAATACCGTGCCGACGTCTTTATGTCAATACTAGAAGTACTACTATTTATGTGTGCTAATAGATTTGAATAAGATAGATAAATAAAAATAAATATTAGGGGAAGAAAAAAACGAAACCCAATGAATAAATAAAGAGGAATACAATATCATATTATGTATAAAGTGGGAACATTACGTTGCATCATTATAGCATGAAGACGGCAGCTGGGGAGGTTAGCCATGTTATCTGCGCGGTTCATTTATTTGCCTACCACCTATCACTGCGAAGCTTGGCTGTGGCGAGCAGTAGACGATCCCTTCTTCATTAATTTGGATATCGGGTATACAGACATATTAACCAAGGGGGTAATAGGCTGCGGGATAGTTTGAAAGAATCACCGCGGCAACTGAAGGAACATGGGTAGATTTTAGTCAGTAAATGTTCGATACTCCCTCACTCACGCCACACTCACAGCGGGAAGAGTGGTTTGATGTCTTCCCACCCTTGAAAAAAGGGGGTAACAGTGGATATAAGCATCTTTAGACTATCAATAGGCTATTAATAGTGTGCTTCACCATCAACGATTGCATCACTGCTTACCGTCAGGAGGGATCGTTAACTAGTTATATAAACTAGTTAACGATCCCTCTCATCATAAAAAATAAATAAATATAACAATAACAATATCTTCTTTACAGCAAATGGTAAAACAGCAACTGCCACTTAAGCTAGCGAGCGGCAAGAGTCAACAGCCGCCGCCGGGCTATCATAGACTGAACGAGTCTCCTTGCGAGGTCAGTACTTTTGTCTCTCACTGTCTACGTGTTTTTGTTAAGTTTATGAATATGATCATCGCCTAGCATAGTTAGGATAAAGTTTGACTTCTGTTCGCTTAATTTTTTTTAGGTCAAAAAGTCCTATAATATTCTCTCATTGCTACTAATCGATTCGATAACTGTGGAAACGTTCTTAGGTAATAAGTAATTCAATTATTACAATGCGTTTCAAATAAGATCAGGAACGATTTTGCGCCATGTTGTGACGTCATATCTGTCAAATCTAAGAAATTGGGTAGGGTGAGCAAAACAAGAAAATTTTAAAATTAAAATTATTTACCGAAGAAAGTTTAATCACAATCCAGTTCTTCAATTCTGTTAATCCCTGCGTTACTGTGTGAAGTGTCTTGAGTAGTGAGAAAGAATTAAAATAGTTTTTTAGGGTTCCTTACCTCAAAAGGAAAAAAGGAACCCTTATAGGATCAATTTGTTGTCCGTCCGCCTGTCTGTCTGTTAATACCCTTTGTCTCGGGAACGCGTGGAAGTATCGAGTTGAAATTAAAGCCATGTACTCGAATCTGTGGTCCCTTGAAGCTGAGAAAAAATTTAACTTTAAGTTACCGAAAAAAAAGATTCGGCCGTTTATGTTGCAAAAAAACGTATATTTCGACACTCTCAAGGGAATCCAAATTCATAGGTTACTTCCCGTTGTCTTCGAGTCATGAAATTTGGCATGAAGCAAAGTCTCGTAGCATAATGATTCGTAAAAATCTTTGAGACTCGATTCGGAAATTAAATTGTTTTCATAGATAAGTTTGTACAGAACCTTCAGTACGCGAGTCCGACTCGCGCTTGCCCGGTTTTTTTTAAAACTAATTATGTCTCAAACAATATATTTAGCTAATTTAGATGAACCGTGTTTTCGAGTCCTATTCGTCAAAGTCGTGTGGTTGCGACTGAGAACTCCATCTCATTTTTTTCAATCCCTATAGGTAACAGAAGAGCTGACGAGTAAATACTCCATACATTTGGTTGTGGATGTGCGACCCTGGCGGAATAAACTCGAGTGTTTGTCGGATATATCCGACGTGGGCGGTTAAAAAGTTAAACAATAACGTTTTTACTTCACCTTGACTTAACTAAGACTTAGTAAAACAAAGTAAAAAAAAGCGATTAATACGAAAATTGCACTTGCACAATCTAATTCCGCCAAGTCCGTTCCATCATCGGACCACTAGACGTACGGCATTGCGCCACCGGTACATGGTAGACATCCCACCCATAAGCACAAAGCGTTTTGAGAACACATTTGTTATACGTACACCCAAGGAGTGGAATTCCTTGCCGGAGTCTGTGTTTCCTGATAGCTACACCTTAGGGGTCTTTAAGTCAAAAGTGAATAGGCTACTTCTAGGCAAGCGTGCTCCATCGTCGACCACATCATCGCTTACTATCAAATGAGATGGTGGTCAAACGCGAGCCTATAATTAATAAAAAAAAAAAATTCCTTTCCAAACCGTAATTTCAATCAAAATTTGACAGATCGAGGTCTTTTCCTTCCTTTCCTATTCTTATTTGGAACGCATTGCACGTGCTTTAAAATAAAGATTTAACTTTATAAGAGCTTGTGGTTTTAGCTAGATAAGTTTTTACGAATCAATCATAATATTTCCACATTGTTTTGTTACCGCCTACGTTGGAAATATCCGACAAAACGCACATCCACGACCAAATTTTAATACTCCATCTCGTCAGCTCTTGTGTCACCAATAGGGATTGAAGGGGTAAACGAGATGGAGTACCCAGTCGCAAACATACGACCCTAGAGAATAGGATACGAAAACACTCGTCGGATTAATCTGACGCGGGCGGTTTAAGGGTTAAATAGTCTATTCTTTTACTACAATTTTTTTGTAGAGGGCGTATTTTCGATAAATAGTGCTTAATTTTTATTGAAGTGGAAACTTCTTTAATGCTTCACCTTCACTTCATCACTTTATTTTTAACCGACTTCCAAAAGTTAGGAGGTTCTCAATTCGTCTGAATGTTTTTTTTTTGTGGGTATTGTATGAGACTGAGTTATATTAGAGGAAGTTTGACAGTAGCACTATTTTAGTGACTGAAATATTGAAAGGGAATCGTTTGTCTGGCCATGTGAAGAGGGGGGATTAAACGCATGTTATTAAGAGTTATGAGTATACATGTGGATAGATGGAGAGAAATACGGAGGCCAAAGAAGAGATAGATGGATTGTGTGTGATATGAAAGAAAGGGGAGTTAGGTCTACGGACGCGTAATCGTCATTAGCTTAAACGCTTGGTGTACGCCTGCTATGAACCTCTGTCGACGAAGCGGCAACGTCGTGCTCGCATTGCTGCCTGCAGGCGTCACGACGCCTACCGCACCGCATATCATCGAGCGAAAGTACGTTTTTATTTTCGTAAAAATAGCGGGATACACCTTCATCGTCCGACGGCATTGTCACAAGTGATTGAAGACGTACGCTTGTAATAAGCCTTGTGGACAGGGTTCAGTACGCTATGCTGCTCAAGCTGTCTGGCATATTTTGAAGCGTTTATGAAGCTACACATCCGTGTACCCTAGGCATTAGTGATAGCATGACGGGTGACAGGACAGAATGGCAGAAAAAACGTCTTGCGCCGACCCCGGATGAGACTGAGTCGTCACGCTCGGCTGTGTAAAGCTTAACGACTTGAGCCGACCTTACCGGAACGAGAAAATTACGAATAGTGTTACAAACGATACGATTTTGTATTATTAACCTCGCGTTCATGAAGTTTTCACTTCTGTCGTGTGATCTTGAGCACACACCGTTTTTATTTTTTCAATTTTATTTTTCTTGTGTGTTTTTAGCGATATCTATGACACCCCATAGGAACTATCTATCGACTTTAGAGTTATGCGGAACAGGGTGTAAACAGGGTGTCCCGCAAACCTCCGTTGAAAAGGGAGATCTCTGACCAGACGGATGCTGAGTCTGGTCCGGGCAACTGCCGGATATTTGAATCCGAGAGAACTCTAATACCGCGATGCAGGGTAGTTCTTATGGCATCATAGATGTCTCTATAAATTAAAGTACCATCAATATATTATTTAAAAAAAAAACCTTTTCCTAAGTCGTGTACGTAGCGAAACAGATCAAATGGTTGCTGCCTGTTGCAGGAATTCGAGTATCCGAACGTTTTTTAACGTGAATATTAGTTTAAGTAAGTAATATTAATGTTAGTAGTATTTTGAATAAATGTATACACTCGTATATGTGATATTATGTGTTAGTTTGAAACTGTAGATTATAATAATTGGCGCTTAGTTAGTCTCCTAAATAAATGTAATAAATACACAACAATGTACAGAAGGCCTTTGTATACGACTAAGTGGTTGCAATTGGATTTTCAACCGACAGCTCTGGGTCGAAAGTTGAAAATTCAAGGAGAGCGGGCATTAGACATTATTTAGGTTCTTCGTGAGTGAATAATTCATTTAATCGCTTAGTGTTAATGGAACCGGGTATAAGTGTATTATTAAAATCGTCAGTGAGTGACGGTAAGTTTAATATGGCCTACTTTTGAAAATCAAATCATTTTAATACAAGAAAAAAATCCTTGTCACATTTTCTGTCTAGTAAATTTTTATTCAACTTACGTGATTTTAATGCCTACAGCACCAAAAGTTTACAGCACCTCAATTTTGAGCAATAATTACATAACAAAAAAACAGAACCCTATCTTTGCTGCCGCGCAGTCGGGTAAACATGAGAACTTAGGTATTCTTTAGCTTCGGTAGTATACTGTACCACCGCGCAATTGGCTTACACGTCTATTCTCTTCAGTATTCGATGTTCTACAACCATTTCGTCTGTTCCGCTTTCGATGTTAGAGCATGCTTTGCTTAAGGGCCTGTACACACCATGTTTTTTAAACGCGCCGTTGACGCGCGTTTGTAGCGATACAGACGTGATACGCATGCGAGTCAGACGCAGCCTGACCTTACATAATATAAAGGCGCGTTTAAAAAATGTAGTGTTTGTTCAGGTCCTAAGGTGAGTCTACGCTAAAGGAGCCGAGCACGAGCCGAGCTCAAAGTCGTGTAGTGTGGACCGACTCTTAGAGAAGCCAAGGATGAGCGACACTACACGAATTTGAATCGCACTTGCTCGGCTTCCGTAGACCCACCTTTAGATTTTATATTCTATCTGTAAAATATTGAGAGATTTTTATGATGTCCCTACCAATGTTCAAATCTTCGCATTAACCTGCGCTGCAGAAGTATTTAAAAGCGAAAAAGGAAGACGGATGGATGGGTTTTTATCAGTAAAATTCTTACACTGTCTCGCTCCAACCAAAGTGGGAGAAATTATTTGAATGATTGCCCACATACAAAAAAAAAAATGCATCATCAGGCTTCTGTAAAATTATTAGGATTTAATTGGCAGCTAAATATTGAAATTTTAAACCGAAATTATATTAAAACTGATAATGCTGATGATAATATTGATAATTCATCTCATTCCACCAATGAACGTCATACAAGTGGTTCACATATGAGTTTGTTGAAGTACCGTTCGCTGCACTAAAGTACTTCAACGCAAAGTTTTCAGAGTAATGAAATCCAATCAAATAAGTCATGATGATATTCTATATATATAAAAGAAAAAACTGACTGACTGACATATCAACGCACAGCCAAAACTACTGGGACTAGGAGCGTGAAATTTTGCACAAGTTTTCCTTTTACATCGTAGGCGAGCACTAAGAGAGGATTTTTCAAAATTTACCCCCTAAAAGGATGAAATGGGGGTCCAAAGTTTGTATGGCGAAACCTATTTTCACGCGGGCGAACCCGCTGGCAGAAGCTAGTTGGTTTATAAATAAGTATAGCACTCCGAAAGTCAAGCACAATTCATTCATTTTTTTGAGTATGTTCTAAAAACCCGTGTCTATAAACTATTGGTTAGTTCTTGATTATAGCAAGCAAATATATAAGATCTGATAACACATTGAAATAATAGATAGTTATACTCTTTACTGTACAGTCACAAGCAATAATATATGGTCTCATTTTTAATCTTATAATTTTAATATTATAATGAGGATCAATCACATAATAGCAAATCCGATTTTGACTAAGTACATCGTTATTACTACAAATGAAGTGCTTTAATTTTTAAATGATTTAAGTCAGTCAAGAAATGGTGGATTTATTAAAGTTTTTCTGAACGGCTACTTAGAAACGCGCTGTCACTGGACTGTTTACGATGACGTCATCTGTCATGATCCGTGAGACGAACAGCTTGATCGTATTCATTCGCCGGTGGAGACTGATCATGATAGATGACGTCAAAGAGAGTTGCTTCATTCTCGGGCGCGTTTCTGGAATTTAGATATAAATAATTCCTTTACATTATTTACTGGTTTTTTTTGACGCTATAAGTCTGCATACTCCACAAAACTTATGATTGATCCTCATTTCTGCTATTCAAGAAATAAGTTAACGACAAATGGTTCTTATATATCTAATAATAAAATAGGTAATTTATAACTGTCGTATACTTATCTGAAAAGGATATACTCAATGTCCTGGAACGCAAAAGACAATTGAAGGAACATAGATGTGGTTTGAGTCAGTAAAAGTCTAACATGCTTATAATTCCAAACCAATCCGAAAATATCACAGTTCGAAGTAACCTGTTTTAAAAAACGGCAATTTCATTGGTAAAGACCTATTATTCCATTAATCATGTACTGGGGTCCATGGTACACGTTTGTACGTCGATATCTGAGACACGGTAGGATATATGAAAGCATATACTTAGTAGGCGTGTGTAACTCTTTACTGAATCGACTCACTGTTTCGAAACATCTTAGTGTTCCGAAACACTGGAACATCAGTAATGTTTTAAATGCATCATTTAGAACAATTGGAACACTTAAACACTTTTTACTTTAAGTGACCAGCAGTCTTTTTAAAATTCAAATTGTAACGTAAATTGTGCAAATATGATTAATGATTGAACAAAAAACTTCTGCTTTAAATTATTCTCAAATCAAAATTCAATTAAATAAAACTTTTAGTGTATATGACGCGACGTAACAGATCACGATTCTTAACAGTCAGTGTCTGTTTGTATCTTTTGAGCCGTTGTTCCAAATGTTCCGTTTGTATCTTGTGAGTCGATGTTTCAAATGTTCCATTTGTGTCTTTTGAGTCAATGTTCCAAATATTCTAAATGGTGCTAACTGTTTCGGAACATTTCAGTGATTCAGATGCAAATATTCCAATTAGAAAGACACACTTTGCTCACGCCTATTTCAAAAGATAATAAAGTTTATGTTTAATAGTCTTTACCGATCGGAGGGTTTTTACTTCGGATGTTAATTTTCATGTCTTCCACACCAGTGATAATGTTGTTTATGTTACAGCATCAGAGCCACCAAGGTCTAGTGATCCAGCACACTCGCACTGGCAGCTCGCCCGCACCGCTGCCCTCGCAGCAGCAGATCAACAACAAAGCCACCAGGTATGGTAAAGCGTTCGACCTGAGATACATTTCCATTCAACCGCTCTTATGCATCTTTCTCTCAATGTTTTGAAAACACAGATATCTTGTGAATATTATCTAGGTTTCTATTGAAATCAAATAGATTCGTGTAAAACTAATCCAGTAAAGACCTCTGAAAATTCGCTATTTTTCATGAACTTTGGCCTTTCATAATGTAAACCGGCATTCCGAATGACAAATTTTTTTTTCCAAAAACTTTGTTTTTTTAAAAAAAAACTCGTGTTTCCTGGAACAAGTTTTGTGAATTATTCGAGTGACTGATGGGCTTACTGAATGCCAATAGAGTGTTCAGGCGTTATTTCTCTTTTTAGGGTTCCGTACCTCAAAAGAAAAAAATGGAACCCTTATAGGATCACTTTGTTGTCCGTCCATCTGTCTGTCTGTCAACACCCTTTATCTCGAAAACTCGGAGTTGAAATTAAAACCATACACTAAGATTTGCAGTCCCTTAGCTTTTAAACCATGATTACGTGGACGATAGACGTCTCGGGAAGGGCCCTCTTAATCTAAATAAATAGGGACTGTATTGACTGAAAACTGAGCGCTATTAACTGTCAAAGACGAAGGAGTACCTCAAGTACACATACATGGTTGGCGCTGTGCGTGTCGCGGGTTCGATTTCCGCACAGAAAAAATGTTTGTAAAGTCTACACCGATTTTAATTTGGGTGTCTTCAAGGCTAGAGTGAATAGGCTCTTAATAAACTAGTGCGCCTCACCATCCACGATTGCGCCACTGCTTACCATCAGGTGGGATCGCAGTCAAGCACTAGTTTATATGAAGTTAAAAAAAGGATTTGAAAAATTTAGAAACTATTGCGCTTCACCATCAACGATTGCATCACTGCTTACCATCAGGCGGGATCGCAGTTAAGCAATACATTATGTCATTAAAAAAATCTTTCTTTTTTGGTTAAAGTTACTTTTTGTTCCTGCCCACTCCCTTTGGAAAACGAGGAGATTTCTTACCGCCATTTTTCTTCCACAGAACAAACACGTACCCAAAGCTTCCGGACAAGTTCCGCGTGCGCTCCCCGGACACGGGCGCGGCGGCCGCGTCCCCCCCCGCCGCGGCGTCCGAAGAGGAGGTGATCTTCTTCTGACACCCGCCACAACATGAGCCGCACACGCGCTCCTGAGACTGTCGCCTCTCATAAGACCTTCCGCCCAGTTATGACGCCCTGGTACTTTTGATTTTTCGTGATGTAGTTACTTTGCAAGTTGTTTTTGCCTTATGTAATAGTCATGATACTTGGTGCAAATCTTACTAAATTGTGGATTTATATTATTTATTTAATAATTATTTCGAGTTTTCATAATGTTTCCTTCTGCGTTATTTTAAGGCTCCGCACAGTTATGACGCCCTGAAACTTTTGATTTTTTGTGATGTAGTTATTTTGCAAGTTGTTTTGACTATTGCAATATCATGATGATACTTGGTACAATTTTACTAAATTATAAGTCACTTTTCCACTTGCAAGTAAATTGCATGCAATTTACGTTACATTGAGAACTAACGAGGTATGATGTGATCAAGCGGTCGTTTGTACCACGCAATATGATTCAACTTGCATGCAATTTGCCTGCAGGTGGAAACGCGATTATAGATCTATGTTATTTTTTAAATAATTCCTTCGAGTTTCCATGTTTCCTTCTGGGTTATTTTAAGGCTCCGCACAGTAACGACGCCCTGGTACTTTTGATTTTTTGTGATGTAGTTATTTTGCAAGTTGTAATAATCACGATGATATTTGGTGCAATTTTAGTAATTTATTGATTGTTATAATGTTTCCTTCTGTGTTATTTTGAGGCTCTAGTGCAGTCAAGGTCATGAATATGGATAAATTTAAAAAATATTTACAGTCATTTTTAGATGAAGTGATTAAAAAAAAATACGGAATATATTCATGAAAAAACTATTTGTTATTTAACAAGTTTATCAATAAATATACAAAAATAGAATACTAATTGTAAAAGCAATATTAAAATTGGTAGGAAAGTAAAAGTCTGTCTTCTCTGTTCGCTATAAACCCAAAAACTACTAAACGGAACAGATTGTCATGTAGTTTTCACCGACATCGCGACAGAGTGATTCATTTATGGAAGGCTTAGATAATAATATATGCATATTATAGTACAAAAAAGCCGAAAATTTTAAAGATTTATATAATTCGCGCGAAGCTGGGGCAGGTCGTTAGTACTGAATAAATGTGGAAGGTCGCGGAATGCGATGGCTGCCAATTGTATGTTTTTTTGATATAAGGCTCACATGTATCATTTATTATCTTGGTGTACAATAAAGTATATATAAATAAATAAGGTGCTATTATGGTGAGAATAATAGTTCGAGATTTCAGTCAAAACTTTTGAAGAATATTGCATTTGATTTTCATTAAATGTCCATACTTTTGCACTTGATTGTACTTAGGTATTTGGTCTAAAGTTTACTTTCTACGAATATGACCGGTACTCTTGTTGTTAACGTTTTGATCGATATTACAACTCGCATAATCGACATGAACTTACGACTGATTGGTTATGAAATTTTCTAGTCAGTATTTATAACTGACTTATATAATAAACATTTTATTTAACTCTACACTCTAAATTTTCTTAATATTGGAAATGTGCTGTAAAAGGGCAAATGAGTCATTAAATTATCTCCCAGTTTTGTATCGATATTTCAAAAACTACCGATTTTGCAGTCAGAACATCCCTAGTCTGAACACTAATTTAAAAATTACGATACGACGAGTCACATTTTATTCATCATGCAAAATTAATAAAAATATTTTTACGGACTCTTGAAACATAATGTTACAAAATATTTTAAATGTATCTCAGAGTTTTCTAAATTCATACAGGCAGCTATTACGTAACTACCTATTTTATTCCTACAAAATTAATAAAATATCACATTTACTATAAAAAAAAAGTACAAACAACCAATACGAGCTTACAAAGAACTATCAGACATACCATTTTACTAAAATGATCTCTATTTTAACCCCATAAAATCTATTTTACTGTAACAACATTTTAATCGCAGCTTTTTTAACTGAGGCAACTATTTACGCCGTTTCTTTTTATTTAAATTATTTATATTTTATAGGAAGGTCGAGTGAGGTGAAACTTTAATATTTAGACTAGAATAAAAACTTTCACGTATAAAATAAATACAATAATAAAAATAAATGTAACGAATTTAGTCGACTACGCTAACCAAATGTGAAAAATCGACTAAAAGGTGGTACTTAAAGGAAAGTAATACTAAATAACACGAATACAGACTATGCGTTCGTATGAAGACGCATTTAGACTGTTAGACAATTGTTCTTTGTGTCAAAGTTCAAACAAATGAAGATCTGAGAGCTAAATTAAAATGACAGCTACTGTAGTACGCTGTCAACGTAGAATATATAACGAAATGTAAATTATAACCAATAGAACAAAGAGGTGGGCGATAACATTACATTTATTCGAGTTCCCTTATAGTTATAGATGGTTATTCGATTCATTCGTTTCTATAATCGATACTTAACCGAATCAAATCGATTCTTGAATCCTTCAGAACTGTGTAAAGTCACACAAAGCAGTTTTGCTAGTATTTTATTCGATTTAAAATCGAGTAGATAATCGATAAACCATTTAAAAGTGAACGGGAAATAATTTAAGGTTTAAATTGTAGAAAAAATGTCTACACTTAGCGGTCTATAGGTAAATAATAGAAATTGTTATATTAGATGTTTTGGAAATAAATGACAAATCTTGTTGTTGAATATTATACATTTAAATATGTATGTGAATATGTTTGTTGGGAGCATTTATTAATATTATTGCAGAAGTAACTGTGATGGAATTACGTAACACCGAATAGCGATGGAAATAATTGATTGTAAAATATGAAAGTACAATGTTCATAAATGCTTTTAACACTAAGAATAAAAGTGTTTGAAAATTATTAAAATTGATTGTTATGAAACATTTTTACATACATTATAATCTTTTTTGAATCACTTGTTACTCGGCATTATGGCTACTATTTGTGTTGTATAGAAGAGATATTTGGATCGACATAATAAATGGCGTAAACATGGGTTTAGCCAGGGTAGGGCTTTGAGAAAAAACCAGCCAAGTGTGAGTCGGATTCGCGCTCGTACCCCTACCGTTTTCCTACCGTCCGTAGCAAAAAAATGGCAAAAATAAAACGTACCTTTGGGTATGAAACCCTAAAAAGAGAGCGATATGAAATATACGTGAAAAAATATTTACTATCTAACCAGTTTATCAATAAATATACAAAAATAGAATACAGGTATCGGCACGGATCTTGAGCGCTCGTTGAAAGAGTAGGGATCGCTTTGCGTACGCGTTTTATTTATTTTTTAAAATTTAAACCTATTTTATTTTTTCTTTATCTAGTACCTAGTAGGTAAAAGAAAAATTAAAATAAAATAGGTGTACATTAAAAAGAAAACGCGTACGCAAAGCAATCCCCACTCTTTCGCCGAGCGCTCAAGATCCGTGCCGATACCTGTACTAACTGTGAAAACAATATCACAATTGATAGAAAAGCAAATGAGATATAACAATTTAAAACAAATATATTTGTCTGTCGCCAAGACGTCGATTTCTACGGTGCCCGTACGAGCCTGATGAACTCTGACGTTAAAGACCATATTGGACTTCTTTTTCTTATTAGCATCTTTGAAGCTTTATATCTTCGTTGATGAAGATATTTAAAAAAAAAATACTACAGTTAAAACCTTATTTAATTACGCAAATTAAAAAAAATGCATGCATATTCCTTATTATAAAACCTATGCTTGATTTCGATAAATGACATGTCTATGTGACAAGCGTGACCACCATCGACCGCATCATCGCTTATCATAAAGTGAGATAGTGGTCAAACGCGAGCCTATCAACAATAAAAAAAGTGAGAGGTACTCGGTACGACCACTGGACAGGCTGATCCATTTTTTTGACAGCTAATTTTTTGTGCCTATTTAAAGCGCCACTCGCGAGCGTCCAGAGAACTAATTTTGGCGTATAATATTGCAAATTGATGGCTGCAGAGAAGTGTTCAGTTCTCTGAAGTACTTTTGCATTTTGAATTAATTTCGTTCGAATTCCGTGTTATTCCTGCTCCACGAATTATATAAAATCTGTGAAAAATGAGGTCATGTATATTTTATGAGCGGCGCGACTAGTTTTAGTACCGTAGACACTCGCTACCGTAGGCACCCGACAGCGCCAAAATGACAAATATCAAACAGACACAAAAGCACTTTGAAGGCCGCCAGTCCAGTGTTTCTAGTAGAAGTCAGTGGGTACGACGGTATAGAAAGAGATAAAAAATACATGCAAAGTTATCTTTAGCTCAAATAAGGCATGTAATTAAGACTACGTTGACTAGTGCCAAATGATTTTGTGACGTAAATATTTGTAGCGAGAGTCGTTAATTGCTTGACCTTGGCTAAGTCTATGCACAGATATACAATTTCTTTAAAAATATATATTTCACAACTACAATATATTCTTGTGGCACGCTGTTTCAAGTCAAATACATAATAATAATTATATATTTTCAATAGTAATTGTTACATTTTATAAGCAACTACGTTTTAACTTAATAAATATAATATAACTGTTAACTGTATATATGTTGGCATATTTACTATATGTAATATAATGTTATCCGAATATACTTGTAATAATAATAATTATTATTAATGTTTCGGATTGGCAATTGCATGTTTTGTGATGCTATTACGGATTTTCGGGATGCTTGACTGCTGGATAAAGGTTTTGCGGTAGCTGACAGTTTATGAGCTTATTAGGGTAAGCTTTCGATCGATATTGAAAGAAAAATGTGTGAAATTTCATCAAAGGGCCTAGCCGTACTTCCAACCGCGAGGCCCTGGAACGAAGGCAAAGAAGGAACAGGAGTGAGAAAAGCAAAACTGCCCCCGATGGCATTTATATCGTAACCTATATTATATTGTACAGAGTACTAATAGTATAGCCAAGGCTAAATAGTAATTTAAAAAAAATGCAAATATAGCATTGTTTTATTTATTTATTTAGGCTTGGGTCATAAAAAATGCTATATAATAAATTGTAAAGTGTACCCATAATCACTGAAATTGGTTTTATTTTGCTAGCTTTTTAACAAAGATAATATTTTTTTCAAATAGCTCCTCAATAAACTAAGATATAGAGCTCATATCTCCTCGATCAACTTCTATTAGTACCCTCTACAATATAACATAGGTATATAGGTTCCCATCGGGGGCAGTTTTGCTATAGAAGTACGGCTAGACCCTTTGTATTGAAGGAGTATTTATTCATCGTGATTGATAACGATTAACTGAACAAGTGCCGTAAAGCCTTTCGTAAAACGACATTCAATTGCTAGTCTGTCAGCCGAATTAACAGACTCACTTCTTAATAGATCCCTGCCAAAATCGACTTTAAACTAACTTGCTCAAGGTTGATTTCCTTCACCAAATATTTTTCTGTCTGTCAATTCGGCTGCTCAATTTTATTCTAGGTTTGTGTGCAGCTATTGTGTGTTTAGAGAATCAGTTTCATTTGAAACTATGGCGGGTGCCTGGTACGGCAATAATAAAAAAATCTTATAAAACAATATTATTTGTCGTAAACGTATGATATCCGCACACAACAGTTGTTTAGCTCATTTACAATACTGTTGTTATAAAAAAAAAACTCATAAGACTATGTAACTATTTTTCGTGCATTTACTGTAATCCTTTTTACTATTTAGTCTTTAGACAAGGTGATATTTAAAATCTATTTTCTTGTTTAGGAGTACCTTTTCATACTGTGTGTATATATATCGACGTTGATGTTTGAACATATTAATCTTAAGATAAATCTTATAAACCGATCAAAGTTAGGTTTCTATCGCAAGATCGAAATTATCAACTTGCAATAAAATTTATTCGATACAAAAAAATAAATAATAATAAATTAATAAAAAGTATATGGCAATTTTAAATTAGTAGTTAAAAATGTTTTAAATGAAATCGGAGTTTAGAGTTTTATGATACTTAATTTTTATTATTTGTATAGATCGTTTCGATCGAGGTTTCGACTTCAAAACATCATGACAATAAAATATATAAAAAGAAAATAATGTTCTATTTTTCTGAACGGGTAACGACATGTTTCGAACTCATGTTTGTTATAGAGACCTATTGAAAGAATATCGTTATGTATTATTGATTTTATGATGCTTAAAACACGGCCATTGATATTTTCTACAGAGCACGAAATCGCCGCCTGCGCAACTACTAGAGACGACATTCTTACAGATTATAAAAATAAATCTGTCTGTACGCGATAAACTCAAAAAATACTGAATAGATTTGCATGCGGTTTTCACCAATAGACAGAATGATTCATGAGGAACATTTAAGTGTATAATACACGTCATCATTTCAGCCGAAAGACGTCCACTGCTGGACATAGGCCATCCCTAAGTATCGCCACAACGAATGGTCCTGTGCGTTTCGCATCCATCGGATACACCTTGTGGGAGGTTTTACTGCAGAACCTTTTGACCCAATCGACGGTTTATTCTGCGAACAATGTGCCCTGCCCACTGCCACTTAAGTTTGGCAATTCTTCGGGCTATGTCGGTTCTCCTGCGGATATCTTCATTCCTGATGCGATCTCTCGCAACTCAGAGCAGAGCCCTTTCCATTGCCCTTTGGGTAACTTTTAAGCCTTCTGATGAGGCTCATTACACATACACATTATAAAGCCAAGAATTTCAAAGATTTCTATCACCTGCGTGAAGCTGGGGCTAATATATATATAACATATTGCCCGTGCACTGTGAGTATAAGTTTAGACTTTAAGGTCATAGCCATAGTGTGCTGTGGACAGAGGCATTGTCCAAAAGCAGCACCACGGCCCTGAAACGCAAAGGGCAAATGAAGGAACACGGGTGGATTTTAGTCAGCACAAGTGACATTTTCCCACGCTCCACCCAGACGGGGTGAGTGAGTTATTGATGATTTCCCACTTCAAAAAAAAGGCCGGTATAATACAGCCAAGGTTTACGAGCACGATTATTCGTAACATTTAGGTACCGCAACCGTGGAGCGCAAAGGGTAACTGAAGAAACACAGGTGAGTTTTAGTCAGTAAAAGTCTGACACTCCATCTTGGTCCACCAACGATGGGAGGAGTAATTTAACGATAAAACACTGTCAGTTTTACTGACTAAAACCCACGCGTGGTTCTTCAGCTGCCTTTTGCCCTGCAATAAGCTTTCCAACAATTCCACTGCTCTGATCTTCTTAGTTTTGTCACTGTCCTCTCTAGCAGTAGCCCAAGGCTTCTGTAATATTTCCTAAATATTCAATCAAATTATACGCTTTTTAATACAATCGCATTCCAATGGCCAGAAACGATGCATTTAAATAAATAATTGTTCCTTAAATAGGATATAAAGTTTGTCTTATTCATTGGGTATTTTGCTATTGTAGACCTAAGCATAATATTGCATTTAGAAAATTGAACTGCAACCGTAAAGGGGCTTATTTTATTAAACGATCTACTCATATGTATCTACTTCATGTTTAATTATGTAAGTGAGCAAAGAAATCGTGTATTTACAGAATATATTTTCATTGTCTATTGAAAATCTATAACGAGGCATCTGCATCTATATTACTTACAGTACGATTCAAACTTAACGGCGGCTTGGAAGAAGCAAACTCGAGTGGTAGGTTACTACGCAGAAAGTAGCACGCTTCACAGCCGCCATTAAGTTTGATGCTTGCCATTAAAATTGTTTCTATTATAAATGTTTAAAACATTGAGCTATTAGTGCAAGACTAGGTTGCATTATACAATTGTATACAGGAACTCAATAGTCCGTGCCTTCTATAATAATTAATTTCTGTTTCAGACAGCTATTTGCGCGTTCTGAATTAATTTTCAACCTACGTGATAGCCACTTTGAGTCATCATAATAACCCTTTGACTGTGTCTGTACAATAATTTATAGTTAAAATCAAATTCAGTTGACTTGTGTCTTGTAATGTTTCATTATGCTAGCTTCTGGCAAATAGCAGCTTTCCCCATAAGTCCAGTAACCGTCCGGACCGAGCCCAAGTCGTCGACGGCGCGTACTGTTCCACGC
Organism: Mythimna pallens; assembly: GCA_961205895.1. Classification (NCBI taxonomy): domain Eukaryota; kingdom Metazoa; phylum Arthropoda; class Insecta; order Lepidoptera; family Noctuidae; genus Mythimna; species Mythimna pallens. The sequence goes on from OY540848.1 coordinate 13,105,116, forward strand.
GCGCCTCAAGGAGATGTCAGCAACTGTAAGGGCCCAGCAGGGTCGAAGCCTACTGGGGCCACGAGTAGTGTGAAAGTGAAACCCGGAGCACTGGGACGAAGGCAAAGAAGGAACAGGAGTGGGTTTTTAGTCAGTAAAAGCCTGACACTATCTCTCGCTCCGCCCAAGAGCGAAATTTGTCATAAGATGATTTTCCCACCTAAAAAAAAAACCTTTCCCCATAAAAACTTTGGATCCCCGTTTAATCTCCTTGGGGGGGTGTTTTTTTTTTTTCATAAAAGGACCTTCGCGTCCTAGTTTCGAGTCAGTGAGTGAATCAGGATTTTACCTTTTATATGTATATACAGAAAATATGCAGTTAAATTAAATAAGATCGTGAATCTCCACATCCGTGATGGATATCAATATCTTATGAAAATAAAACGTTTTTCTAGCTACACTCCTTATTTCATGTAAATACTAACTGATTATGGGGTTAACGACCGCTGCCAATATAATTGGGTCGTCGACTTATTTTTATTATTATTTCCAAAGTCGGAAATAGAATTAATTTTTCAAATAATAATTTAGATAGAAAAGAAATCTTTCAACAGTGGTGGAAGGGGAACTGTCAAGAATTAGAATAAAGATGCACACACTAAAATGTGACGTGGCTGCTATTGGGTTACGGGTGTACAACAGTGATAACGAGATGTTTCCAACACGCCCCCTCTTCCTCACACCAATATTTTAAATGCTAAAAGCTAGTTCATTAATTAACCAATTTAGATGTTATTTTCAGAAAAAGATTTCCTTATAGTGTTAATAAAGAAACATCAGATAATATTCAATTACTTAAATGAAATTGTGAATTTAGACAAAAAAAAAAAATGTTTTATTTTTATTAGTTATTGATACGAATCATATCGGCGGAGTTTCCCCACCCATTTTTAATTTAATTCTGTTTATCTAGTGCTCTGCCCTAGCCTATACAACAGTATAACATCTTTATTTTTCTATTTTTGTGTGAAAATCTTAATGTGGTTCACAGAATACATCTACTTACCAAGTTTCAACAGTATAGTTTTTATAGTTTCGGAAAAAAGTGGCTGTGACATACGGACAGACAGACATGACGACTCCATAAGGGTTCCGTTTTTTGCCATTTGGCTACGGGACCCTAAAAACAATACATAAGTGCATTTAAGTAAAGTTTTAATGCTTAAATTATGATTTTAACTTGTTACATGTTGTTTAATGTTTTCAAAACACAGTCAAAGGAGTTTAACCATACAAATAAATAGTAGATACGCAATCGTCACTACTAAATGTTAATCAATGTATTTCTTTCGACTGCAGTTCAGTATTTAATGACTGTCGATCATAAATAGACATTATTTTAGTGAGATATTAATCAGTACTTAACATGGTAGCCTTAACCCTATATTCCAAGTCATCATCTCCTTCAACTCGACTCCACCTCAACCCATTAATAGATTATTTACTGACATTCATCGAGGGTTTTTTGACTGAGCCAGAAGTCTTTCGAACCGACTTGGAATATGGGCCTTAATTTTAAGTTCGCGTTGCAATATTTAAAAAAAAAACTTATGTAAGCTTTAATCTAAACTATATTTATATTTTAGTTAATATGTTCCCTCCAAATTTTTTCCTATTATTTTGTGGCAACGACAATACGTTATGTATTGCTCAAATTATGCTCATGTTTAACCCCCGACGCAAACAGAGGGGTTTTATAATTTTAACCGCTGTGTGTGTGTGTGTCTGTCTGTCTGTGACACCCTAGCTCAACGGGTGAACCAATTTAGATGAGTTTTTTTTTTTATTTGAAAGCATATATTCTAGCAATGGTACTTCGACAAGTTTAGTCTAAATCGGTTCAGCTAGTTTACAAAATAAAGGGGGGGGGTGAAAGTGGGAATGAACAACCCAATGTTTGCAAATATGGCCGAGTGGGGTATCAAATGAAAGGGTATGTATATGATATACATTTTAAAACCATAGGTCGGGGGATTTTTAAATTTTAAATTTAAGTTTTATTAATCCTTGTACTTATTTCTATAGTGATATTAATATTTTATTCGTGTATAATGAACGGTTCGACGTTTTAACTATTATAAACTTTTTAATTTGTTTGTTTTTAATACCTTGATCTGTGAAGATTAGCGGGCTATGCCTGCCTTGTATTTAGAATAGATGACAGAAATAAACATTTACCTAGTATCATTTTATGTGTTTTTATTAATAAACAAAAAAAATGGCATTTTAACATATTGATACACTCGGTGTTAGCAAAAGTGTTGCAGTCTTTGACGCAGTTACTAGATTTATTGCAAAATTAATGTGACAAATTGGATAGTTAACATTTTTACCTTTTTTTTTTTATCAAAAAGTAACTTAATTTATAATTGCAAGTAGAAATATTTTTTCAAATTAATTAAGTTAGCAACCTTTCAAATCTAGTGAAAGGGCTAACTGTCAAGTAACAGAATAAAGATTCACACACTGTTATGTGACACCGGACAGCCAGACTGTAAGCTACCCATTGCTCGTCGTCCCCAAACCCGCGCCTACGATGGCCGGGGATCGCCCTACGACTCACGACTCCCGCCATGCATTTAAAAATGAGGTTAGAGTTAACTCTAATGACGTCATCAGGGTAGATACTCAACGCTCGCATTCTTGAACGCGAACATAGAGTTCAACTGTCAGTGCTAAGCAAGTGTTATTTATGGTCACTTACACCAACCTACCCTGCTCGGAGTTACGAGCTACGAGGGTTAACTCTAGGGTAGCTACTTTAGTTATAAAAGAACGACCCAGGGTTGCAACTCGAAGTATTTTTGAACAGTTGGAGTAGCGACTCTACTCTGGTTATTTTTAAACGCAAGGCAGGGGAGTCTGTTTGTAGCGGTGGTTGGGGCGTGAGGATGTCCGCGCCATATCTCCTTCGCATTACTGCTTCGCAGAAGGAGGTGGTCATATCCCACTCCCTGTCGCTCCGGGATTTTGGATGAAGTTGCTTTTTGATACAAATAATAAAAAAATCGAGCCAAGCACTTATCCAATTTTTAACAGGCAATGGTTTGCGTCTAATTTGTGACATTTCATTCAATTTCTATCCAGTAACTGCGTGTTGTAAAGCACTTAAACCTTTTCACGCCACAGATTTTTAGAAAAAAATGCTCACCAAACGCCACGTCCCAAAAAAAAAAAAACATTGTAATTGAAATTTGTTTGTCTCAATTTATTTGTCTCATAAATCAGACTGGCGGTGCGGGCACGAAATCGATTTATCACATATTATATCAGACTGTGGCGTTGAAAGGGTTAATTTTGCAAAAAAATTACACTTACATATGGGATTTTGTTCTTTTTTACCGACAACCGCTTGTCACCTCGAAATATATATTGAAAATTACGAATTTACACTTTTTTATTTTATTTCAAGTTAATAAAATAGTATAACATTGTATGAGAGCAATGGTGGCTCAGTGGTAACGGCTCCGACTTACGAGTTGCAGGTCGTGGGTTCAAACCCAGCCTGGCGCATTACTTTGTGTAATATATTTCATCACCATTTAAGAAACAGGCATGTCCAAGAACCAAAAATCGAAGACATGTAACATCCACCAACTCGCACTGGGCCCGCGTGGTAGATTACGGCCCATTCCCTCTCCTAGAGAGGAGGCCTGAGTCCCAGCAGTGTGAACATTAAATGACTGAATATGTAATTTATGTATATTATATCATTATAATATTATTCAATGCTTTAAATTGGGTTATAATATTTGACCTTTTTTGATTTGCGTAACAGAGTGGATGAACAAATAATACAATACGCCTCAGGCACACTTTTGTGTACAGGAACCCTAATAAGACGTCTTAAAATCAGTATTAAACCGATGTGTGAGAGAGATGGAGCTAAAGATAATGATTACTCCCCCCACCACAACATCTTAGAACCCTTAAGATGCCGTGGTAGGGGGGCCGGTCAATTGTCGGTAAAATAGAACGAACGTTCCCTAAAATATAAATTACATGTATGTGATTACCAGTGATCGGAGTAGGCAGATTGAATTTAGGTCATTGATCCGAAACGTATATATTAATATGGACATTCCTCCGGAATTGGTTGATTATTAAAAAAAAAACGAAACTTAGGTAGGAATTGTATTAAAATGAGCAATATTATATTCTTAGTTTTTTTTAACGGTTTTAGTCACGATTTAACACAACTCAACGATCAGTAAGAACATTATCGGCGGGTTTCTGAATTGAGTATTTTGAGTTAAGAACGTCTCAAAGCTTACTTAAATGGCAAATTATGACAGGTTTTCAGGGTAAAGTAGAGTTTGAGAAATACTCAATTTCAAATGCTTAGATCAGAAATCGGGAGTTAACCTTCCTTTAAATTTTGAATTGAGTAGTAACACTACCAACATTAACAATATTTAATTGAATCCGGAAATACCGGAATTACTTTCCGAAAAAATGGCTTATCCATGTTATTCTTTCTGGGTGTATTTATGATACAAGTACTAAAAATCAATCTACCTACTCCTATCGATTACACATTGAGTTGATTTCATCAATTCCGTTCTCAGAGTAGTAATCACTTGAATGAGTTTATTGCTTATGTCACTTTAAAATTCAGTCTTATTTTGTTATGAAATCTCAAGTTCCCACAGATTTGAAGTAATCTTTCAAGAACTGATGAAATCCACTCCTTATTCAAATACAAACATTTAATAAATGAATATAAAGTTGGTTTTCCCTTGACAAATGTTAACATAAGAAATGGGATACAAAGTTGTATATCTTGGTTTTAGTATCGATACTGGACTAGGGTTAAGTCGAATACATTTTTAGAAGTGCACGTAAGTATTATAACTTATAAAAACTACGTGAAATTAACTAATTTATGTGCTAAAGGATTAGTTTTTGTATATGTCGGGCCAGATCTTAGAAATTGATCACTTCATGACATTTCTGCCAGGTAAAACTGGACAGATCGTTTTAAACGTTAAAGTTTGATGATGTCAATCCTCGTTTGGCCTACTTTTTATAAACCTTTTATTATCATAGAAATCCTACATCAATGATTTGGCCAAACGAGGACTGACATATCATCAAATGTTAACGTATCTTTCGAATACCGTAATTAGAGACACATTAGAAAGACAATGAGAGAGCGAACGCCGGCGTTCGCTTGGGGTTTAATGAATTAAACGATCTGGCCAGATTTAGTTGGCCATATCATAAAGTGATCAATTCTAAGATCTGGCCTTGACATACCTATACAAAGTAATGCTGATTGCGAACTCTGGGAAAGTGCTTGGAAGAGGTACTTCAAGGAATATTGTACCTTTAGCTGGTTTAAATAAAACTCAAAATCTCGTAATAAACAATTACAGTAAGACATTCAGATAATCAGAAAACTAAATGGAAAACAATAATTTTAAACAAAAAAAAAATGAGTTTAGCGCCATCTAGTGAGAACATTGCCACGCTGTCGGCCGGAGCTTTCACCTCAAACAGTAATATCCTCGTCCTGCCCATTGTGATTTCAAAATCACAAAACATACGTTACGGTTCCTGCCCAGTTAAAATATTGTAAAGGTCAAAATTCTGCCCACTATCCTTCAAAAATCACATATTCAAATTTCGCGCCTAGAATTTGTATTTTCTACTCAGCTGTCGTTTTTGAAGTTTCCTGTGATTGGTTAGGTTATAACCAATAAGTGAACCTTAAATCTATTCGGGTAATAGACAACACTTTAACGTCAGAAGCCATTCACGTGTTAAAAATGGAGTCGCGTCGAAGAAGAGGTATGTTTATTCCCTTACTATCATTTAGACCGGTGGCTTTTCTTTATTAAAAATAAACACGATTAAAGTTAAATAATTAATACTTTGACTTTTGTAACGATTTTTGATTTTCGTTAATAATTGTATTTTTAGTAACATAAAATAATATTATGTAATGCAAAAATCACATAGGGCAGAACTTTTTGGTAATTTTTTTTTTCGCAGAATTGGACGATGAAGCCAGTGAAAAAAATACTGATGCTCCGAGAATTTGAATTACAACTTGGAGAAAATTTGTTAGAAGAAATCCTTCGAAGCACAAACAATCAAGAGATTTCTGATGATAGTGATCTACAGACTAACCAGAACATTCAACGTAGAAGATGTAGACCAACTATTACTCTTCCAAATAAGAGCCGCCGCACTTCTGAGGCAAAACACATGCCTATATTGGAAGAGAAACAGTCCAGGTGCAGGTCACCATTACAACAAAACACACTTTAAATGTAGTTCATGTCATATAAACTTGTGATTAACTAAGCAAAGAAATTGCTTTACTTATTTCCATGCCTAATTATTTTTTTTAAAGGATTTGATATTTTAAAGTTTATAAAAATTAAGAGGTTTTGTTTTATTTTTATTTTTTGTTTGAATTGCTTAATTATTTTTAAGTCCAGAGATACTGCAATAAAAGTAGATACATTGATTACTAAATAAAGAGATGAAAGTTCAATACTGATTAAGAAGTAATTTTTTATGTTATTTATTATAAATAACATAAAAATTACTTTTGTTTAATTTACCCAATTGTACCCAGTGTCTTTTATGAAGGACAAATAAAATACAGCTGACTTTCGTAATTCTGCCCCGTGTACTGTAAAAAGAACAAAATGTATGATTATAAAAATAGTCTGAATCGTTTCATTATGATCTATATACTGCGATAAAAAAAAATTTCATAAGCATGACCTTTTTTTTTGTTCTAATTATTCTGGGCAGGAAGCACTTGTAAGATTTTGTGCTGTAGAGAACAGTGGGCAAAATTACCATACAGGTTCTAATATGCTCGGGCAGGACGAGGAGCGCGACTTGGAGTTATTTGATTTTTCTTTCCACCAGCATGGCTTCTACCAAAAGTTTTATAAAGGGCCGAGTATTACACGAATTTGAGCTTGGCTCGTGCTCCACTCACGCTCAGCTCCTCTAGCGTAGACCCACCTTTAAGTGCCGCATTGAAAACCAGGGTTTTATCATTTCAATAACTGATTTAAACTTGTGAGCTCTAAATCAAAACATTATTATGAATGAAGAAAGACACATCTCTATCCAAAAAAGTTTTCGTGTTTCAAGACTGGAAGAACAGGATCAGACAACAACAAAAAGCAGTCTTATTTCGCTACCTTTGCATGAAAATTGAGTAGGTTTCTATCTAGCTAGCCACCACTAATCAAGGCACATCTTAACGACTTCTATCCATAAACTAGATTATGTTAGTAAAAAAACAGAAATATAAAAAAACGTAGGTATAATCTTAGCTTGAGTTTAAACAATCAATATTATAGTAAAATAAAACAATAATCTATTCAACGTGACCAGAGGGCTGGCTGGCTCCTTTGTGGCCAAATCAACGCGATTGTGGTTGCGAAGCGATTCGATGTGGTTCATGCGACGTGGCGGCTGTGTTTTACGTGCGCGCGATGTCGCCGCTTTAGCCGCCATTTATATAAAACAAGTCACCGCAACGCAAGAGTTCGTGCGAAAATATCAAACCAACTGTTCGCGACCGCTTCGCGTCGCTCATCGCCGCACCGGACCCACGTGCATTACGTCACGTAGGCCATCGCAATAGACTATCAATAGTTTGTTCCTACCGCGCCGCATCGCTTCACAATCTAGTTGAATCGCTATAGAATATCGTGCGTTAGCAATCTATCGTCAGTCTTCTGGGCACGTTAAAAGCGTGTTCAAATGACAGCAATGTGGAGGAATACTTCGATGCTTAAGGCCTACTGTCCATGAACGTGTAGCTTCATAGACGCGTATTCTTCCTTCAAACTTTTGTATGCACTTTTGTATTCACGCAGGCGTACACCAAGCGTATAATGACAAATAGGCGTCTATGAAGCTACGCGACCGTGGACAGTAGGCCTCTTTGTTTATACATAATATGTACGTATTTAGGTTATATAAGTAATTACGTACATATATTTTGATATTTCGTTGGAAAATTAAGCGAATTTCCCCCAAAAAAATAATCATCGCTTTTACGTTTCGAGGCATTTTATAATGTAACCATTTTATTAAACTCAACAAATCCTTATCTTCAGATAACAATGTTAACAATCTCATAAAAATAATTCGGTCAAGTAGATTTCAATAAGAAACTAAATTGTTCATGGTTTGTTACAATCTTACCTACATAAAGTCAAGACCGAAAAAAAGAAAAATACCTAATTTGTTTATTATAATATGGCAGTTAGGTCATACTCATAACTATTTAATGCTTAATGAGTCAATGCTAAGTTCTAACAAGGAAAACGAGTTGTGACTCAAAGTATTTTGAATTTACCTAAGATGGAATATTTGCTTGGAATTTAGAGGGCAGTGGTGGCCCCAGTGGTAACAACCTTGATTTGAGTTATACATCACTTTTTTCATCACCACTGTAATCAAAACTGAAGGAAACCGTGACATCTACCAATCCATACTGGGCCATGTGGTGGATTGCGGGCCATTCCCTTTCATATAGGACTTTCCCACTATGAGAATAAATGGGCCATAATCCAGGCCCAAGTCCCAAAAGTGGAAATTTTATAAACCTGATTAAGCTATTTATTATTATATTCAAGAGACCATTCTCTAGTAATAAGTTCCTAAAGGGTACTATAGCATATTATATTAAATTTCCTTTATACTTCTTTATTCATAACATGTCTCTAACAAATTCATCAGAATTCTTCTCCCAAATCTTTCCAGACCGATATAGCCTATAAATTTTATTGCTAATTAAATTTTGCCCAAATTTCATCATTGAGCCTTCGAATTTGTGCTGGAACACTTGCATCTGTGTCTCATTGTACCCTACTCCGCTAGGGTTAATAATTTTAGGGTCCCTACACTCTGTATATTTGTGTGCTGCTATAATTTCTACTGGTAATACCTTAACACTTGAGTTAACACTAAATATATCTTCAAAAGTTTGCATAGCATCTAAATTCCTTACACTTACAGACTTTAAGTCCTGAGACATTATATTATTATAGAAATGTGTCTTCTTCATAATATCTGGATACCCATTTTCAGTATTATCATCATCAGCTTGATTCAAGCAAAACAAAAGTGAATTTACTTGTAAAGTCTTGAATTTCCTTGTAGGATCAAAGTCACTGAATATTTCCTTAATGTTGTTATGAACTCTTGGTACCAAGAACTCATCCCATGCCAACACCATAGCATGACTTGCCTTCTCAGCTTCTTCTTTATCAAATCTAAAATGTCTGAATAAGCAGTCAAGCTCGATTGCTTCTCTGACAATTGTGTAAGACTTTGCAAATACAAATGGATAGTTTAAAGGGAAGAATTGAATATTCCACTGAGTTATATCAGGTGGCAGTAAGTTCAGTCTCCTGATAATATCTTCAGATATCATACTATCATATATTGTGAATAAATTCACCCCCATCATATGGTGGAACACTAGGAACTCTATGAATGCATCTCTAGAAACCAACGGCACTTGGTTTGGTATCACACAAATGGCAGGCTCAATATTGTTCACAAACTTTATGTTACTACTATGCTCCCTGGGTTTTCTTTTGGTGTTCACTTCAATAACTCTGTTAATTGGAGCGTGTATTGGGTTGATGTTGTAATCATTTACATAGAAACTTACTCCTTTTGGTTTCCCCAAATTCTTGTTGAGTGAACACTGGAAGATGTACAAGCGGAAATCATTGATGGGTTCTGATACAATTTTGTAATTAAACCTTCCTGCTTTAGGTTTGACTGTGTTCTCCAACCAAATATTGCACCGAAAGTTAGGCGGGACGTGCGCCTTGCCAATGACAATCGTATCAATGTTATGAGCGTGCATCGGTGTCAATTTGTCATACTTCTGATAAGATCTCAAGAATGACGAATATGAGTAGAAATTTTCATCGATCTGCTGAAACAGTGGCGGCGTTTCACGGATTTCCATCGATGAATTACGAAGGATTTCCGACAGCATCGTCGCGTTGAAGCCGGGGCCGCAAAACTCGATTTCCGAGAGGCCCGGTTTGCCGAAGAAATTCAATACTTCTAGCACATACCTAAGCCTGTAGTACTCATGGCGGTATATGAGTAATGTTACGATGCTTAAAAAGCATACAATGACGAGAATAAGTTGATAATATTTCCTCATTGTGGTGGTCCCTGCTGAATTTCGAGAAGACTTCATTTATTCACCGGCATCTAAAACCATTAAATGCCGTTAGCAACTCGAATATCCACTTTGTACATAAGAATAGAATATAATTAACAACTCACCGATTCATTTGAGAACACAAATAAAAGTAAAATAATAATTTTCGAAGACGAAAACCATTTCACAGCATTGCAGATGATTGTGATGAATGAACTTATGAATGAACCAATAGAATAATGAATGGATATGCTTCGGAATCACTATTGTCAAAGTGACATTCCAATGACGTTATTTTTCTGTATGTTGGTTTAAATAGAGGTGGTGTGTTTCCTCGCGATCCGAATTACTATTATACCGCCATGAGCGTTCACAGCGCCAACAACCGATTTAGTTTTCGTACTCACGTTGATATCAATATTTCAATTCGGAACGACCGTTGCGCGTTGTCGCGATGAAAATGATTCTGAAAGAGGCAAATTCAAATTCATTTCGCGATGACAGCTTAATAAAAAATATCCTGGATGTTGGTCAGTTTATCTTTTATAGTTCTTTTCTACTTTAATCATGGATTTTTTATATTGAGTAGACAAGTTCCTTGATTTTCATGTATTACAAAGGTTTGTGAAAAAAATAATGGTATTTCTTTTTTCCTTCGGACATAACCGTTTAAGGATTGAGACCACGAAGTCGTTAAATCCTGTATGAAGGAGGCGAAGGAATTTATATACGAGAACCTGGAACGAAGACAAAGTGAGAACATAGGAGTAGGTTTTAGTCAGTAAAAATCTAACACGTCATCCCGCTCTGTTTGTGCTCAGTTTGACGTTTGACGTCGGTAACGGTAACGGTGTGTTGCTGTCCAAATGTTATTCGGGGAAAATTAAAGAACAAATTAAGTGATAAGTGGTGTTACAAGTCTTGATATAGATCATTATATAGTGCGCCATGGGGCTATAAACATTATTAAAACAGTGATTACAATACAGATCTACATTATCAATAGTTACCCGCTACTAAAACTTATTCGGGATAATTTTTGATAGCAGTGCCATATGTCTTGTCCGCATTTAACTTCTGTTCGATCTCTGGAGGACATCGCGTATTAGAGCCATCTAGCGGATTAAGTCGTCATCACCTACTAAAAGTCGTAGCTGTATTTGTACAACTCATTATGCCAGGTTCCAAATGTGGAGGTTGCGTCCGCTTCATATCTGCACAAGAGGACGCTAAATGTGGTAAATGCCTGGGGATGTACCATCGCGTGTATGTGGGCGTTCCCACGAAGACAAACATAGCACCGAACTGGCGTTGCCCTGAATGTAAAAAAAATATTGCCAGGGTTAGCAGATCTGAAACCCCCGTCAGAGGCTCGACATAGAGTCCCATAAGAGTAGATGCAGGGGACCCAGCACTGGAGGAAACCAGCACGCCTTGTTGGGCGTCATCGCCGATGTCAATACCAGGGATCTGTCACCGGTCAATGGTCCCGATTTGCAGTTGATTTTGGAAGAGCTAAGAGCGGTGCGCTCGGAGATCCGGGGGTTCAGGAGGGAGATGGAGGTGGAAATGGCTGAGCTGAAGTCCAAGCTCATCACCTGCAGCACCCGCGTCGTCGGTCTGGAGGCCAGGGTGGACGCGCTGGAGAGTGGGGGTGAGGGTGGACGCGTGGATATGGTCGTTGAGGAGCTGAGGCGCGAGATAAATGATAAAGACCAGGACCTGCACTTGAATGACATAGAGGTGTCAAACGTGCCTGAAATCAAGGCTGAGAACCCACTTCACCTAATCAAGGCTATAGGCCGCAAATTAGGGGTCAGCCTTGAGGATCGCGACGTAGTCAGTGTGGATCGTGTGGGTGGGAGACAGCTTAACGTTACGAGCTCAACTGGAGCAACCGAGTCTCGTCCACGGGCAGTTGTCGTGCGCCTCGCGCAACATGGTCTGCGTGACCAACTGCTGGCGAGCGCGCGAGTACGACGGGGAGCGACCACTGCCGATCTGGACTTGCCTGGACCTGCGCAGTGGTTTTATATTAACGAAAGGCTGACAAAGACTAACCGTCAGTTGTTTCGAATGGCAAGGGATGCAGCCAATCTCCTTATTTGGAGATTTCTTTGGACCAAACAGGGCTGCATCCTCGCCAGGAAGTCGCCAGTAGTCAAGACATGGAGAATCCGTGCTGAGGAGGACTTATCCCGTGTCTTCGGATCTGCAAATGACACAGCCTTATTACTGTTTTTTTTATATTATATAAATTTTCAAATTTAGATCGGGGAAGTATGCGTCATGGCCGATTTATCAGTGTACTCAAACGTAGATTGTGTGTGCTGAGAGATTTGAAAGTTATATATCTCTATATGTCTATACTATATTGCTATGTACTTATACTTAAAACACTCACATTATATGTACAAATAATATTTACACCTAACCTACCTATGTTTTAATTCTACCTAATCTTAATTGGTCTAAACTTAATCATGTACAAAAAATGCCCACAGTTATTCTATTTACAACTAAAGTCACTTCCACTAATAATCTCTATACAATGATATCGGTTTTTGAGATCACATTGTTCCAGTTCCAGATGAATGCAGTGCCCAACATTATTTTCACATATTACATGTATACTTATATTTGTTCTGTGCTCATACACTTTCATACCAAATACTTACAACTATATACACTAATGGTTCCTAGCAAATGTTTAAAGTTTGGTCTACTGAATGCGGGTTCACTAGGGACAAAACAAGATGAGTTTCTGATAGCCATGAGTAATAATTCCGTGGACATCATGGCTATTAATGAGACCTGGATGCGCATTGGAGAAGAAGATCGAGCTCCTAGTGTACCTGGGCACAAGCTAAGGCACATACCGCGACCTGTGTCTGTTCGAGGGGGACGTGGTGGGGGGTTTGCTTTTTACATTAAGAATGGCATAAACGCACGTGTTAGGGCTCACCCCTAACACCCTGATGTGGAGCAGCTTTGGTTAGGTCTAACCATAAATAAGAAGAAGCTTCTCATTGGCACCGCATATCGTCCGCCTTGGCAAGACTTGGAGGCTTTTCTCGATGCCATAACTTCCAGCATTAGTGCCTTGGCCCCTTACGACAGTCCGGTATTGTTGGGTGACCTGAATGTCAATTTATTAGACGCAAATAGCTCCAAAACTAAACAGTTAACAGCCTTCTTGTACTACTCGAGCCTTGTTCAGGTAGTTCAAACAGCAACACATTTTGTGGGCGATAGTAGCTCTCTCATCGACATCATATGTACTGTTGTCACAATATGTGGCGAATCACATCAGTGAGCTCAACAATCACTCATTACAGCATACTTTACCAAAAATATCAATGAGCAGAGGAAGGACCCCAAACGGCTGTGGCGTAACTTGAAATCAGACGTGCTCCCAGACCATAAGCAAAGACAACTTCTAAGTCACTTTGATAATCCTGCAAACATTAATACAGCATTCCTGGATGTCCCTGGGAACTGCTGCGATAGTGTCACAAAAATTGCCCACTTCAACTCTTGTAGACACAGTCCAGCGGAATTCTCCCTCACTACCACTAATCAGGAGACAGTTCTGGGTATAATCAGGAGTCTGGGATCCAATGCTCAGGGTGTTGATGGTATTAGTCTGGAGATGTTATTACTTACGTTGCCAACTACCTTGAAGGCCATTACTGATATCATCAACAAATCTATTGAAACGCGGACCTTCCCTAGACTGTGGCGACGTGCAATGGTGCGTCCTATCCCTAAGACTAATGACCCAGCCAAGCTTTGGCTGAGCTTGTTTGGCTGTGGGTAATATCCTGGACGCGTGTGATCGGGGAGAGGGATGTAGCCTGGTTCTATTAGATTTTTCACGGGCGTTTGATGCTATTAATACCAATCTGCTGCTGTCCAAATTAGCTTACTATGGCTTCGACAGAGATACTGTGGAGTGGTTTAATAGCTACCTAACTGATAGGTCTCAGTACGTGCAAATCCACAGGGAAGATAGATCAACTGTATCATCCCCTCCCCTTCATGTGCCACAGGGATCAATTTTGGGACCTTTTCTGTACATCCTCTACAGTGCCGATGTCACTAGCTGCTTCTCAAACTGTGAATTTCACATGTACGCTGATGATATCCAGCTATACATATCTTTCAAAGGGGATGATACTTCATTGGCTGTGAAGAGGCTGAATGAGGACCTGGCTCGGGTGGTGGCCTGGTCTGAAGAGAACTCACTGGTTTTGAATCCACTAAAGTCTAAATACATGGTACTGGGCACAAAAAAGCAGGTTGCTGCTATTTTGTTGGCCAGGCCTAAGGTCATGATCATGGGGGAGGAGATTGAGCGAGTTGAGCAGGCATGCAGCCTTGGGTTGATACTGGATCCAGAGCTGCGCTTCGAAACCCACATAAAAAGTGCACTAAGAAACTGTTTCTACAGGTTAAAGGTTTTGTATGGAATACGTAAATACCTAAGTGTTCCACTCCGTAAACAACTAGTTGACAGCCTAATCCTATCAAAGTTGAACTACTGCGACATTGTTTATGGGCCCTGTTTGCTTGCCAGGACAGACAGGCTGATTCAGTGCATCCAGAATGCATGTGTTCGCTTCTGTGTACATGTATCATCATCATATTCCTGCCCTTGTCCCATGTTAATTGGAGTCGGCGAAACACGTTTTTTTCTTCCTTGATGTCCTGTCACCTATCACGCTATCATTAACTCCCTTTTCTCTCACCGTTCACAGAATCTATGTATCTTTTAGATAATTTTATATACAGTTACTAAGTACATGGATTTTTTGTAAATGGAATATTCAAATGTAACTTCCAAGCAAAGTTTAAGAATAATTATTTATAGAGAGTTTTGATATCAAAGTATCATGGATAGATAACTTGTTGTGTTAATACTTAATACTAACTTTGAAAATAAAATATAGAAAACATTCCAACATCATATAAATATAGATTTCAGATAAAGCCAGTAGGAATCCTTAATTTATACATAATAATATTATCAATCATATCAGGTTGACATTGTTGAATTATTCGGATATCATCCTGTAAATTTTGTTAGGTTATCTGGGTATCATCTTGAATATTTTGTCGGGTTTTCTGAGTATCTTCCTGCACATAATTACTTACAAGAAACGCTGTTTCTTCTGGGGTGATTATACTAATTTGGTCATCATATTCTTTATTTAATTCATTATGCTATAAAGAAAAATAAAACGATTTTTATACATAATTATACTCTTACAACTTATTTATAGACCTCTATTGCTTTGTAATACGATAGTAACTAATAATTCTATTTTTAAATTTTCATGGTCGCTAACAATGATTTTATGTTGAAGTAAATAAATAGCTGACTAAATGATATTCAAGGCATAATAACTTAATATAGCATAATCAGCCTTTTAATGTTCCCACTGCTATGTTTAATCTATCGCTTTATATATATATATATATATATACATGTTATACGTCAATGATTTAATCAAACATTTTCTTACCATTAGTTGCTTTGTAGTCATCAGTGTTCGACAAATACTACTACTACTTACACCGATTACGAATACGTATGATACTTGCACCGATTTTGCACTTCGTAATTGATTCAAACTAGTTTTTTATCCGACATTTATATTTTTATAAACAAGTAATAAAATAGTTTCTATCATATCATCATCATCATTTTCAGCCGAAAGACGTCCACTGTTGGACATAGGCGGGGAGGCCTATGTCAAGCGTCGAATCGAATGACGACGTTATCATAAAATATAGTAAATATAAATCACTAAGTAAGACATAATTAAGTCTAAACAAACAGTGCGAGACTCACAGGACCGTTCATTATGGCGACATTTGGCGGAGAGGTCTATGTCCAGCAGTGGACGTCTACCGGCTGAAATGATGATGATGATGATACAGTTCGATTTCAATACAAACAAAACAAACATGTGAATGTTAAATGTCAATTTTGACAGCGCTAATAGTAATATTGCATCAGAGCGTAAGTACTGTCATTGTAAGGTGGCGTCGATAATGGCATGACGTAGCAGTAATGCTAGCATAGGAAGAGGCCGCACGTGCACGCGCGAGGGAGCGGCCCTCACGCCCCAGCGGCGATTTCCAGCCACCGTAGGCGCGGGCTTGCAGACGGCGAGCAATGGGTAGCTCGCCGTCCGACCGTCCG
Source organism: Mythimna pallens (assembly GCA_961205895.1). Classification (NCBI taxonomy): domain Eukaryota; kingdom Metazoa; phylum Arthropoda; class Insecta; order Lepidoptera; family Noctuidae; genus Mythimna; species Mythimna pallens. The sequence continues at coordinate 13,121,540 of OY540848.1, forward strand.
GTAACCGTCCGGACCAATCCCAAGTTGTTGACGGCGCGTAGTGTTTTACGCATGGCTCGAGGAGATGTCAGCAAGCAATAGGGGCCCAGCCCAGGGTTGAAGCCTACTAGGGCCATGGGTTCGCTTCTGAAAGGAAAACCCGGCCCTGGTGTGAAAGTCAAAGAAGAAATAGGAGTGGGTTTTTAGCCAGTAAAAGTCTTACACACCCTTGCACTCCGCCCAAGAGCGAGAGATGTCATTGAATGATTTTCTCAACAAAAGAAAAATCCATGACGACATCGTTTCGAAAACGGAACGACTGTAAGCGCGCTTACAGCGCTGATATAGCTCACCTCGGAACGCACCGTTTGTCTTGAACCGTTGTTGTACTTTGAATTTTCTTTATTTATTTATTTTTAAAGAAAGCTTACAGGCTAATAACAATTATATTTTTTTACATAAGTAATGAAAATTGCTAATAACAAGCTTCCACATATATATATCTAGCTACAGATTGCGTTGACATATTTTAGGTTTAAGATAAAGTTTAAAATTCATTTAAGTCGGTCCTTTCCTTGTTGGATTTCAGCAACGCATTTAATACCGTCGATTTTGATATACTACTCGGAATACTTAGCTCTCTTAACATATCTCCAACGGCGATTGATTGGTTTCGTAGTTACCTGTGTGGCCGTCGGCAACGTATTCACATTGAAGGTTCGTCCTCGTCTTGGTGCAATACATCTGCCGGCGTACCGCAGGGGGGCGTTCTATCTCCTCTTCTTTTCGCTATTTTTATAAACTCTATTTCCAATGATCTTCTCTCATCATACCATCTTTATGCTGACGATTTGCAAATATATTCGCAAGCTCCGGTAGATGAACTATCTGAAGCGGTTAATATGGTCAATAAAGATTTGGCTCGTATTGCCGAGTGGAGTGTGGCTCATGGTTTGAAAGTCAATCCTAGGAAGACCCAAGTCATTGTTGTCGGCAGCCCTAGGTTGCGCTCAAAAATCGACTGGACGCGGATACCACCGATAGTTTTTGATGGCTCAATTATCACATACAGCGATTCAGTGAAAGATCTAGGTATTTTTATTGACAAAGACTTTTCGTGGGGTCCTCAATTGCAGGAAGTTAGCCGCAAGTTGTTTGCGTCTACGGGGTCTTTGCGAAGGCTGCGCAATTTTCTTCCAACTGCCACCAAAACTGCGCTTGCCCAATCCCTCCTTCTCCCAATCCTTGATTATGCCGATGTCAGTTATTTAGACCTAACTGAAGTGCAGCTAGATAAGCTGGAGCGACTCCAAAACTTTTGTATTAGGTTCATATTTGGTTTACGCAAATATGATCATGTTTCTAAATTCCGTATTAAGCTCAAGTGGCTGCCGATCCGCCTTCGCCGGAATACCCATATCTTATCGTTGCTTTACAGTGTCCTGTTCATTCCTACAACCCCCTCTTACCTCAAAGAACGTTTTAAGTTCCTTCATGACACACATTCTAGACACTTAAGATCATCGGAAAATTTGAAACTTTTAATGCCCTCACATTCCACCAAGTTTAGTGACAAATCGTTCACGGTCCAAGCAGTGCGACTGTGGAACGCGTTGCCGATGCCAATTAGGCAAGCCCAGTCACTAGTTTCTTTTAAAAATTTAGTTAAAGATCATTTTCTTTCACAATAATTAATTCTGCTACTATCCAAATTCAGTTCTTTCCCTTCTTTTTCTTTCTAGTCCTTTCACAATTTTGTATTTTTTCTCTGTTTCTCTCTTTGAAATTGTGTAACATATAATGTGTATGTATATATATATATATATATATATATATATAATATTCATGAGTTTGTTTTTTTTGTCTTTTATTTATAATAGCTATATAATATAATTTTATATCTATGTATAGTATTACATATATTTTTAATTTAATTAAATTTATTTTGCAGTACACCACAGTCTACCCCTTTTTATGACAAGTTCTTACAGTCCATCCTAAGGTTGTCTGGTAGAAATCGCTGTTAGCGATAAGACCGCCATTGTACCCATACATTAAGTTAGTTTGTAAGTTTTTGTTACTATTTTGGTGTACAATAAAGTTTTATTCTATTCTATTCTATTCTAAGTAGGTATAATATGAATTGAATCGAATCAAGTGATATCAGATGAAGAAAAGGCCTACATAGCGTTATCTCAAATTTAAACTAATTAGGTTATCTATGATTGTCTCCAAAAAATTCCTTGGTTAGGATCTTTTTTATATTTTGTACACTGGTGCAAAACAGATCGATTTCTAGGTGCGATGGTAAATTATTGAAGGCTAGAACACTACGTATGGAGAAGGCGTTGCGCCTGTATTTTGTCGATGTGCACGGTGCCTGTAATAGAGGCCGCTTACGTAGGTTGTTCTGATTAGTGCGAAGAAAAATTTTGCCAAGTAGTTCAGGACAATCAATTGATCCGTTTGCTATGTTTGCCAAAAAGCAAATGTCATTGATATTACGCCTTATATGTAATGGTAAGAAGTGATATCGCTTGCAACGGTGCTCGTAGTCGACTGAATATTGCTTCGCTTTAAAGTCTAAATATCGCAAAAATTTTCTCTGAACTGATTCAATACGAGATTTGTAAGTCTCGTATTGAGGGTTTCAGACTTGGGAAACGTACTCGAGGTGGCTGCGCACAAGGCTGCTCATTTAGTTGTAAAAAGTAAATCTTTGCAGTACGTTCATGGGCCAACAAAACATGGATTTATTCAATTAATTTTCAGAAGTAGTTATCGAGTATCTAACAGTTACTAATCATGTTTTGGTTTACCTATATAAAAATGAAATTAGGAATAGAGTGAGTGTCTATGCTTTCATAATAGACCTCGTTTACTACCACCTCTAGTCAATGTCAATTCTGCCAAAGTTACAAAATAAAACCAAAAGCGAGCAAGTCATCGGCGTTTTCATGGAATGTCTTGTATAGTTGAATAGAAAATAAAATAAATTCTAAATATGTCCACCAATAAGGATGAGACTTTGAGACAATTTTGCGACGTTACTGGCGCCGATGAGGGCCGCAGCAAGTTTTTCTTGGAGTCTTCTAACTGGCAGCTAGACGTAAGTGAAATACTTGTTTTATCACCTTTTTGCTGTTTTTCTCGTCTTAATAACGTATTATCTGCTAAGTAACAATGTCAATCAACCGTTTGAATCAAATAACATCAGTTTTGTTTTGGTATTGACCTCATTACGAGGTTTTCGTTCTGTATTGGTTAAATTTTTGTTTTGCTTGAAACAAAGATCATTATGCAGCTAATATAGGTATGTAGCAATTTTATATACTTTTAGATACAGTTACGTTGCATTTCCATAAGTAATAAGTTGTCTATAATCAATAACGTCGCACGCCGCATGTGTGAATCAATGAACTCTGTCTTGAATGAGTGGTTGCTTTGTTGGCCATTTGTTCATTGTTGACGTATATATTCATAATCGCCGTCAACAAAGAGTGTTGTATTAAAATGAATCATAACAAGAATCTTATTAGTATATTTATTTCCTTTTTCTCATGCTCAAAATTCCTGTAGTATTAATACCTAAATGATACCCATTTTATTCTGAACTCTATTCATTTTCTAGATACAACCATCATTGTCCTGTCCTTAGCCCAATTAATGTCACTATATTAAGTTAGAAATTACCTAAAAATATGGTTCCAGGTAGCACTATCCAGCTTCTACGAACACGGGGGTAACGCAGACGAAGCACCAACTAACCCTGCAGTTGCTGCGTCGTCGCTGCCTACTCTCTCAGACAGTGACATGGAGTCACCTCCAGGGTCACCGCTTGCGCCTCCAAAGAAAGATAAGAAGAAGGTGCCAGGACAAAAGTTTGCTACGTTGGACTCATTGCAGCAGGAGAGCTCAAGTGATGAAGAAGAAGGTGACTAATTTATACTAGAAACTATATTTTAATTTTTTAATTAACTACAGACAGCAGCACTTCAATTGTGAAATAATTGCATGTAAGGCAACATAAGCAATGGCAATACTTTTCATTTATACAAATCATCATTATTGCATTATTTATGCTGTTGAGCAGTCAAAATTTCTAAACATATGAAGCAATGTATTAGGAATTACTTTCATGGTAATTCTGATTGTGATTGTATTTTTTCTTTTTTCTGTATAAAATGTACGTCATTGTCTATAAGCAAATTTGCTGAGTGTTTCGTGTCATTCCAAGTGACCTAGTGCTGAAGTGCCTAAGGATGGCGCTTCTTCCTAAAAAAGATCGATTTTTGATTTGATTTGAATCGAAGTGTAAAGAATTTAGTAATAAATCAACTTCTAAAAGATTGATTTCCTAAATATTGTTCTATCGGTTGATGGTTTGGTACCGAGTCCTGTTTCATGACTGGCGAGTAATCGGCAACATTCAAGTTAATTATAATTAACTTGAGGAACATAGGTACTTTGAACATTTTCAAATAATAATATGTGGCTTTCTGTAGGAAAAAAAAGGTTTCTCGATTTCTAGTGTCTGAGATTGATTCATAGAATCAATCCATTTTTGAAGATTGATTTGAATGTCGATTTTCTTGACCTATAAAATCGATTTTCTTGATCTATAAAATCATTTTCCGTTTGATTGGTCTCATATCGCCATCCTTAGTACCTCCTAGCAGAGACAGCTTCCCATAGCAAATTGCTAAACCTGATCCAGTCCTAGGATCACTTGCATTTTCAGGTGGGCTTCATGCCTATTAGTACAAATATGTTGGACTACTAGATCATTGGGATGATTTGCTAGTTTTTTTTCGTATTTTTCATTTCATTGATAGTTTTCAATACAATTGAGGTGCCGCTTTGTGTGCTTATACATTGTAGTCAGTCAGTAAATTACTGATATTCAGACTTATTGCCTTACTTAAGAGTAAATCAGTAAGCCTCCGGATAGCATGAGGTTAGCCCTCAAGCTATCTAAATTCAGTAAAGTAGATTAATTTTAACTTTGTTCACTCGTAAATCCCATAAAAACCCATTTATGCTATAAATGACGGATTGATTAGGAAAAACAGACATAGGTATCCAAAGTACCTTAAAACAAACTTAAAAGTAGATAGATTTTACATTAATATCAGGATGGAGCTGATTTACTAAGCAAATATAGTACAGTCAAGGATCAAAAGTGCTGTTACAATCACCTAAAACTAAAGTATCTATTATATTATTTTGTAGTTGAAAGTCAATGTTTCACCAAGAGTTTAATTTGTAGTTTAGATTCTATATTATTGATAAAATTAGTATAGGTATAATGACCCTTGAGTACTCGCGCGGTGAGCAATTTGCCGCCGCATGGAATGACGAGGTGGAAATCGTTTGCAAACTGATTGTGCTCAAACTTGCAATATAGGTAGATGGAGGATGCTGTCCGGTGAGGACTAAACCCGGGTCGACGGCGGACTGAGTTCCACGAGCGCCTCAAAGAAATGTCACCAAAATTGACAGGGCCAGTTAGGACTGATGCTTATTAAGGTTGCGGATCGTTCGAAGCAGTTACTGTACTGGGGTTTTAATCAGTAAAAGTATCCTCGCAGAAGTATTTTTTTATTATTATTTCCCATTAAAAAAAAAAAGATAGTTGTTGGTCTATGTTACTATATAATTGACCCCAAATCTTGCAAAGTTTTCAAAAATGAAATATATTTTCTGAGAACGGCAAAATGCTTATAGCACGAGCAGGGTTACTGTTAATCTTCTCGTACAAAACAGCATAGGGTTAATCTTCTTGTACAAAACAATTTAAGCACTTTAGGTTTGGGAGAATGCAATGGTAATTTTGACCATTGACTACACCTGAATTTTTTTGGCGATACAGCTGCCTGTACAAATTGCCCTCCACCTCGATCACAAAAAACTCAGACGGTATACGACAACACCTCAGAAGATTCTGATCATGTACATGAGATCAATAAACTGAAAAAAGAAGTGGAGCGACTGTTGTGTGAGAATAGTGCGTTGAGAAAAGAGTTAGCAAGAATTAAAACTAAAGAAGTACCTGGTGAGAGTGAAGCAGGTCTGTGAGTGTTCTTGTCTTGTAGTGAGTTGAGTAGAATTAAGACTTGTGTCATTCTTCTTACCTATATTAAAAATGCTAAAGTCTATTTAACAGAATGTTTGTTACGAAGGCCGCTTCGTAACAACTCGGCGTCTTGACTTTCCGTCGTCCTCATTTTCCGTCTGACGCAGGTATTCACCGGACATGGTAAGTTCGGGATGTTCCTGTTTCTGATTCTGGCGGAAGAAACGCCCGAGTGTTACAATTGTGCTTGAAATTAAAATTCATTTATTTCGTCAGAATATGGCACATAATTATGGTCTTGAATTAAATTAATGGTCTCATCAAATTCTGATACGTGTGGCGTGCAAATATTTGGTAGGAACATAAATAGTACGCCGCATACGCGCAGCAATCAAACGCCGGCGTTCGCTTGGGGTTTAATGAATTAAAACAAATTATTAGGTTAGTACGAATTATAATAATTTATGGCAGGTCATCTAAAAATGTTAAGTGGATTAAATTCAAAGTAAAATTCAATGTCAAATTGTTAGAGAAATGTCAAAATTTATAAAATTACAATTCAAATTAATCCTCTTAAAATTAAAAAAAGCTTGGGCGGAGCACTGCCGTGTCCTCGTGGATGTGATAGGTGGCGGCGACCTCTTGTGTCCGGCCTTGGTTCAGGTCATGATCCAGAGTGAAAGGGAATGGGCAGCGGTCGTCTCCTTCTATAAAGCAGTAATGCTAGAAAAGGAGGTGGCCGCAACCGTGAGGAAATGGAAACCCTCACGCCCTAGCCGCCGCGACGATTCCACAGAATTTGATTAAATAAATGAGATGAATAAATTGAAAAAAGAAAGTGGAGAGTTTGTTGTGTGAGAAAAGTGCGTTCAGGAAAGAATTGTGAGTGATAAGAAACTGACGAGAGTGCGGTAGGTCTATAAGTGTCATTGTCTTGTAGTGTTGACTACAACTGAAAGTTTTACATAATGCGTTTATCGTATGGGCGTAGGCATAGGGTTGCCAATCGTACTCTATTGTACTTTATTTTTAAGACGAGTACTTTATCTACGTATGCAATAGAGTACTTACGATGAAATACTCTACTTATTTTGACTGTGATTTTGAATAAAACTGAATGAAGTCCTGTCATTTCAGTATTTAATTTAAATATTTTTTTGCTTTCCGGTCATAAATTGCAAAGTAGCGAAAATAAACTCAAGGATTTTCTCCTTAAAAAATCAGATATACTCTATTACTTCCTTTTATGTCCTGTGACACGGCATCTTGTGAATTTTAGACCCTTTTTTTAGAAATCATTTTACGGATTATTTTATCACAGAAAAATTTCTATGAAATCGTGCTGTCGCTTCCTTACTCCGTGATTTTTGTCTGTTGTTATATTTCGTGAAAAACCTATGATTGTGAGTGGTTGTGTTGCATCTTTTTTATATTTACCTCTATCTCACCTGATGGTAGGCGATGATGTGGCCGACGATGGAGCACGCTTGCCTAGAAGCAACCTAAGTTATCTCTGTTTCATCATTATCTTCCTGCCCTAATTCCATGTTACTCTTGGTCGAAGTAACTTTGGCGATACAATTTGTTTATAAAGACTTTCTTTGTTTCAGGTCAAGCTTTTTATGCGGGCGGGTCTGAGCGGTCTGGACAACAGATCCTAGGACCAGGGAAGGGCAGAAAGGATATAGTTACTGAAGTCTTTAAAAGCGTTAGAGAGTGAGTTGCATGTTTTGCTACTATGAAGGATAAGAGTAAAGTTTTTGGCAGCAATTCTGTCATTGTCATTTTTCCTAAAAATAAATCAACATTTAACTCGTAATAAAATTAAACAGTAAATATTATTTGTGGACTCATATCAATGAGATTTTAGGTACACAATATGCTGATGGCATAAATTTTAGTCATGTCATCTTAAGAGTTTTGAAGAAACTTATGTCTAGCAGTTGACTTTTATAAGCTGTGTTGGTTGAGAAATTGTATACTTTTTTTGAAGTGGCAATTCATCAAATATCTCCTTCCGCTGTGGGTGGAGCAAGAGGGAGTGTCAGACTTTTAATAACTAAAACTCACCTGTTTTCCTTCAATTGCTCGTTGCGTTCTAGGGCCACGGTGACTCTTTCGAACGGTCCCACTGCTCTAACTCACTAGTGTACTTTAAACCTCATTGAGAACTGCAAGTATTCTAAAATGTAATTTATTGTGTGTAATATAAATTATCTTGTATCATTGCACAGGCGAGGCGCAGTGGTGTTTGAAGATGAGCCGTCTTCCACAAGCCGAGGGGGACGTTCCGCTTTCAGTGGCGTGGGATATAGACTTGGTAACAAATTATAAATGTCGTAGTTCTCTGCCGTAGTCGGCATTTATTGTAATTTTGAAACTTGCTTATGAATTTGTTGAACTATCGTATATCTACCGTTATAAAATTGAAGGGCTGCAAACGCTTGTTTTAAATTTGGATTAATACGGTCTTCGTGTTACTGGCGCACTGTTGATTGCACCGTAAGAAATCGCATCGTAGCGTCGTATCGCATCACATCGCAATTTTGTGTAGGAGCCCTTACCTGATGGTAAGATGTACCTATGATGTGGTCGACGATGTAGCACGGTTACCAAGAAGTAGACTATTCGCTGTTCAGTTAAATAGCCCCAGGTCGTAGCTATCAGGAACCACACTCCGGCAGTGATCTAAGGATTGAGCTACAGGACCGCACCAAATCACACTTTTCTATATACTTCGATACTTTTCTGTCACTTAGAACTTTAATTTACTAGAGCGAGAAAAAGCAGGAGTGCGATTGCATGCAGTGGAATCGTCAAGGCGGTCGGCAACACGCTATCTTTTGTACTTTTCTATGCTTCTATCCTTTTCTGTCACTTAAAACCGTAATTTACTAGAACGAGAAAAAGCAGGAGTGCGATTGCATGCAGTGGAATCGTCAAGGCGGTCGGCAACACGCTATCTTTTGTACTTTTCTATGTTTCTATCCTTTTCTGTCACTTAAAACCGTAATTTACTAGAACGAGAAAAAGCAGGAGTGCAATTGCATGCAGTGGACTCGTCAAGGCGGTCGGCAACACGCTATCTTTTGTACTTTTCTATGCTTCTATCCTTTTCTGTCACTTAAAACCGTAATTTACTAGAACGAGAAAAAGCAGGAGTGCGATTGCATGCAGTGGAATCGTCAAGGCGGTCGGCAACACGCTATCTTTTGTACTTTTCTATGCTTCTATCCTTTTCTGTCACTTAGACCCATAATTTCGTCGAGAAAGAGAGCAGGAGTCCGATCGGTGGAATCTTTGAGGCGGTCGGCAACACATTCTTTCTCACTATAGTAAATAACGGTAACAAGTGGCAAAATGCGATTAGGTGCGACCAGATGTAGCTCAAACCGGAATATCTCAACTAATCTCAAGAGAGACTAGTCAACTACACAGAAGATTTTAGTGTACTAGCGTCTGTACAAATAGGCGCTCTCTCTTCCCTATTTACATAATTATCGTCATTTCGTCTATTACAGGTCAGACAGCAGATACGGAAGAGCCAGCGTCAGCTGATGCCGCCGGTGGAAACTCACAGGCACCTGTAAGTCTTTGTGGTCAATTAGACTTCATTAACCATACGCGCAGTCACCTAACAGATGCACCTATCATTGTGCGCGGTACAGTTGGGCTGAGCCATTGGAAACACCCGCGTCCGCGCCCAGCTCATGCAGACGCGCGGCTTGCGGGAGCACTGAACGCAACTGGTTTCTACATACATTTTCAATTCCACGCGCCCGCGCTATATTCGCGCCCGTCTCCACTTTGATAGAATACCCTATATATATACTTTGTGATAAATGTAGAAAAGGACACTTTCTCACAAAACTGATCAAATGTTTTGGTTGCCTTATTTTTAGTAGCTATCAATCTAAACAATGCGTTTTACGAGTCTTTACAGTCGTCTCAATTAATTCCCTTCAACGAATGAAAACTGTTGAAAACCAAAACCTTGGCTTTGCTATAGCATGTTGAAGAACAGCTAACTTCTCCCCAAGAATACAAAGAAACTAGAATAACGATTAGATTTTTCTATTGTTTATAATCCAGAGCGTCCGCATTGTGAGCATTTTGCCGTCCTTAGAAAATAACGTTTTGTTTTTCAAAACTGCATGATTCATGGTCAAAAGTAGCCTGGTAGTCCGGCACAGTAGCCCGGCCCCATCTAGTTTAAAATAACGAAAAAATTAACGTGTAAAAGTATTATTAACCGCCGCCCGTGACTCAGTCAAACTCTTTTTGAGTTTTAGCGAGGCTAACGAACAGCAATTGATTTTTATATAAACATAATTAATTAATGTATCTTTTAGTAGCTGGGCTACGTTATTCTACGTATCGTTTACCCGCCCAGTTGTTTGAATACAATTGGTTAGCAGATGATCGCGATAGGATAGGATTTTTACCACTAGGCCTTGTGTGGCGGCAAATTGCTCATCACGTGATCACTCTAGAGTTAAATAAATTATTGATTTAAAAATACGCAACACTATAAGTGGTGATGGTATTAAGGCGGGAGGGCGAACTGATTGGACGTCAAAGTACACTTTGATACAAGTAGAAAAAGTTTGTCATTGCGACCGAGACGGGATTCTCACGAGCCGTAGATGAGAGTGTTATGGAGCCGAGGGCTGTAGTAACAAAATTCCACGTGTATCAAACGACGTTTTTCAAATAAATAAACGGGAGTTGACGCTAGCCTCGTGGGGATCACGCCACGCCCAGTCTGATACGATAAACATAATAAATTTATCCACACTAGTGCGAAAAATTGTAAATATCGTGCCTAAAAGCGGTAGTGATAAGAATGGGTTTTAGAGTAAGTGTAAAAAAAAAACAGATAATTACACAAACATCTTGATGACTCATTTCCTCTCTTCAGGCAGCAGACCAGCCGCGTTCGGTGCGCTTGCGGCTGTACCGCGAAGGTTTCACTGTGGACTCAGGAGCTCTGCGGCACTACACTGACCCAGATCATGCTGATTTTCTTAACTGTATACGTCGGGGGTAAGTTGTATTAGAATAATTCAGCTGGCTTTCAGCTGTCTGCTGCAAATACACATAAACATGGTTATAACATTGCCTGTATGCCTCTTCAAAGTATCTGACCTCAAGAGATCTCTTGTCCACTGGTCTATCGTCAATGTGAGCATCTAAAGCAATGTTTGAAAAAAAAAAAAAACACAAAACTTGTTCCCGGAAACACAGGATTTTTTTTATAAAAAAAAAAACGTAATTGTTTAGTAATAACTTTCATCTTTTCGAATCTCTATCAATATATTTTCTTTAATTTTATGTAAGAGACCGCTGTCATTTTTTACTTATATCGTTTTTTATATCTTCCAGTGAGATCCCCCCGGAGCTATCCGGCACAGGAGGTGAGGTTCGCGTCTCTCTAGAAGACAGACGACACGAGGAGTGTCCACGACATATCGCCAAGCCGCAGCCCTTCTCCGGCAAGGGACATCTACTGGGCAGGTATGAAGATTGTTATTTTTTTGTACTTGTTTATTTATATTGTTCTCACATATAGAGTGTTCATAGAGTTGTTTTTAGGGTTCCGTACCTCAAAAGGAAACAACAGAACCCTTATAAGATCACTTTGTTGTCCGTCTGTCTGTCTGTCTGTCAAGACCCTCTATCTCGGAAACATGTGGAGGTATCGAGTTGAAATTAAAACCATACACTAAAATCTGCAGTCCCTAAGTCTAATCTGCAGTCGCAAAAAACGTGCATTTCGACACTCAAAGGAATCAAAATTCATAGGGTACTTCCCGTTGACCCAGAATCCTGAAATTTGGCATAAAGTAAGGTCATATAGTATAGATATAGAAAGAAATCTAAAAAAGAAAATTGTGGTTACGTCACAAAAAAGAATCTTCGAGACTCCATTCGGGAATTGAGCTATTCATATACTTGTATGTAGGTAAGTTTGTAAGGAACCCTTTGTGCGCGAGTCGGGCTTGCACTTGCCCAGTTTTTTTATTATTATTATAGATAGGCTCGCGTTTGACCACTATCTCACCCATGGTAAGCGATGCAGCACATTTACCTAGAAGTAACCTATTCACTCATGTATTCCCATAGTATCTTGACCAATCTTCTCGATAGAGAGCTACGCTTTGGAATGTGCAATTAACGTTATTTTTCTGAGTGATTTATTGGCAATTCAAAACTGACTGTAAATGGTTTATTTAAAATAAATGCCTTGATTGATTGGAGCTTTGAAACATAATGTTACTACTATTAAGTGCGTTCCATCATCAGTGACTACTTTACATACGGCGGTGTACATCCAACCCATATGTACAAACCAATTTGAACATAGTCGAACATAGTCTGTTTCTCTCTGTGATGTGGTCGTCATCGCTTAACATCTGATGGGAAAGTAATCAAACGCGAGCCTATCAATAATAATATTATGAATATGCCTGTCAATATCAAATCTGCCAAAACTACTAGGACTAGGAGCGTGAAAGTTTGCACAAGGTTTTATGGATTTTCCAAAAGTCGTCCCCTAAAGGGATTACACGGAGGTCCAAAGTTTGTATGGAGAAACGTATTTTTACGCGGGCGACGCCGCTGGCATAAAGTAGGTATACATAAACTAAAACTGGCAAGTACCCCACGAGTGAACGTTGTGTGTGTTGTGTCAGCCCGACCCCCCCGACGGTGGGCGCCACGGCGGCCGTGGGCGGCGACGTGGCCGACCGCGCCGCCAACCAGCGCGCCGCGCAGGACGCCGTCAAGATCAACGACGCGCAGCCCGTCACTACTATACAGGTAACACTTCTCTCACTTTATTTTTTTAAGAAACGTTACCCTACTTAACAAATTTCATATTTATAACAAAAGGAGGAGGGTTAATAAGAGGCATTTTTCGCCCATCACATATTCAAAAAAAGTTTTGTAGCGTCACATAAAAACGAATCCTGCATCGCGCAATCAAAGTTCCCCGCGCGATTAGAATATATACGACAACTCGAAATCATCTAATGGGCCCACCAGACATAACACCCGTCTGGCCGGAGGATCCTCCCTTTTCAACGGAGGTTTGCGGGACTTTACTCACTGTTCCACATACCTCCAAAGTTTGTTACCGAAACATTAAAATGTATTTGTATAGTTAAAGATATATATATTTTTTTATTCAGTAACATTTACGTAATAAATAATATAGTAAGTCAAAGCAAATATTGCCCAAACAGAGAGTTTAACTTTTTTTTTTTTGTACTTTTTTAGATATAATTTGTTATTTCTGAAACAAACACTCCATGAAAATATTCATTTTGAGTCTCAATGACACTACTCATAATACATTTTTACGTGAGAACTTATTTATTTTGGTTCAATGTGCGCGTCTATGCTTATACGGAAAAATAAACTCTAGTGTATCGTTGTGTGCACCGCGATTATGAACGTGTATATTTTTATCAACCCTCCTCTTTTCATCTTTATAACAAAATTTCATCTAATTGTTTTTGAAATATCTTCTTGTGTGTTCCTCAGTTCCGCCTCGCAGACGGCAGCCGACTAACCGGCCGTTTCAACCACACACACACCGTCGGCGACTTACATGCATATGTCTCCCGCGCCGAACCATCATACCAACTCCAAGCGTTCGTTCTCCTCACTACGTTCCCCAGCAGAGAACTAGCCGACCCTGCCGCCACGCTCGCACAAGCCAATATCCTGAACACCACGCTGCTGCAGCGGCTTAAATAGGAACTTGTGCTGTGGTTTTAAGGTCCATTCTTGGTTGCAGGTGCCCGTTCTTGGCGGTGAACTTCTTGATCGTTTTGTCTTTGGGCGATTTGTAAGTGACAGCTGTCATTTTGAATGACTGTCACATATTAGAGAATATAAAAATGTCATCGCAAAAAACAGTTATAAGTAGTTGTATGATAATGAATATACTAACATCTCATACTTTGCTATTAGAATTGACCATATAAGATAAAAAATAAACTACTCTAAGCAATGCCCAGCATTTGATAGTACTTATGTAGTTTGTGGTAAAATTGTGGTGTCGGTTCCCTAAAAGCTAATAATGGAATCTTGGAAGCTTGTATTCCATCATAATATCAAGTTCTTTCTACGCAATATTCCAACGTAATTTTAGAATGGTCAAGAAGTTTATCGCAGCCTAAACACACGAATGGAATGTCCCCAACGCATTTATAGATCGGCTTTTAGGATTTTTTAAATATTTAAAATATTGGTACTTTTCGTTCGTGTGTGCGTGTACTTTTATACGTCAGTGTGGACGAGGCCCGAGCTATTATTACGCGATCTCGCGAGTGAAACAGTGTATTGGTCAATAAATAAAGTTTTTAAGTTCCTTTACGATTGTTTTTCTTAAAAACCCTTCAGATATATTATATTCTATATTATATTTATGACGGAAGTGACAAACTGCTGTCGGACATGTGTGGATTTAGTGACAACCTGCTGTGGGGCATGTTGTGTAGAAGTTTCAACCTGCTGTGGGGCATGTGTAGAAGTAACAACCTGCTGTGGGGCATATGTAGAAGTGACAACCTGCTGTGGGGCATGTGTGGAAGTGACAACCTGCTGTGGGGCATGTTGTGTAGAAGTGACAACCTGCCGTGGGGCATGTGTAGAAGTGACAACTGCTGTAGAACATGTGTGGATTTAGTGACAACCTGCTGTGGGGCATGTTGTGTAGAAGTTTCAACCTGCTGTGGGGCATGTGTAGAAGTAACAACCTGCTGTGGGGCATATGTAGAAGTGACAACCTGCTGTGGGGCATATGTAGAAGTGACAACCTGCTGTGGGGCATGTGTGGAAGTGACAACCTGCTGTGGGGCATTTTGTGTAGAAGTGACAACCTGCCGTGGGGCATGTGTAGAAGTAACAACCTGCTGTGGGGCATATGTAGAAGTGACAACCTGCTGTGGGGCATGTGTAGAAGTAACAACCTGCTGTGGGGCATATGTAGAAGTGACAACCTGCTGTGGGGCATGTGTAGAAGTAACAACCTGCTGTGGGGCATATGTAGAAGTGACAACCTGCTGTGGGGCATGTTGTGTGGAAGTGACAACCTGCTGTGTGGCATATGTAGAAGTGACAACCTGCTGTGGGGCATGTGTGGAAGTAACAACCTGCTGTGGGGCATATGTAGAAGTGACAACCTGCTGTGGGGCATGTGTGGAAGTGACAACCTGCTGTGGGGCATATGTAGAAGTGACAACCTGCTGTGGGGCATGTGTGGAAGTAACAACCTGCTGTGGGGCATATGTAGAAGTGACAACTGCTGTAGAACATGTGTGGATTTAGTGACAACCTGCTGTGGGGCATGTGTGGAAGTGAATCTGCTGTGGGGCATGTTGCCTAGAAGTGACAACCTGCTGTAGGGCATGTGTGGAAGTGATAACCTGCTGCAAGGCATGTTGTGTGGAAGTGACAACTTGCTATTGGGCATGTGTGGAAGTGACAACTTTCTATTGGGCATGTTGTGTGGAAGTCACAACCTGCTGTGGGGCAGGAAGTGACAACCTGCTGTGGGGCATGTTGTGCGGAAGTGACAACCTGCTGTGGGGCATGTTGTGCGGAAGTGACAACCTGCTGTGGGGCATGTAGTGTGGAAGTGACAACCTGATATGGGACACTGAGAAAGGCGTACACCCTCTCAAAATCCCTATGGTACCTCTCTACTGAAAATAAAACTGACTTCTTTAAAAAAAAAAACATCTATTTCATTAAACAATACAAAATATATAATTTAACTATAACAAACATTAATGTATAATTTACAGCTAATAAAAATATAATTCAAATTATCCATAACACTATGTTAGATTAATTTATAGTAAAATATATTCGGACATGATTAATACTTTACTTTCTTCAGTACTACATCTGTCGCCTGATTTGAGCTCAACCGTCAAAAAGTCGCCATTTTGTTTTCGCTTCGAATTTAGAACGTGTTCCAAGATGGCGGTTACGAACAGCAAGCCGCTCTTGGGAAGTTGCACGCACATGGGTCTGTAGTTATACACTCCGCTGGGCATATGCAGTCGCAAGCTGAAACAACAAAAAAAAAAAAAAAACGAAAAAGTTGGTACGAAAATCCACTTCCTTATAAGATAGAACACATCGTAGGGTCCGTGAAGTTACATTAAAATTCTCTTTAAGAGCACAATTCAAAGAATTATGAAGAAGCCTGGACATATTCTTAGTGGTTTGAAAGTGTAATCGCGGTACAAATTGGACCCCTAAAATCATACTTCGGACGGTAGGTAGGCGTTACCATGACGTGTTAAAACGTCTCTGGCGTGCGAGTGAAAAAGTGGGAGCTATAAACCCTATATAGCTCCATAAATGGTGGTCAAATTGATCGCTTTAAGGGCTCGTGATTAGGGCCTCTCATCTTCAATTCTTCTCAATAAAGCTCAGTAGAGGCAGAGTTCACAGATGATATCATGTATCTACCGATATGCCATTTCTATTGTTCAAAAGAGTGCCAATGTCTCTTTCACACCCAAAGACTGAAGCCATGTTTATTGAATCTCTTGGGACGAAAACTAAACCAACAGGTAATTATGAGATACTCACGTTTGCAGTCACCGTACTGGCACGGGTCCATGTATTCTGTGCAGTCTTCGCCGGGAGGCAGGAACGATGATCGATACACAGTTGTGGCTTCCAACTGTAAAGAATAATCGCAGAATTAACTTTTGAAAAAGAGGGGCTAATTAGTATAATATATGAAAGGAGAAACTGACTGACATATCAACGCACCGCTAAAACTACTGGGACAAGGAAAGTGAAATATTGCACAAGACTTTCTTATATGATGTAGGCGAAGATTAAAAAAACGTGGGGTACACCAGCCAGTTATGCTGATGACCAAAAAGTATCTGATTGAGTGTAAGGTTAGGATATAGGGGCAGGCCATGCCTGGCGGCTCTGCTCCCTTAGCCAAGGTACGACCGTTACGTTTCGATTCTCTCGCGTCGAACGCCTCGAGTAGGCCGCGCCTCCGATTCCTTTGTATAACGTCATCTCAACGTTCAGTCACGTAGTCAGAATAAAGGAATGAAGAAGGTGTGGCCTACTCGAGGCGTTCGATGCAAGAGAATCGAAAAGAAACGGTCGTAACTTGGATAGTAGGGGGGGGGGGGGGGGGGCTGTTATCCTGGCGATCTTGCTCTATGGGTGTTTAGTTGAGTGACTGACCTTTTGGCAAGGTTTGACGTACTGTCCCTTGCATGCCCACGGCGGATGCTGCGGCTTCGGCACGCACACCGGCTGGTACGACATCTTCTGCGTTGTTGACGACTCCATTTTAGCTGTTACAACACAATTTGAAATTTAGTTCAGTTTTGACGCCACGATTGGCGCAATATTTGAACGATTGATTGCTACACTGCGTGTCGCGGGTTCGATTCTCGCATGGAGCAAATATTTGTGTGACCTACAGATAGATGTTTCGGGACTGGCTGTCTTGTGTATGCGAGTAAAACATGTAGTTTGTGAATGCATCCCCGATACTGGAGTAATTCCTAGCGTTGGGCAAAGTTTTTCCTAAAAAACAAAAATCATTTCTGTTCCTTATAACTGGGCCTTTTGTAAGTATCTGGCAAAACTTCACTGACGTAATAGATGGATTTATATTGTTTCATCTCACATCATCACATCTGTAACACTGAAACATGTCAGAGGTACCTAACGTACTCCGCAAAAAAATACCAACAGCGTTGGAGTGAGAGAGATCCATAATCACGGACGTGACCTAAAAAAGCTGCTAAGCTTAAGCGGAATTTTGGTTCAAAAAATAGTTTAGATAGCAAATGAGAAACTGGTAAAAAGAATCGAACGCGTTCCAATAAATGCCTGCAAACAATATCGAACCAAATAAAATCAAGATGTAGGGACAAGCTAAACTCCTACCGAAAAGCCTGGCCCGAACTAGCAAAGGACAGAGTTGTGTGGAAAAGGGAGAGGGCGGCGGGAGGCCATTGCCCAGATGTGGGACAAATTAGGCTCGTTAGATTACATTAGATTAGACAGTGTTGTGAATCACAGGAGAACCAAGGTGGCCGACAGCCGAAGAATCGTCAAACTTAAGTGGCAGTGGACAGGGCACATTGCTCACAGAACAGATGGTCGATGGGGCCGAAAGGTTTTGGAGAGGCGACCGCGCACCGGAAGACGCAGCGTTGGAAGGCCTCCCACAAGGTGGACCGATTACCTGCTGAGAGTCACGCGTTGCGCCACCACAACGATCGGCCTGGGAGACTTGGGGCCTATGTCCAAAAGTAGACATCTTTCGGCTGAAATGATTATGATGAGACAATGTCGGTAAGGTGCATCAGCGAGGCTTTGACGTTGTTAGAAGTTACTACTGCATAACATAATTCTAAAATAACGATGATCTTTCGGAACTCACCTGCAGGTTTCTCGTAGCACTTCTGAGGAGCATAGGAGTTGGGTATCGCACAGCGGCCGGGGTCCAAGAACGACATGCGGTTGATAGTACGGTCTGTCGAAAATATAATTTTATCATAACTATTTGTTCTAAAAATCATAAAAATCGGTATATCCGTTTCGGAAGAGGTCTACAACAAATTTTTATATAATAGTGTAATTTAATAAAAATAAGCCCAGGAAAGTAGGTACCTACTTTCCTGGGCTTATTTTTATGCAATGTTTTGTACTTTACAACAAATAACACTAGAAGTAAAAGGGAGTCGCAAATAGCATTTCTAATATAATGTGTGAGGAAGAGTGGCCAGGTACCTAGTCATGTGGTGGGAAGACCACGCTATCTCTTCATTTTAACAGACTTCTTAAAAAAGGAGGAGGTTATCAATTCGGTTGTATTTTTTTTTTATGTTTGTTACCTCTGAACTCCGTCGTTTATGACAGATTAAGAAAAAAAATTGCTGAGCTGTTTTGTTATTGTAATAAAACTAATGAGAAATAAAAAAAGTTTCTTTGGAAAAGTTGTAATCATTAGTACAATCACGTGTTTAAGTATCGGTCACTAATTACCAGTCACCCTATATAGTCCACACAGAAAGACTGATTGATATAGTAAGTACTTACTTTCGAAGGGCTGTTCAACGCAGTGGAACTTTGGAGGCGGCTTGCAAGACTCCCTTATGGCCGAGGGTTTGGGCACGTAGTCGTGGCGTTGCGTCGTGAGGTTCTGCATGGGACCCTGACCCCACATGTCGTGGTGACATGGTCGGATCGGCTGCGTCACGCATGTCGGGTTCGGCAGATAGGACAGCTGGATAGGATTAAAGGAAGATGTAAATGCTTATATTGGTGTGGTTAACCTATATCTTCAAAACATTAGGGTGCGTTTCACTGAAGTTGATCTGGGTGGAGTGGAGCTGAGAAGAGTAGAGAAAAGTGGCAGGTGTTTCCATTGAAGCGTCGCGGGGTGGAGTGGATTTCAGCAACCATTCGCTTCGTGTTCTCCGCTCGGTACTAGACTCAGTTTTGTCCGATTCAAGGCCGCGTGTTAATTTGTTTTATTTAAGTACGCTCAGCTCCACTACGCTCCACTTACACTGATTCTACTGATGTGGAGAGGAGATATTGATCACTGTGATTGGCCTGCTTGCGTCCGCTCCTCTCCCCCCCCCCCTCAGCCCAGCTCCGTGATCCATTTTACGACCTAAACTGTTCTATTAAAGGGATGGAGTTATGTATGTAGGGTGTATAGTTCCCTCTTTCTCCCTCGCAAGACAAATTTTAACACGTCATGATAGGTAAGGCTCCAGAGGAATCAATTGGAATTGTTTAGGTTAAATTTTATCGTTTAAAACTGCAGTTTGGGTTGAAGTCTTATCAAAGTAGGAACCTCTTTCCTATTTTTTTGATATACTAAGTATATGATATGATAAGCTCTAAGCTTGATCAATCGAAAAGTGACATAACATGTTCCGGCATAAATATTCTTTCAGTGAAGTGGCTATATCTATATATATAAAAGGGGAAACTGACTGATTGACATATCAACGCACAGCCGAAACTACTGGGATTAGGAGCGTGAAATTTTGTACAAAGTTCCTTTTATGACGTAGGCGAGCACTAAGGAAGGATTTTCCAAAATTCACTCCCTAAGAAGATGAAGCGGGGGTCCAAAGTTTGTATTGAGAGACCTACATTTACGCGAGTGAAGCCGTGGGCAGAAGCTAGTATATTATATAAATCAAAATAGGAACCTCTTTCCTATTTTTTTGATATACTATATGATATGATAAGCTCTAAGCTTGATCAATCGAAAAGTGACATAACATGTTTCGGCATAAATATTCTTTCAGTGAAGTGGCTATATATATATATATCAATTGTATAAAGTAGATTATTATTTTCTGGTACCTTTTGCACGGTATCTCCATCCATTTGTGCTGTGGATGGAACCAGGTTCGGCAGTGGCTTTATAGGCGCCGGGATGGGACATTTTGTTGGCAGATAACTAGAAGAAATTAAGAAACAAATCAGTATTAAGTAACGTATCTACTAAAGACGGCCCTTCCCTACTCGCCTATCGTCAACGTCGAGCATGGTTTAAAAGTTTGTTCCTTCATCTGACGCAATCCCGCCTCAAAGAGATGTCAACAAACATAGACCTTCCTAGGGTTGCGGAAACTTTTGAAATTGTTACCGTGGCCCTAGAACACAAAGGGGTACTGAAGGATACAGGTGGATTTTAGTCAGTAAAAGTCTGACATGCCCTCTCGTTTCAAGTCATTAGACGATTTCTCACCATGGTTTAACGAAAGGTAAGTACTTTACGAGGTATTCATTGCCGAGCGATGATACAGCATCTTCCGACGAATTTATCCTTTTATAAAGTATTAAGGTTGGCAGAATAATCCATACCTGTTCTTATAGATAGTCTGAGTTTCAAAATTCTTGGACGCTGTCACTGGATTGATGCAGCTGTCAGGTATTATGGCGCGTCGGCGGCAGTCACTCGCTGCGTCCAAGTAACTGAAAAAAATAAGCATGTTATTGTACTCCATCTTGCATTCATAGATTGAGATATCTATAAGGTTCAGCTATGCTTGTCATGGTCACAGGCTGGGGTGTCAATCTTTCTTAGCACTGCCTCTAAGAACCGAAGCCCTCGAAATGAGACAGATATGGATCTATTCATGACTTATAGGCATAGCGCCTTTTTAGTTTCGCAATAGTAAAAAAACTTGTCAACTGCGAGTCGTACCTACTCTTGCACCGAGGGTTCCTAATAAAGTTACTTATGTAAAATAAATTCTCTAATCAACCCTCGAAGATTGATCCAAATCGCAAAATCGAAACAAATTTACGGTTTACAGACTCATTTACTTGTTGCATTGCTTTTCCGATCTTGGGTTTTACCAAATTTCAGGATTCTAGGTCAACGGGAAGTACCCGTATAAGTTTTGATTTTCTTGCGAATCAAAATATACGCCTGAAGGCGGAATTCACCAATAAAACTAATCGCGTTTTAATGTTTGGCTCGCATAATCGCGTTTAGCCGCTGTCACTAGTGTCACTTGTAAAAATATAACAAAAGAAAAATACAGACAAGTGACACTAGTGACAGCGGCTAAACGCGATTATGCGAGTCAAAAGTTAAAACGCGATTAGTTTTATTGGTGAATTCTGCCCTTAAACGAAACTTAACAGGTCTTATCTTAAATTCCGTTGAAAACTTTGATTTTTTTCTCTACTCCAAGAGGTAAGCAGACCTGAGTAAATGATATTCAGTGAATACGACTCCACACGTTCCTGAGAAAAAAGGGTCGTGACAGACGGACAAAACTGTGATCCTATTAGAGTTGCGTGTTTGCCGACTGAGATATGGATCTCTAAAAATATGTTAACTGATACAGGTACTACGCTTATTGAGCAGCTCATAAGTAATTGAAAAAGTCAAAACACGGAATATTTAGGTACCTCATAGTGTAAGTCGTATTTCCTTCCAGTTTCTGACAAGGCTTTTGATATTGCCCTTTGCAGGCCCACGGTATTGGCTCTTTAGGCATTATCTGAAAATGTACGATAATAAGCAATGTTTTTCTCCTACTTCTGGGGCTCAGGTCTCGTCTAGGACATGGGATTGGCACTAATTTATCACGCGAACCCGGTGCGTGTATTTTAAAATTGTGGTGAAATGAACGGGAGCAAGTTCCTATTTTCTAAAACGAACAATTATTGGGGTGAAATTTATTACAGATAGGAATTCAGAAAGCCGAAAGATTGCAAAGGTATGTTGCGGATTGCTACTGGTCCTCCTACAATCCCCTATGGTCTTACAAAACAGAGAAACAAGAGAGTATATTTTATACTCTACGCCATAAATGCCCATTTTTTTCTTCCTTTCATCTGAAGCCCTCTTTTTTCCTTCCACCTACAAGTAGACCTATTTCATCCACAAACATAATAAAATAATATGCATACATAATTTTATTTGAATAATTTAATAATAATGACGACACAAGATAAACAAACATACCTGACATAATATACTCATACTTATACACAGACATAATTATTATAATGACGTACATGCATAATTAAACGCATCACATTCTAAATATAATTCTATTGAATTCCGTGAATTACTACCTAACTCTTCCTCTCTCCTAACTTTGCTGTGTCCGACAGGGTCCATATTGGTCTGTGAAAATTTTTCGACACCATACAGTGTATACATATGGATTGCAATAAAGTATTGAGTATTGAGTGGGCCATTACAGAGGTCTATAACAAACTCCAATCAGTTAACTGACAAGTTTATTTGTTATTTTTCCACAGCTGGGGAAAGGCTTCAACCAAATTCTTCCAGGTGTTCTTTTCTCGAGCCATCTTCAACCGGGTCGACCTCGGTGGCGTCGTCCATCCTTAGGTACCCACTTTGTGGAGACTCTTGCCCAAAGGTTTTTTTTTAATTTATTCAAGAAAATTTACGTTAATATTTTCACATATCTTCTGCCAAACTGCAGTACAGTTTGTCGGCAGTGGATAATCTTCTTGATTAACCGATTGACAAAACAGTAAAAACATTATACTAGCCCGCCAGGCCAGCATGAACAGCACTCGTGTACGTTTCAATCGTCCGACCCCGCAGGCGTCACTGCCACACCTCTCCCACCGGAGGAAGACAGGCAACCCAGCGCGAGCAAGACACAGGCTGAAGTGAACCACCGAGTCGCATTTTAGCCTGGAAACCTTTTTTCCTATGTCTATGAGCCCCGTCTTTAAGAGCAGCGTGGTGTTCCGTAACTGAAAAGTTAGAGAAGGAACTAAAAAGAACATACCTGGTTGGGCATATAGCTCATCTTCTGGGTGGTGGTTCCTTCCATCTTGGCTGCAGGTTTCTCATAGCAACGTTCTGGCGCGAAGGACTTGGTCAACTCAAGCTTCTCAGGCGGCAGATATGATAGCTTGTTTATTGTGCGGTCTAGAACATGGGGACGGCTTTCAAAGTGATCCCAACAACAAAAATAAGCTAATATTTTGGAGCGGTGGAGCGAGAAGGAGTCACTCTTACTGACTGCTTTTTGCGGTCCAGGGTCACGTTAACTCTTTCAAACTGTCCCGTAGGCTAGGCTGACACATCTTAGCGGACTCAGAATCTTGGAAGTCTTCCGTCCATCTATTTTTGGCACGTTTTAAGTGGATACAGCCCCGCTAGCTAAGTTACCACCGTTTTCGTTTCGATTCTCTTTTCGTAGATCGCCTCGAGTCCTCCGCCTCCTATTCCTTTGTTCTGACCACGTGACTGAGCGTTGATATGACGTCAGGATAAAGGAATCGGAGGCGTGGCCTACTCGAGGCGATCGACGAAAAGAGAATCGAAACGAAACGGTTGTAACTTGGCTAGGGAGGCTGGTTGTTTGTTCACTGAGTTTTTGACAATCTCATTTGGTTCTTTCTTATATAAACAGAATTAATGTATCTACATATGTTTTGACAGCTGGTAAGAAAAAATTTTAATTAAAAAATAAAATATAAAAATACTCCAAATAACAAAAAAACAATTTTGTTACAAGCAAGGATCCTCCGACGTTGTGGGTTGTTTGTATATTGTGTTAAAATCGCGCGGAGAATTAAGTGCGCGATGCAGGATTTGGAATTTTAGTTCCTATGTGGCATCACACACAAGTTACTGCCATTACAAAGAAGAAAATATTTTCATTTTGAGCTGGTCTAGATGGAAAAACATAGTAAGTGGGTTTACTTTCGAAAGGCTGTTCAACGCAGTGGAACTTAGGAGCCGGCTTGCAGCTCTCACGAAGGACGCATGGCTTGGGCACGTAATCGTGGCGTTGCGTCGTGAGGTTCTGCATGGGTCCCTGGCCCCACATGTCGTGGTGACACGGACGAATCGGCTGCGTCACGCATGTCGGGTTCGGCAGGTAAGATAGCTGTAGAATAGATTTTGTGGTAATTATCTAGGTGAACTGGTGATGCTACATATGATGGTTTACAACGTAAGCTGCGCGGTTCATTTGTTTGCCAAACACATCTGTGCATATCGTGGCCGTTTGCTGATGATGATGATTACCAGTTGCCCCTTTTAGCGTCGGTTTCGAAGCGGTTCCTTCATACATCACATACCTGATGTAAAAATTCAACATCATCCTCCAATATCTCATGTTTAGATGAATAAAAGAAATAAGAGCAGGCGGATGAAAAAACTCCTTAAAAAAAAGCAGTAATAGAAAATATCAGAAAAGTGACAAAATTTTGTTTTGAAAACAATGGAAAAAAATGTCCTATAAGAAATCACTATCCCATAAAGGGGCCATTCGAACATCGGCTGCAGATGCAGGCTGCGGAAGCAGGATGCGAATTTTTATAAAAGCTGAAAGTTATTCAGTTCATGTCCCTTATACAGGTAACGGTAAGAACGACCAGCGACTATATGCTTGTACTATGTGGTTACTTGGGCAGGTAACAGGTAAGTAAAGGTGTATAAAATAGTTAAGGTACTATTTTATACACCTTTACTTACCTGTATTTCTGTATTTTTTTATGTTTTCTTCGGGATAACTAGAAATTCTGTCATCCATTCCCGGACACTTATGAAAGTTGCTACCGCCTGCCAGACACCTAAACTTGAATAAATTACAATTATACTTTCGTTATAGTATAAAAGTTAAATTTTGTACGTTACTTGGTGAACTATAAAAACCTCTTATATACCTCAATAGTCGAACACTTCACAAACATATAAACTTTCGCCCTTAGAATAATAGTGTGATAATTGGTGTTTTTCACTAATACCTTTTGCACAGTGCATCCCTCCATAGGCTCGCAGCTGGGCACGAGGTTTGGCGCGGGTTTGCGAGCCTCTCCACGTAGATTGCGACATCCATCAGTTGGCAAATATGACAGCTTATACGTCGTGCAAGACTCCACCGGCGCAGTCGGCCTCATGTAGCACCGGCGCGGGGCGTACGAGTCCGGGATACGAGGTTGTTTGTAGCACTGGAGAAAGAAAATGGTTCATTATGAGCATCCAACCCGAAACATTTCCATACAACACAGTTACCTGATTATGACGTTATAGCTCATCTTTCTTTAGATATTTTGAAAACAGCCCCCCTAGCCAAGTTACAATCGTATCGTTCGCGCTAAACGCTTCGAGTAGGCCACGCCTCCGATTCCTTTGTTCTGACGTATTCTAAACGCTCAGTCACGTGGTCCGAACAAAGAAATTGGAGGCGTGGCCTACTCGAAGCGTTTGGCGTGAATGATACGAGTGTAACTTGGCTAGGGGGGCAGTTTTCTTGTGGATATAAACTATTCTTCTGAATTCAAAACTTTGTGTAAAACTAATCTAGTAAAGACCTCTGAATATTTACTATTTTGTGTGAATTTTGGCTCTTCATAATGTACTCATAAATTAAAACAGTGGAGAGACGCCGCACAAACACTGAAGATCGGAACCGTCCGAAAACCCCCATCTGTGGAGATTGTCTTTGCTGCGCCCAACTTGGGTGCGGAGTCTGTTTAGAGTTTTCCAGGTGAGCCATGGCAACTCGTGTCCAGGAGAGAGGCTCTCCGACGGCTCGACAAAATCAGCAGGAGGTTTAAAGTTTCCTACCAGAGGTCGCATCTCTCCGAGATGGCGTTTCCTTGAGTTGGGCTCACGCTTGCAACAAAACTTTTACGACTTTTAAGTCTCAGGGGCACCGAAATGTAATTGTGCATTGGATGGCGAGGGTAGTTTTGTTGTTTCGCCTTTTCTTCCTGTTCACGTAGGGACCTAATGACAGCATCAGCGGACGGCAGTGCCGTGGCCGAATACTGGACCAGGCAAGGAATTTAACTAGTTTTGCCATGGATACGCTAAGAAGAAGAAGAATTAAAAACAGGAAAGAAAGTATGTATATTGATGTCTATAGAAGAAACCTTGCACGTTTAATTGAGATTAGCGAAAGATTCAGGTTTTTTTTAAAAATCACGTATTTCTTGGAACAAGTTTTGTTAAATATTCGAGTGAGTGACGGAATTACTGAATGAATAGAATATTTCTATTCTATTTTCACATTGCCTCTATATCAAACATTGCATTGGAGGATTGCGTTGGATGAAACAACAAGCTATTAAATCATAATCACGTTGACGATAGACAGGATTCACCAATAAAACTGTAATTTGTATTTTTCTTTTGTTGTATTTTTACAAGTGACACTAGTGACAGCGGCTAAACGCGATTATGCGGGCCAAACGTTAAAACGCGATTAGTTTTAATTGTAAATTCCGCCTAAAGCATGGTATTTGAGAGATCGTTATGCTCACAGAAATTTAATGCGTTACTGATCATTCGTATGATTCCTTCAAAATGCTTGAGCTGATTGGTGCTGATATACGCGTCACGGCGTCATATCCGTGAATGGACGCAGTCAGTTGAGACTGGCCATCTCTTAGCTTGCCAGTGATTTATTGTAATTTATATGTTTTGGATTTTTATTTTTTCTTTACTTTTTCTCACTTAATAGAAGCAACAAGAAATACATAACCGAGATATTTGTAATTTCTTGCATATTCTTTTCCATAGAAATTTACGCTGAGGAATATGCAATTAGCATCATTTTTCTAACTTCTTGACAATTCAGTGCATGTAAATAGTTTATTTGAAATAAATACTTTGATTCTTGACTATTCTTCTTGATTCTTGTTTATGAAGTTGATTCAGAGGGGATTCAGAGGAGTTGATCCTGGTGTAACCAAGACCATTTTGTAGGTCTTTATGTGTGTACTTTTAACAGGAGTGACTAAGTGACTAATTTAAAAGAGTTTTTAATCTATGACACAGTTAATTTGTAAGGGGTTAGTGTGCTATACTGCGTCTTCCCGATTTCGCAAAACTTTAGTCAGATAAACTACACTTAGATAAAGCCGGTTACACGTTACTGTGATGTATTTTATCGTGGCAAGGCAACAAAACGCGTTACAATGTTCGTTTGATTGGTGCATCATGATACATCCTGATGAACCTACTTAGGAGTCTCAAGTTATCATACAATTTACTAGATATAGAACGCCATCAAAATTATAAAGCCCATGCTTGGATGCTCCATGCAAGTTCTGGAGTGGCGACCTTGTACCGGAAGACGCAGCGTTGAAAGGTCCCACAAGGTAGACCGACTAGTGAGGGTCATGGAAATCCGTTAGATGCGAGACACACGACTGGTCGTTGTGACTATACTTTTGTACAAAACAGTGGACGTATTCGGCTGAAATGATGATGCTCCATGCACTCAGAAATTATTCTACAGTTTAATAAAATCTAGAACACTTTTCGAAGCTAAATAAGTAAGTTAAAGATGTAACTTCATCTGCTTCCGAAACTGTCCCTTCGGGGTTTATATCAATAAAGTTGAAAATTCAAAGGAAGTTTTGCTCCAGTTGGAATAAATTTATTTAAACACCGACGCGTCGTCTCCAAGTTCCTCATAAACTTGTTTGACAAGGGAATAAATATTATTTTTGTACAGAAAACTTTCAGCCAATTAGGCTTGAACTGAGAAAAGATCTTTCATTTTTACTTTAAGTTTAAAAACTAGTTTTTTCCAGAGACTTCGGTCACGCGAATATCGGTTACTATGGACGCGAAGTCGATGCTGAAGCTACATAAAAAGTAGCCCATGTTCTTCCATGGGGTTCAAGCTTATTTCGTACCAAATTCCATCAAAATAGGTTCAAAGACAGACAGCGTTTACTTTCACGATTAAAATACGAGTACTAAACGAATAATAAGGATATTCATATCAAGGTTTATAAAGATTTATTTTAGTATATATTGTACTGGTGAGGAACATTTGGATTTTATTGAAAAAGGGAAAATATAAACTTTTCCTTGCTTTAAAATTCAATTAGGTACCTACCTACTACTTGAGTGTGATATTATAACCATTTTCTGCCCATCGACTCGATCACACTTTGATCTAGCTATTGAGGTTATTGAGCTAACTGCGTAAGACTGCTTCCAGAACGTATCCTGACTGCACCTAGACTGCACCTAGACTGCATCTAGACTGCACCTAGACTGCACCTAGACTGCATCTAGACTGCACCTAGACTGCACCTAGACTGCACCTAGACTGCACCTAGACTGCACCTAGACTGCACCTAGACTGCACCTAAACTGCACCTAGACTGCACCTAGACTGCACCTAGACTGCACCTAGACTGCACCTAGACTGCACCTAGACTGCACCTAGACTGCACCTAGACTGCACCCAGACTGCACCCAGACTGCACTCAGACTGCACTCAGACTGCACCCAGACTGCACCCAGACTGCACCCAGACTGCACCCAGACTGCACCCAGACTGCACCTAGACTGCACCTAGACTGCACCTAGACTACACCTAGACTGCACCTTGACTGCACCTAGACTGCACCTATACTGGCCTATACTGCACCTATACTGCACCTAGACCGCACCTAGACTGCACCTATACTTCACCTATACTGCACCTAGACTGCACCTAGATTGCACCTAGATTGCACCTAGACCACCTAGACTGCACCTATATTGCACCTATACTGCACCTATACTGCACCTATATTGCGCCTATACTTCACCTCGACCGCACCTAGACTGCACCTAGACTGCATGTTTTCAGCTATTGTACAGTTCAAATACCGTTCATTTGTTTCTAGTCTTACCGGTTTCACGCTGGGAGGTTGTCCACAGCAGCAGGTGCGACAAGGGCAGGGGTGCTCCTGCATGCCATCAATGGGCTTCCCATCTCGCAGCCCTGACTTGATGCCTGCCGACGGGGCGCAGGGCGCCGCCGCTGGGCAAGGTACGCAGCACCTGGTAATACACGAAATGGGATAAGCCTCAACCATATATTATACGGGATTTTTGTCAAGTCTCTTTTCGCAGTTATACGGGAAGAGATTTCTGTAGAAATAAGCATCAACTTTGTAAGTACCTACTTTTTTTGTTTCCTTCATTTTTTCTTTTATCATATTAAGTGTGTACATGAATTGTTAAATCTAATATATAAAATTCTCGTGTCACAGTTTTCGTTGCCATACTCCTCCGAAACGGCTTGACCGATTTTGATGAAATTTTTTGTGCTTATCCGGTATCTATGAGAATCGGCCAACATCTATTTTTCATCCCCCTAAATGTTAGGGGTAGTCCACCCCTAAATTTTGTTTTTTATTTTTTGACAAAATTTTTAATTTCTATTATTTATATGGCAAAACAACGTTTGCCGGGTCAGCTAGTAAATAAATAAGAATAAGCACAAGTAATAATACTGATGAAGATAAAGGTATATAGCTCGTTAGACCCACCCAACATCCGACCAGCACCATCTCATCACTAGGTGTCTACTCGTTGTCGACAGGTGGTCCACGGGTTGACACCGGGTTGTTAACCAGTAAACGTCACATATTCAAGGAGTGGACATAGTGTTATCCGTAAATAGATTAGTAATTTATCAAGGGAATGACTGAAAAGGAAGTTAGTGATAGCATAACGAGTGACAGGGCAGAATGGAAGAAAAAAACATGTTGCGCCGACCCCAAATAACACGGAACAAGGGCAGAAAGATGATGATAATGATGATGATGACTAAAAGGGTGCGCTGTTTCACATATGCATAGTCTTCGCGCGTGAACCAGTCGCCGACAGTACACGATGCATTCGGGACCAGCGTGTAGGCAATGTAAGGCAAGCGTGCGAGCAACGGGTGACCACCGAGTGGTCCACTCGCCGTCCACGCGTGGTCAGCCCGCGGGCGAGTCGCTTTGGAGTGGGTGTAGTGAGCGTATATCCATAGTACTCTCTACAAAGAATATTAACCACTCGAGGCGAGATGGTGCTTTTCAGGTATCGGGTAGCTATAATGAGCTAATGACCTTAAGAGGGCGTGCCCGCTCGCACCCCTTTGATCAGTTCCCTATTACGAAGTATTAAAATCATCATAATTTCGCCGTGAGCAAAGGCATAGTGCGTATTGTATATTTGGCAAACTACTAAACCAGTAATTAATTTGCGTCGTCACGCAGAATAATGTTCAGGCCTAACTAAGTTTTATAAGTGTCAAAGTGAAGTGCCTGACATATCAGGCACTTCACTTTGACACTTATAAAACTTCACATCATAATGTGATGTGATATCTATTTGGAGTGATACTGAGTCCTCGAATGAAGGTCGAGTATCGAAAAGTGTTTCTAGGCCAGCTCTCCAGCTACGAGGACCTATGAGCTTAAGAAATGTCTGAGACAGACTGAATGAAAAAGAAGGAGAACCGGGTCTTGTGGCTCAACTTCGTGGCCCCAATGTCCAAAGGCGGACTTTAATATGCTAGAGAATCTATAAGGGCCGATGCCTGCTAGAGAATCCATAAAGGCCGATGCCTGCTAGAACCATGGGGAAAAGTATGAAAAGAATACTCGTGGTCCTAGAAAAAAAGGCAACTGAAAGAACACAGGTGTGGTTTTAGTCAGTAAAAGTCTGACACGCCCTCTCCTACCTAGAGCGAGAGAAGTCATTAGATGAGTTCACAGCTTAAATCATATGCTAAAGAATAGATGGGATAAAGAGAATAGATGGGATAAAGAGAATAGATGGGATATAGAGAATAGATGGGATAAAGAGAATAGATGGGATAAAGAGAATAGATAGGATAAAGAGAATAGATGGGATAAAGAAAATAGATGGGATAAAGAGAATAAATGGGATAAA
Source organism: Mythimna pallens (assembly GCA_961205895.1). Taxonomy (NCBI): domain Eukaryota; kingdom Metazoa; phylum Arthropoda; class Insecta; order Lepidoptera; family Noctuidae; genus Mythimna; species Mythimna pallens. The sequence continues at coordinate 13,152,829 of OY540848.1, forward strand.
GAGAATAGATGGGATAAAGAGAATAGATGGGATAGAGAAAATAGATGGGATAGAGAAAATAGATAGGATAGAGAAAATAGATAGATAGGATAGAGAGAATAGATAGGATAGAGAGAATAGATAGGATAGAGAAAATAGATAGGATAGAGAGAATAGATAGGATAGAGAGAATAGATAGATAGGATAGAGAGAATAGATAGGGTAGAGAAAATAGATAGATAGGATAGAGAGAATAGATAGATAGGATAGAGAGAATAGATAGGATAGAGAAAATAGATAGATAGGATAGAGAGAATAGATAGATAGGATAGAGAGAATAGATAGGATAGAGAAAATAGATAGATAGGATAGAGAGAATAGATAGGATAGAGAAAATAGATAGATAGGATAGAGAGAATAGATAGATAGGATAGAGAGAATAGATAGGATAGAGAGAATAGATAGGATAGAGAGAATAGATAGGATAGAGAGAATAGATAGGGTAGAGAGAAAAACGGCTGAACGAATTTAAATGAATGAAAATGACAAACGGCTAGACCATGACTTGAAATTGTAGGTACACAAGATACTTGTCCCAGGAGTATATTCCCTTCAGATATTTTTAGGGTTCCGTGCCTCAAAAGGAAAAAACGGAACCCTTTATAGGATTGTAACGACAACTCGTTATACAGCGCGCACACGGCGACCCTACTCCATAGCACCAGACGTTACCACGAGGACGGAGCCTAGCTCCCCGCTATGCGCCGGCCGCTTTATAAGGCGATGCCGCGCACATTCGGCTCTCAGGATTAGCTCGTAGCCACGGTGTGCTCGCTATCGCGCGCTCGTAAAATACCGCCCGAATCTTCGGTTACCTCTTTGTGTTAACGTACGTAGGTGTGGGTCCCGACTCGCAATTTGCTTCCAGGATCTGCAGATTGCTGTTGGTATCAACTCATCGGTGACCAAGTAAGATTGTTCCTTTTAGTTAATCGTAATGGCAGTATCAAGCGCTCGTCAGTCGGAAATATTAGAAGAGGTCAATAGGATAAAGGTCAATTTCGATAAGGATCCATTATCAAGAAAAACTACGGATTATATCTTAAAAAGAATAGAGTTGTTGGACGACCTCTGGAAAGAATTCGACCAAAATCACCAGAAACTTTGCAAGTTTGACAAGGAATCACAATATAGATCCGCAGATTTATTATATCGACAGGGTAAGATCCTCTTCCATTCTACCCAAAATCTGCTTTCTGCATTTGGCGGTCGCACTTTGAATAGAGGAAATCAAGCTGACACGGAAGAGGGACTGTTGGCCCAACAAAGAACCAATTTTAGGGCCTTCAACAGGTTGGTGAAGAGCATCAACGTGAACGAAATAACGGAAAAATGGGAACTTGAAGACGAGCTTAGGGCTATACAAACCAAGTGGAACACTATCGACTCGTTGCATCTGCGTATCGATTATTTACTTCAGGGCTGTGACTTACTGTACGAAAATGAATTTAGTATGTTTGAGCGTAATTACAAGGACATCAAGCGTTTGCTTAATAACAAAATTTCATCCATGGTACATGTACAGCAAGCTACGCCGAAACTCGAAATTCCTACTTTTGCGGGGAAATACACGCAGTGGCCAACATTTTGTGACCTGTTTACAAAAGCTATTCACGATAACAACACCATTACCAAGGCTCAGAAGATGCAACACCTGAAAGGAAAGCTCAAGGGAGAGGCTGAACGCCTTATTCAGTATCTTCATATTTCGGCTGATAATTACGACACAGCTTGGGAAATTCTAACTCGCAGATATAATAGATATAATGCTCAAGTTCTCTTTACAAATCAAATAGAGGTATTTCTAAATCAGCCTTCTATTTCCAAGCAAACAGCTTATGAGCTGAAGCGACTATATGACACCACCACGGAGTGTATCCACGCTATACACAACCTTGGTGTGAATACAAATACATGGGATCCTTTGTTAGTGCATCTTCTCAGTAAGAAACTGGACCAGGAGACCTACTATGATTACAAAGAAGCGCGTACATCACCACGAGAGCTACCATGTCTGTCAGAATTTATGACGTTTCTCGAAAACAAATTCACAGCCCTGGAACCCTTACACCATATAGAGAGAGAAATTACGAAGCCTGCTGCTAAACGGGAGTCAAGTCTACAGAACAACAAACCTGTTAATCAGGGGAACCACTATAATAAACATTATCAAGCTGCCGCTACTCAAGGACCAAACTGTCCGATTTGTAATACGCGTCACTTCCTGTAGGAAATTCCTGAAAATGACTCCGGAGGATCGGTTGGCCTGGGTAACAAAGAGTCAATACTGTAAAATTGTCTTAACTATCATCCAGACCAAGAGTGCATTAGTCCCAAACGTTGTAAAAAGTGTAACGCTAGCCACAACACTTTACTTCACGATGTGTGTGTACCACAACATCAAACCACCGCAACGACGAGCTCTACCGCGCAGCCTTCCTTGGCTTAGCATAACGTTAACCACGTCACTGCTGACAATGAAGAAATCCTACTAACTACGTTGTCGTTAACAGTTTTATCAAACAATGGTACATACGTTACGTTAAGAGCGCTTCTAGATCAGGGGTTCCAAATTTCTCTGTAAGTGTAGTTGGGATACCCATGATGCCAGGTTTCAAACAGCAACTCGGATCATCAAAGTTCAAGGCTATAGCGCAATTTAAACAGAGTCCAAATACAATCATTTTCAAGCCTATACCAACAATTTATAAACGAATACCAGGAATTAGGTCATATGCAACAAGTCGAAAAAATGACCGATGAGGCGTATTACCTACCACATCATGGTGTATGGAAACTTGATTCGACAACAACGAAGTTTAAGAGTAGTTTTTAATGCCTCATCCAAGACTACATCGGGTATCAATCTAAACGATTTGATGTACCGTGGACCAAACTTGCAACAAGACTTGTTAGAACTTATTATAAATTGGAGGCAATACAAATACGTAATCACTGCGGATATTGAAAAGATGTTCCGCCAGATACTCATCAGAGAGCAAGATCAGCCTCTACAAGCAATAGTGTGGAGAGATTCAATGGATGACCAATTGAATCAGTATAATTTAACCACTGTAACGTACGGGACTAAGGCAGCCCTCTTCTTGGCATGCGGACGCTTAAGCAACTTGCGATTGATGATGCTGAAAAATATCCCTTAGCAGCAGTAGCTGTACAAAACTCCTACATGGATAATCTGCTGAGTGGACATAACTCCGTTGATCAAGTCAAGAAGCTACCACAGCAACTGATAAAAATGCTCCAGGGTGCTGGTATGAATTTGCGGAAATGGTCAAGCAACAAGCCAGAACTCTTGCAGCCACTTAACGACTGATCAATTGAACAGTCCTTACGAATTTAAGGGTCTCGAATCCAGAAACACCCTTGGATTAAAATGTAATCCATCATCTGACTCATTCACGTTTCAAAGAAATATAATTCCAGAGGATAAGGTAGCGTTTACCAAGCGTCAGTTATTGTCAGAAATATCCAAGATTTTCGATCCACTTGGTTGGCTATCACCGCTTACAATCAGAGCGAAGCTACTGTTTCAACAAACTCGGTCCATGGAAGCAAGCTGGGATCAAGAATTGCCAAAGGACATGCAACATAATTGGCTTAAATTAAAAGAAGACTTCAACTGCATCGATAAATACCGCAAACCAAGATTTTTAGGTAACACAGAAATAAATAATTACACGCATTTTGCGATACTTCAGACAAAGCTTACGCTTGCGTTATTTACCTCGTCACCAAGAACAATAAAGGCGAGTACACATCGACCATTGTTGCTGCAAAAACAAAGTTGGCACCAGTTGCAAAGAAAACATCTCTGCCTAGACTTGAACTCTGCGGTGCACTACTTTTATCCCAACTGGTGAAGAAGGTCGTTGATTCCTTACCAGACGTAGGTATGACCCTTCATGCGTGGACAGATTCTATGATAGTTCTGGGATGGCTACATGGAGATATATCCAGATGGAAATCATTTGTAGCAGAGTGAAGCAGGTAACCAACAATACCAGCCGAATTCTGGAGTCATGTCAGCTCGGAAGAAAACGCAGCTGATTGTGCGAGACGAGGAAAACGTTTCTTCAGTTGTTAAACCATTCGTTGTGGGCTCCGGGAAGGGCCAGAATGGTTAAAAGGTTACGGAGAGAAAAGATGAAACTAAAATCGTGTACCAGTCTCCTATCATAGAAATAAAAGCAGCTTGTGTGAACACAGCCTTAGTACAAAATAATGTAACATTAATTAGTAGACTAGACATTCATTACTACAGTTTTGCAGTAGATCTACTGCAAAACTGTAGTTCATTGACACGAATTGTGCAGATTTTTTGCGGCGACAAACATATTTCAAAACATCATGGTTTCCTATCGTCATCAGAAATAAATAACGCATATAATTTAATTATTAAAGAAGTGCGATCACTAGAATTTCATCAGGAATTGCAAGATATTAAATTTAAACAACACGTGAGTTCAAAAAGCAAGATTTGCAGTTTATACCCTTTTCTAGATGAAAACTGTATATTAAGAGTTGGTGGACGGTTAAATTAGGTCAGTATAAGCACATCGGCGAAGTACCCCATCATTCTACCAAGCCACAGTCGACTTACTGATCTAGTTATTAGCCAGGCTCACATAACTTACTTTACACGGTGGCCCCCGACTAACCCTTTCTTACATAAGGGATAGACGTACTGGATTATTAGCGGCGTCAGGACGGTTAAACGCCAGTTGAGACTGTGTTAAGTGTCGTCTTACCACGCGCCAGAGTTACTCCGTCAAGGCCATTTACGCACACTGGTGTCGACTTCACGGGCCATATAGAGCTGAAGGCCAGTAAAGGTCGCGGGATCAAAACGACAAAGGGTTACGTAGGGGTTTTCGTCTGCCTGTCAACGAGAGCGGTCCATATGGAACTAGTTTCAGATTTAAGTACGGCCGCCTTTCTAAGCGGCGTTTTGTCGTTTCTGCTCCCGACGTGGATCTCCAGGTCACATGTACAGTGACAACGGTACAAATTTCGTGGGGCTAGTCGACTCATGAAGAAGGAATATAAGGAAATCATCCAGAATATCAACCCAGACTTCTTTAATAAAATCGGTGAGATGAACATCCACTGGCACTTCAATGCACCAGCCTGGCCTAATGCAGGTGGGCTTTGGGAAGCGGCTGTGAAGAGCCTGAAATACCACTTGAAAAGGGCCATAGGTGATCAACGTCTTACGTATGAAGAGTTTTCGACGTTACTTTGCCAAATAGAAGCGTGTCTGAATTCCAGGCCATTATGCCAACTGAAAACTCTGATGGCGATTGCGTAACTCCGGGATATTTCCTGACTGGGGAACCAATTTGACTTCAAACTGAACCGGAGTCTGTAACGTTAAAGGCACGGTGGCAACTCGTTCAAGCGTTAACTAAGAATATCTGGCAACGGTGGTCATCGGAATATCTTCAACAACTTCAAACGAGAACTAAATGGCAAAAACCACGAAGTAATCTTGAAGTCGATGACCTCGTACTCATCCGGGAAGAGAATGTACCTCCGGGTAAGTGGGCAATGGGTCGAGTAAAGCAGCTTCATACAGGAAAGGAAGGGTATGTGAGAGTTGTTACCGTCAAGACGAGCAACAAAACCATACAGCGTCCAGTCAACAAGCTAGTATACTTACCCGTAAATGAGGAGACCCCCGTCCGTAACTCAGTGCGTAGATGAGTCGTCCCCACCACCAACCTGAAGTTAAAAAACGATCCCCGCGACTACGAAAGCAGAAACCTTTCCAAGTCTTTTTCATATCCGTTTTCTAATGCTTTTGTTTGTATCACCCAGTGATCAAACTCAGCAAGTCAAGTGAAGTCATATAATGTTACGCAAATTTTTACCAACCAAGGATTTTACTTCGATAAGATGCCAAACCTCCCAGTTATCAAGGACGATTGGAAACTCATTGCGTTTTATAACATGACCACGTTCTATCTCGGAGTATCGAACGTAAATAAGTACATAACCCATTTGAAATTAACCGCCGATTGCATGGGCTCGCAATACGATAGTGTCATCTTACAACTAGAACATGAACTAAAGGAACTTGAGCATTATCAAATTCTTCTAGAAAAACCTAACGCAAGAAGGCAAAGACGTGGATTAATAAACGGAGTGGGGTACTTGGTAAATCCCCTGTTTGGAGTATTGGTTGAAAGTTTTGCTCAACAATACAAGCAGGACATAGAAAAAATAACCACCCATGAAAATCATCTCCAACAGTTACTCAAGAATCAAAAAATTGTCTTGGAATCTGAATACAACATTCTGCGACGCAGCGAGGAGACAATGAACAAACAGTTCCATTTCATAAAGAAACATCTTCGAAATGTCACTGTTGAAATCAACCAGGTGCGACTGGACAACAGAAATGCTTTATATGTGACATCTTCCGCATTAGCCGCGAGTGTCATACTAGCAAATCTAATGCGCATACAGCACACACTTATTGATACCGTGACAGACATCAGCCACGGTCGTATTGAGCTTTACCTTTTGTCTCCTGAATAGCTGGCTCGTCAGGTCAGATCAATATTATCTCCGGGCAACTACAGGGCAATTTTATGACCCCAATTGAGTCAACAAACCTTTCCAACATGTACAAAATTATGAAGGCGTCAGCAACGCTATCTAATTATAGAGATAAAGATTCCCCTGGTGAGCAACGAGATCTTCGAGTTAGATAGGATCATAGAAAAGGGCGAATAACTTCCGCACAATTCTCAGCTCGCCTTTTATTGCCTACAACATCCAAAAGGACCTTGCTCTTCTCTTATCAGATAGTGACCGTCGTTAAGAGCAATAAGTTACCTTGCACCTATGAGAAACCTGTTTACAATCTAAAAATAAAACAATCGCTATGTGACTTCAAGATGTAAGTGATATCAAGAGCGTTTGTAAAGAAGAAGTATCCTCGTGCCACAATTATTGGGTCAAATTACATAATGTAAACACCTGGTTTTACACCTGTTGTGAATCATGTGAACTCCGTATTTCCTGTATTGTTGACACAACAACCACTATTATTCGAGGCAGTGGTATCATTAACGTAGGTCAGGGATGCACATTGCAATCGGATACTTTTAGTATCCATGCACACAACAACTTTCTACGTCACTTGGATATTCAATCAAATATCGAAGTTCCAGAGGTGTCCATTCTGAATTCACATATCAACATGACCTTGCCGATCTATTTTGACACAACAAAAATCACACCCATATGTGGAATCAGCTGGAAGAGCAGATAAAAAATATTAAGGAACAATCTACTACAGAGTTAACCGTTCACGACATCCATCATTACTCCGTCACATATATTATTCTGGCCTTAGTTGTCATCTTAGGCGGAATATGCATCTATTTTGTTACAAGAGGGAAGTGCCAAAATGCACTTGACAAGCAGCAGCACGAGATGGTGGAAGTACGTGTGCAGCAGGGTCGCTCACCCTGCGTGCTCGCTCGCCCCGGGGGCGGAGGCGCGAGCTGAGCACGCAGCGCCGTCTACGGAGTGTGTGAGTGTAACTGTTGTGCCAGTGTCAGTGATCAGTGAGTTTAGTAATATAAGTAAATCCGCCGAAAGTGTCGATAAGGGAACCTCCGCCAGTGATAGTGTGAACTTAAATAACCAGACAATTTAGTTTTACAGACTTTACTACTTAGTTTAGTTATACACCTAATTAAATCACCTTGTATCACCGTTCAACTGAAAATTTTATCATATAATCCTAAGTCATTAGTTTTTCACGTGTTTAGTTGCACCAATTATCACCTAGATTAAAACACGTCTCCTGTCTTCTCCTTTAGAGTTGGCAGTATGTACGGTGAACCCGCACATTCGTATAATTAAGTAGGTTATGCAACTGCACCACATTTAGTATAATAGTTACTAAGTAAAATAAATTAGTGATTTTTCTACACTCAACACGGGCGGTTTTATTATCATCCCCGGTTTATATCATTTTACCATAAGTGTGCAGACTATCGTCGTACTCACGGTGTGACCGTTCACACCGAAGCGGTTGCGGTGGCTTAGTTAGTTTTTAAATTTTAATTATTTTTTACTTCTACCTCCAATATGCTTTCGAAAAAGGCCGGTGTACGCAGCCTCCGGAGACGGGATACCGACCCACCAACGGATCGCCTGACGCCAACACCAACAGTCAGAAATACTCCGCCCGGTGCTCCACCTGCAGCACCTGATCCAACACCAGGGACATCCACCTCCGGCTTGACTGCCGACGACTGCCCGCCTGAAGAGGAGGGCGTTTTCTTCACGCCGGGCGCAGTCCGACGCGCCATCTTGCGAACGAAGCCTAGGAAGGCCCCCGATGCCAACGGCATCACCAATACAGCGCTGCGCCATTTGCCGTACCGCCCAGTTGCGGCCTTCACGCGCCTGTACACGGGGGTGCTGCGCACGGGGACCTTTCCCGCTTCGTGGAAAGAGGGGCGCGTCATCATGCTGCCCAAGGTGAGAAAGAACACGTCGAAGCCAGAGGAGCTATCAGCCCATCACACTGCTGGCCAGTCTCGAAGGTGTTTGAACAACTACTGTTGCGACACCTCACGCCACACATTACTCCGCGCTCAAAGCAGTTCGGGTTTCGCTCGGAACATAGCACGACGCTCCAGCTGTCGAGGGTACTGCACCTAGTGACAGCAGCACTCAACAAAAGGAGCACGGGGTTGCAGTATTCCTCGACATGGAGAAGGCTTTTGATCGTGTTTGGCACTCGGGTCTCCTCTACAAGCTGTCACAGTCGAAGACGTCCCGTCGTGTAGTAAAGGTGATCTCCTCGTTTCTAGAAAACGAGACTACTACGCTACGCTCGCGAGGTCCCGCCCGGTGGCCGCGGGAGTACCGCAAGGTAGCTGTGTCTCGCCTGTGTGTTACTCACGATACACGGCTAACATTTCAACCAATGAGGGCGTCACACTTGCGCTGTATGCCGACGACGCCGCGTACATCACAACTTCGTTGAATGCGAGACACGCGGCCGTCAAAATGCAGCGCGCACTTGACGCTCTCCCTGAGTGTTTAGAAAAATAGCGGCTTACAGTTAACGTGAGTAAGACACAGGCGATTGCCATCGGGCAAGCCCACCTCCCACCACCCCTACAGCTGCATGGAGCCGACGTCAAGTGGTCCCCGATAGGCAAATACCTAGAGGTCACAATCGATCGTCGGCTCTCCATGGGCTGTCACGTCCGACAGGTTGTCGCGAAGGGTAGAGCAGTCTGCGCCCTGCTACGTCCAGTGCTCTCGTCACGCCTCCCGCTACGTGCCAAGCTGGACGTGTACAAAACGTACATGCGACCCTCACGAGCGAAACCAATAAAAAGCTTCTCAACGCGCAGCAGAGCATCGCGTTGCGGAGGATAGTCGAAGCCCCTCGCTTCGTGAGGAAACACGTCATCCAGCGGGACCTTCAAGTCGAGAGCCTGGACGATTTCTGTTGCCGCCTGACGTCGAACATGTTCGCGCGTGCCGACGCCTCCAGCTGGCCACAAATTAAAAATATAGCGCCATGGCACGCGCGACTGCCCGATGCTAGGCGCCGACTCCCCCGCGATCTACTGCCGGACGATGACACTCATGCTCCACCGGACTAACCTATGATCAAGTCGTACGTACCTACACGCGACATCATTCACATAGACTCCACAACACCACATACACTCGGTGCGCGCTGTGTGCTAAGTTAATATAGGCATAGCGTGCGCCGAATCTCAGACAATCGCGACTCTACATTCATACTCACGCGCCAAGCTGCGCGGCGCGGACGCACACTCGGTTACATACATGGGCGGTGTTACACACCCAATACCACCCACACGACCCCCGAGTCTGGAGCGTGACCGGCTCGACCTGGAAGCGTGACAGACGAGGGTCACTCACCAACAGTGGGGAGCGTCAACAAAATCTGCACCCTCGTCGCTGGTCGTCACTCGCTGGGCCTCCCCAGGGCAACCGGGGTTCCCACCTGGCAGCATTCCATACATAAACGTTCTTGCAGGATAGGCCACGAGGGCTTCCAACACAAAACTGCGATGCGATCAGCCCCCCTAAGCCAAGTTACAATCGTATCGTTTGCTCCAAATGCCTCGAGTAGGCCACGCCTCCGATTCCTTTGTTCTCACCAAGTGACTGAGCGTTGAGATGACATCAGAACAAAGGGAATCGGAGGCGTGGCCTACTCGAGGAGTTTGGGGGCTAGGGGGGCAGATTTCGTGCGGGAAAGCATCGGTTCAGATGACCATACAATGTGCGATGCGAATCAATTCTCAAGGTTCCATTCCATTCCATTATACAAATATTTTCGTGCGGGGTTCGAATCAGCGACACGCAGCGTTGGCGTCAATCGCTTAATCAATGCGGCAAACGTGCCGTCAAATTCGACATCGTCCTTATCACTAAAAATAAGCAAAGACAGTCTGTAGTGCTTACATAATACTTGAATGACCTGAATGAGTGACCCTCTTTAATTGGAGCGAGACGGATTATCAGACTTTCACTGACTAAAACTTACTCCTTTACGTTCCAGAGACACTATATCTCTTTCAAACAATCTCGCATCCCATGACCCCTAAAACCCGACCCTAGATTTTATCAACAAATACAAAAAATAATTCATAAATAACCGTGCCGAGATAACAAGGAGGAAGAACATTATCAACATTATATAAGTTACGGTAAATGCCGGGACTCCGGTACATCCTAAGAGTTACCGTTAAAAACTAAGTTTTTTTTTTTTAAATTGATATAAAATAGTGCTTGACTGCGATCCCACCTGATGTTAAGCAGTGATGCAATCATTGAAGATGAGGCGCACTAGTTTATTAACAAATCAATAATAAATGCATTTATTGGAACATAACAATTTTACAATATATAGTGGTCGTTAACAGCATAATTATTTACAATTAGATAACACACACATGTGTGTTATCTAATTGTAAATAATTATGGTTATAGCGAATCAAGGAAAATTTTTTACGATTATGTATATATAACAGCCTATTTACTCTAGCCTTGAATACAACTAAATTATAGTTAGAAGGGAAGACCGCAGCAGGCAAACTGTTCCAGTCCTTCGATGTACGCGATATAAACGACGAAGCGAAACGCTTAGTCCGGACCACGGTGAAGTTTCAACAACGTAAGGGTGGATACCCGCCAAATTTTACAACTTTTATGATATAAGCTCGGAAAAGTTTTTTGATCTGCTTTTATTTCGAGCATTTACACATGGTAAATCTTAAAATATACTGTTCCCAAAGGGTGTTCCATACCCAAAGTGTTCCGTCCGGTAACCGTTCGGACTGAGCCCAAGTCGTCGACGGCGCGTACTGTTCTACGCGCGCCTCAAAGAGATGTAGAGATGTCAGTAAATCGTACGGACCCAGCAGAGTCAAAGCCTACTGGGGCCAAGGGTCTGATTCTGAAAGGAAGACTCGGCCCTGGTACGAAAGGCAACGAAGGAACAGGAGCGGATTTTTAGTCAGTAAAAGTCTGACACTCAATCTCGCTAAAATCTATGAGTTACCTTAGTTCTGGCTTTTACAGTAACATTTTATATGTTGTGGCCAGATCTTGGAAGTTGATCACTTCATGATATGGCCAACTAAAACTGGCCAGATCGTTTTTAACGTTAAAATTTGATGATAATGTCAATCCTCGTTTGGCCAAATAATTGATGTAGTATCTATGATAATAAAAGGTCTAAAGAAAGAAGACCAAACAAGGTATGACATATCATCAAACTTTAACGTTTAAAACGATCTGGCCACTTTTACTTGGCCATATCATGAAGTGATCAATTTCTAAGATCTGGCCACGACATAATAAACTTAGCCCGCCATCCTTGACCTACAGTTGACGTAACAAAATAAATATTAGTAATCAGTTATCTTCGTTAAGCGGAACACGCTCTTTGTGTTGTGATAATTACGGACATTAAAATATTTAGAACAAAGTGTTTTAAGTGCATATGATAGGGTAAGTCTGTGTGATGATAGTGCTTATAAATACACTAGTTTCTGCCAGCGGCTGCGCCCGCGTGAAAGCAGCATTCTCCATACAAACTTTAGGCCCCCGTTTCATCCCTTAGTGGGTGAACATTGGAAAATCCTTTCTTAGTGCTCGCCTACGTCATAAAAGGAAGCCTTGTGCAAAATTTCACGCTCCTAGGCCCAGTTGCTTTGGCTGTGCGTTGATATGTTAGTCAGTTTCTCCTTTTATATATATATAATTATATACTACTACTTTTATATATACTTATACCACTTGACTGCATAATAATGAATATACTGGACATAATTTAATTTATTTTTGACTATAATATGCTTATTGACATTAATTATTATTTATTTCTTGTGTTTTTTGTAATGAAATTTAAAATGACTAAGTAAATGCAATTAAATGTATTTTTTATAGCTACAAAATTTGTACGCCGTTATAGGCAAAACATGGATGCTCACAACATTAATTTAATACCTTAGTCAGTTTATGTAAACGCATGTTTGACAAATTATCTTTTTTTTTTAAACTCCATTCGCGTAAGATTAGACATTTAAATAAGCCTTTTAGGGTTCGGTACTTAAAGGGTAAAATGGAACCCGATTACTAAGACTCAGCTGTCAGTCCGCCGGTCTGTCTGTCTGTCTGTCTGTCCGCCAGTCACCAGGCTGTATCTCATGAATCGTGATAGCTAGATAGTTGAAATTGTCACAGATGAAGTATTTCTGTTGCCACTATAACAAGAAAAATTTAAAACAGAATAAATTAAATGGGCTCCTATACAACAAACGTTTTTTTTTCCGTTTTTTGATACTGACGGTACTTACGACATTCTACCTTCTTCACACTAAACCTAATATAAACAAAATACTTCATTTGCGAAGATTAGATATGTAAACAAACCTTTTTTGCCGTCTATTCAATCGATTTTGATTTCTATTCCGTAGGCATAAGGATGGCATTAAAAGCAAATAAGTGATTACAATACCAACTGTTTAGTGCAGCCACCATTTATCATGTCACCAACGCAATCAAGGTCAAAATCGGTTGAACGGACAGTAAAAAAGTATAGTTTACATGTCTAATCATCGCGAATGGAGTATTTTGTAGAAATTAGAGTAGGTGTAGGGCCTGTCCGCACAGCGATATTTCACCGCGCGGTTTTTTTTCGTCATTCTGTAACACATTGAGAATCTTATGGAAGTATCCGAACAGGCGATAAAAAATCGCGCGATAATAAAATCCGTGAATTCATAGAGATTTGACGCGATGCGGTTTGAAATAAATTCGCGCGAATGTTTCCTCGCGGTGAAATATCGCTGTGCGGACAGGCCCTTAGTGTGAGGAAGGTAGAAAGTCCGAAAGTGCACAAAAGGAAGAAATAATGTTTATTGTACACATAGTCACAGCACACAAGAATTCCACTAGAGTAGAAGTGGTAGAGTCACTAGGTAGGTAGGTACCTAATGTAAAGTTAGGGTCTAAAAGTGAAGTTGCACTCAGAAGCTGAAGTGTCTAAAATTTATTTGTAGAAGAGGGTCAAATGGTTTATGACTAATTTAATTTGTAGTATAGAACCTAAAGTAGTGATTAAACTAGGTGTAGGCCATTGAACGTACACTATAAATAAATTTTTGACACTTTAGCATTAGTAGAGTGTAACTGCACTTTTGACTCCTGACTGTACATTAGGTACAATTTATAGTAAAGTGCTTTATTTTATCAATGTTAGTAGGTACTAGGCTAGCAGCAAAGTGCCTGCACTTTATCTCTAGTGCAAGTATGATGATAAGGTTATCGGATGCATTTATGAAATGAGTCATAACTTTGTTGTACTGACATCATCAGCGTTCCGGATTGGCCGAAAGAGTTAGCACTGGGCCTGCTGATGGATTACAGCCCATTCCCTCTTCTAGAGAGGAGGTTCCCAGCTGTGGGAACTTCATAAGGCTGATTACGCTTTTGCCTATGGAGTATCAATTACTACGCTATCGATTGTTTTAATAGTGCCAATACACGTTCGAATTTGGTACGATGGGTTTGGTCCGTTCCGTACAAGGTCGAGCATGACTTAGCGTAAGTTTGGTCCAATTAACGTAAGTGTAACAGTTTCGAGCGTGTTTTAATACTGATTACACTAAGCCATGCATGACTTTCGTACGGACGGATCACGACCTTGGTACAATGGACCAAAACCGTCGTACCAAGTTGGAGCATATCTTAACACTATTACATACTTTGCTGCTTACCGCGAAGATAAAAACTTATGGATACTGATGGTACGGTTAGTCCCATCTCGGCACCCATCAACTGCAGACTTCAAAGTTGTTAATTTTACGTAAGCACGATTGATAAATTCACGAGATGGGAAGAGGTGACAAGATAGGACTATACCTATTGTACTCTTAAAAATATAAAGTGATATAAATTCAAAATAAATATTACTTACTCTGGCATAATTTTGTAGTAAACCTTATACTAAGAACACTGTATAAAAAAAATTGCTAAATAAAAACTAAATCTAAAATGAAAATTAACTGAAAATAATTTATAAAAACATTTCAGTCTAAAAATGGATCATAGAAAAATGACAGTTTTGAGAAGTTAGCATTTGTTTAGCTTTTTTTTAATTCCAGTCGGTTGAATTCTTTGTTTGAAAAATTAAATAAAAAGTTTCACACACATTTTGCTTTATGGTGGCCACTCACTATCACACCGCGCTGCACCGCTTGATCCAGTGGCTTGATCAAGCCCAACAGTGTGTGGGGAGATATTTTTTATTATTGATAAGCTCGCCTTTAACCACTATTTTACCAGATGGTAAGCGATGATGTGACCGACGATGGAGCACGCTTGTAGTTGAAGTAATCTATTCACTCTTGACTCACAACCTTGCCGCTGTGAGCGGTAGCTAAACGCGGGGCGGCGAGTGGTAAGACCAAAAGTATGAAAATGTTTCAAGCATGCCACGAGACGCCACTCATAGCGAAAACGCCCGCGCTTACCGATGCCGCCCAGCTCGCCGCGCCTCGCGCCGTTAAGACCGAAGCCGTGACCGGCCGTTATAAAGAGCCCTAGGTTGTAGCTAGGAGGAAACTCAGACTCACAGACAAATGTTGGAAGGATTTTCTTTTTCACTGTTTGGCTTGATCAAGTCTATTTGATCAAGCCATTGGATCAAGCGGCATGATGATGACTGATCAACATTAGAATATACGTATTATTTTGGTAGCAACGAAAAGATAAACACAACTTTCCTTTTGTAATTTTTCGTTTACACTACTTTCGTGTATCGCCGAACTGAAACTAGCGACCTTGGTACCAACCAGAAGGCTGAAACCTCGCTCTTTTGTATTGCCATAGCTAGCTATACGTATAGATTAGAGATGTGCCGACTGTGACTTTGGCCAACTAGCTGATTAGTTATTTGTAAGGAGGACGACTAGTTGGACAAGCAGATCACGGTTTTGGGGGTATTCAACGATTTCGGTGGCGCTTTGGTTACAGCTGTTTGTTTTGTTTACTTCACATTTACTTTTGCACTGGTCAGACGGGTGTTCTTGTGTAAAAAAAGAAGACAATTCAGTTATTGTTTAATAAAGTGTTTACCGGTTGCATTTCGGAGTGTGCGTCGGAATGGCATAACCTAATTCCGCCTTGCCCGTTCCATCATCGGACCACCAGGCGTACGGCAATGCGCCACCGGTACATGGTGGACATCCCACCTATACGCACGAAACGTTTTGGAAACACAATCATTGTGCGTATAGCTAAGGAGTGGAATTCCTTGCCGGAACCTGTGTTTCCTGATGGCTACAACCCGGGAATCTTTAAGTCAAGAGTGAATAGGTTACTTCTAGGTAAGCGCGCTCCATCGTCGACCGCATCGTCGCTTTCCATCAGATGAGATAGCGGTCAAGCGGGAACCTATCAAGAATAAAAAAAAAGTAAAGAGCTCAATTAAAATTCAATCATGTCAAGTAGAAGTCTCGTGTGGGTAACGGCATAGTGTGAAAAACGATATCAAATACCGACATCCCACATCGACCATGATTCTCAAATATATTTTTTTTTTAATTTGTAATCATGAGCTAGATGCACAACATATTTGTACGCCTTCTGGCATAACACAGCGTTCTGTTAATCAAATATAAGATCTGTATATCTATACCTGTGTTAACAAACAAGGGCAGGAGGCCGATATGTTGGTCTCAAATCCGTGCTACACTGGAGACAACAGTCTGTGACGTCATTCACATCGCCAAAGATAGGACAATATGGCGAAATATAGTCCACAAGAAAGTTATTCGTCGAGGTCACGATCCTTAGCATTGAGAATAAACGACGCAAGGAGGAGAGTTAACAAATAAAAGTGATTTTATTAGATATTGATTTGGCCTGGTACCTCAATTAGGATCTGTGATCATGAATTCCTCCTATATACATTTTATTGACAATTACATATAACAACGGTAACTACATCTTATCCTTGGAATTCTGGGTAAGCCACTATCGACGCAGTAAGACCCCTTTTTGAGGAGTGGCTGCAGAGGCTACGGCGTCCTCACTTTCCAACTGACGCAGCTCCTTGCTGGACACGGCTGTTTCGGGAGGTTCCTGGATTGGATACTGCGGGAAGAAAAGCCCAGGTGTCATTATTGTGCGGATCGTCCAGACGTTACGTTGGAGCATACGTTGGAGGTGTGCTTCGCTTGGGTGGAGCACCGTCGTGTCCTTGAGAAGGCGATTGGAGGCAGGGTCTACCATAATACTACATATTGCGCGGGTTTAGACCATAATACAGGGTGAGAGGGGAAGGAAGGCGGTTAACTTTTTCTGCGAAGAAGAAATGTAAGCAAAGGAAGTGGCAAAATTGATGGCCCTGTTTAGGGGCAACGCCTGTCAGGGCTGCGGATTGTTCGAAGGAATCACCGCAGCTCTCACAATAAAGGGCGACTGAACTGATTGGGGGACTGAGTGGATTTTAGTCAGTCTTCTTCACCTTTCGCGTCGATCGGATTCGGTCCGACCAACATTTAGCTTCCAGGACCACTCTGTCGTTGGCCTTACAACAGCCCTAAAAGGTACAGGTAGTTGTGCAAGCTTGGCGGGAAAGGAGGTGACTGGGTGGTGATAATGTTGTGGGTGTGTGTGTATAGTTGTGTGGTGGTGGTTTTAGTAAGTGTCGAGAAAAGGTATATATTATGTTACCGGCAATCTGTAAAATTCAGGTATTCCATACAATACCTAGGCAATAAGAGGCTTACTTTAAACCCCGCGGACAGAAATAGGACCAAAAATAGCCGTGAAATTAAAAATTCTTTTGGCAATAAGTAATGACGTACTTTAATTATAAGTACTATTTCTGTCTGCGGGGTTTAAAATAGGGCCTCTATTTCCGGGTTTTCCTTCCCTGCTCTCGTCTTTTAATCACGTTACCGGCTGCACATTTAGTACTGTATATAATACCGAGACAAAGTATAAAATAAATAATATTTCATACATTACCTACCCGTTTTAGGTATTCTATACATTGCCTAGGCATTGTATATAATACCGGATTATACAGATTGCCGGTAACATATATATAATAGTGTCCCACTTTCTTTGCTTTGTCATGGGGTGAGCACCGCCGTGCCCCCAGATAGATATGCAACTAAAATCGAGGCATTTAGCATTGATTAGGCGGCAAGTATCTATAATCAAGGTAAACCAGCGTATAGCACGACGGATCGCGAACCGTCTTGAGTTTCCGCATAGCACCAATCAAGTTATCGGCACTTACATACAGTACTAATGCAATTTTTACACGTACTAGAGCGACCCGCCCCGGTTTCACACGGGTGCAATGCTGATACCACCGCTACAGCTATGTCCCTGCATTTCCCGAAACCGAAAGTATTCATATCACAAATGACATGCTGTAAAGCACTATATTGATTTATACTAAATTTACAATGTATTTAAATAAGCTATAAGCTATTATTTCTCGTAAAAAGTAAAGGATAAAAAATGTTTATTGTGGGTTACCCTAAGAGATAGACATATACCATAACGGACTTTTTTGTAGACCGTTTTAAAGTGTACAATACTGTAGTTATTTTGATGTACATATCTCGTAGGGTTCAGTCAGCGTTTGAAATGTAAGCGCAAAAAAAATGTTTTTAGACCCTAGAAGACTGGGTCCTAGGACCCAGTCTTCCTTTCAGAATCAGACACATGGCCCCAGTACGTTTCGACTCTGCTGGGCCCCTGCGGTTGCTGACATCTCCTTGAGGCGCGTGTGGAAAACTACGCGCCGTCGACGACTTGAGCTCGGTCCGGTAGGTGAGCTAGCCATAGCTCGCTGTCCGCAAGCCCGCGCATACGGTGGCCGGACATCGGGATCGGAATCCCGGCGGCTGGGGCCCGGGGGCCATTGCCCCACGCGTGCACGTGCGACCTCCTCCTTTGCTAGCATTACTGCTTCGCAGAAGGAGGCGACCGCCTGCCACTCCTCTTCGCTTCGGAACATAGCCCGTACCAAGGCCCAGCGCGAGAGATCGCTGCCGCCAATCGCCCCCACGAGGATACGGTGGTGCTCTGTCCAGGCGGGGCACACCTCTACCGTATGCTCCACCGTGTCTTCCGGGCGGTCCATACAATGGTGACACCCGGACGTTTCTTCCGCACGAAACCGGTGTAGGAACCTACCGAACTTACCATGTCTGGTGAGGACCTGCGTCATGCGGAAGGCAAGGACGCCGTGTAGGCAACCAGCCACTCCTCAAAGAGGGGACTTACAGCCATAATTATGGCGTGCCCAGCACTGGGTTGCGACAGTCGCTGTCGCCATTCCACTATGAGAAAGTTGTCCACTGCTGATCGTAAATAAATTCGCTCGACCAACCGTAATGTCAGAATGATAGTTATTATAGCAGAGTATTGGAAGTAGGTACTCTACATTTACATATTATTATATGTTTTATTATGTTGGATGATTGTTACGATAAAGTACTCACTACTTAGCTATGTGAACTAAACTGTGTCCTAAGTCAGTGTTGGTACCTACGTTCAGGCGTGGAGACGTGTGCTTATTTACTAATCAAATTCAAGGTTAGTACATATTCGTATACTTTATAATATTATTGAGTGTTGTTTACACAGCAATCTATACAACTATACATACATAAATAGAAATAAAATTGAAGCGTCTTTGGAAAAAATCATCTAATGACATCCCCCGCTCTTGGGCGGAGAGCAACTGGAGCAACACAGGTAGGTTTTAGTTAGTTAAAGTCTGTCACTCCCTCTCTCATTCAACATCCCCCGCTCTTTTGCGGAGGGCAACCGAAGCAACACAGGTGGGTTTTAGTTAGTTAAAGTCTGACACTCCCTCTCTCACTCAAGCTACCGATTTATTAATTTCCCAACAAATAATGTAACATCAGTGCATAACACAATATATATAATTGAGAAAGAAAGAAAATATATTCAAGGTGGATTTTTGCGACGGGGCTGTAAAAGCAGGGCAGGTATATTACCCGTTGTAGTAAGAGAACATGTAGGAGACTGTTATTAAGAGGGCCCTTCTCGGTCCGTCCATAGCCAACGTGAGCATGGTGGAAAAGCTTGTTCTTTTATCAAATCACGCTCACTCAAATAATTCACACAACTTGTTTAAGGTACCTAATACATGATCGAGATACATTTCCATACAACCGCTCTTACGTGAGTAGGTGAGTATTGGGGTACCTAGATCAAAGAGATCCAGGCACCCCAATACTCCATTAAAATGAGTGTTCTATTCAGAATCATCTATTCAAAAAGAGTGTTCTATTCAGAATCATCTATTCAAAATGAGTGTTCTATTCAGAATCATCTATTCAAAATGAGTGTTCTATTCAGAATCATCTATTCGAAATGAGTGTTCTATTCAGAATCATCTATTCGAAATAAGTGTTCTATTCAGAATCGTCTGTTCAAAATGAGTGTTCTATTCAGAATCATCTATTCAAAAAAAGTGTTCTATTCAGAATCATCTATTCGAAATGAGTGTTCTATTCAGAATCATCTATTCGAAATAAGTGTTCTATTCAGAATCATCTGTTCAAAATGAGTGTTCTATTCAGAATCATCTATTCAAAATGAAGGTTGTATTCAGAATTCCCTATTCAAAACGAATGTTGTATTTAGAATCATCGATTCAGAGTGAAACAATGTTGTGTACAATTTGAAATGAGACTTCTAGCAGGGAAATTTATGTTGGTTTGTACAACCGTGGCTTGTCCATTAGGTATTTATAAATTAAGTACAAGTATTTACTTCTTCTGAAAAGATATTTACTTTTCATTTAAGTATGTAGGTAGGTACGATGTAGCGATATGTAATTTATATTAGTGTAGCTCCTTGTTAAAATTACACCTAGAATCAATTGTGAGATATGACTGATAGTTTACATAATGAACACGTTGCCATTCCCGTAAAGGAAACAGCCCCCCTAGCCAAGTTACAATAGTTTCGTTCGAACGCCTCGAGTAGGCCACGCCTCCGATTCCTTTGTTCTGACCACGTGATTGAGCGTTGAGATGACGTCAGAACAAAGGGATCGGAGGCGTGGCCTACTCGAGGCGTTCGGCACGAACGATACGATTGTAACTTGGCTAGGGGGGCTGATCGCATTCTTTTCTACCCATAGAGTACCTCACAGCTACAAAGTTTTAATTATTATTAAATCACGTTATAAATCAGTATTTAGTTAAAACAAAATGGATACCTATGATAAATAAATAGGTTTAGTGGAGTATGAAAAGAATGAGATGTTTTTGTTTTCTAAATGTAAGTATGCGTACCTATAATGTCCTTAGCTAGGTTTAGAACAAAGTCAAAGTCAAAAGCATTTATTTCAAATAAACCATTTACAGGCACTTTTGAATAGTTAAATGTAGGTTAGTCAAAAAACAAAGTGAAGCTAAATTGCATTTTAATTTAACTGCAAAGAGCATTTTATAACAGAAGTTATGGAAATAAAACAACTGAAATATAATTGGTAGTATATTCACATCTTTTTATTTATTTATTTTTTATTTATTCTCGCATCGGAACGCCTTGCAGCATTTGAAAGCTCTTTCGATGAGTTTTTCAAACGATATCAATTTAAATTGAAAAATATGGAAAATTTTGATATGTCATCTTGGCGGTTGACCATAGACCATGCAATTTTATGCAATTTGCTTACAATATCCTTAACACATTTATAGATATCGTCATTAAATACATTTCCCACAACATGTCGGATACAGACATTAGCACTACTATCACATGGCAATTTGTGGATCCTTCGGCGTCAAAAACTTGTATACGTATTATTTCACTGCGATGACCCTTTGATGGTTTCTGCATGTATGAGTAAACAATGTAATTTCTTAGTCTTTTATTATTGTTACTCTGGTTAATATTGCTAGCTGGTGGTGTGTCTTCAAATTGGAATGGTTGAATTGGTCTTTCTCTCTCCAAATATTTGACCACTTTTTGATGAAGGGTTTCTTCAGCAGGGATTGGTGATTATAAAGAATTAGTGGTAAAAAATATCGCCCGACATCTGAAAAAAATAAGTACATAATTATTATTAATTGATTAAGACTAAAATTACAAGTTGACAAAGACAGTGAATAGATCGTTGTGCAAATATTAAAATATAATTTAAAATATACGTTATTAATATTTTTATCAATCAATTAAAATACTTTTAAATAAAATATATTACTTACCGACATTGTAGAGCAGATAAATCCACATGAATGATTTTTCGGTATCTTGAATTGGTTTATATAGGTTACACTTACTGACCAATATAGGGTGACTGGCAATTAGTGTACGATACTTTAACACGTGGTTATGCTCATGATAACAAACAATTTTTATTATGGGAGTAAAGCCGAAATTGCGAAAAAACTTGGGGTGCCTGGATCTCTTTGATCCAGGTACCCCAATACTCACCTACTTACGTGATTATGACTTTATTACACATATTTTTCTAGATATTTGGAAACACAGATATATTGTGGGTATTATCTAGGTTTCTATTGAATTCAAAATGTAAAATTGTGTAAAACTAATCCAGTAAAGATCTCAGAAAACAAGCTATTTTGTGTAAACTTTTGCAATAAATTTAAAAAAAAGAAAGAAAATAAATCTATAGATATTGCAGATTTAACCGAGAAAAAGAGAAAGACTTTAAGGTTTTTAAAAAAACACCTATTGCTTGGAACAAGTTTTGTGAAATATTCCAGATAGTGACGGAAAAACGGAAACAAAGCGTTCAGGTATTATCTCTCTCTTTTCACGTCGCCTCTTTATCAAATATTGCGTTGGATTGCCTTGGATGAAACAACAAGCTTTTAAACCATACTCACGTCGACGATAGATGAATCGGGAAGGGCCCTCTTAACTTTGTAAGTGATTGCTAACTACGTTAAAGATAATCTGTAATTATGCGAATAACAGGTTTTGAAATAGTTATTTGTGCAACAAGAGAGCAAAGTTGTTTTTTTTGCAGCGAGTGCTAATTTTGAGTCCCGAGCAAGCGAAGGATTCTTTGATTGAATCACGAGCGTTAGCGAGTGATTCTAAAGTAGAATCCTGAGGGAGGGGAGGGATTCAAAGGCACGAGATGCGAAAAGAATTGCTCTCGTGTTACACACATAATTTTTCACTTCAGCAGCGAGAACACATATTAGTTGGGAAATAAAATAATTAACAGTAATAGATTTAATAATGATTTCAATTAAAATAAATACTATCTCTGTCGCTAGTTTTGGTCATATTTTACAATTATTTTAACATTCTTAATCTTATTTGCCACTATTTTATTTCCGCTGTTTTTTTAAAGCGCGTTCTAAAACAGTCAATGTTGAAACTAGAAATAATTATTTCAAGGTTAAATGCCAATTTTATCTGCTGCTATAAGTACTCAGGTACTCTTATTTTCTTTCAAAAACAATAATAAATTTAAAATTCAATGATTTATTTAAAAAAAAAAAAACAATTTTATATTTTACAAATATTTTCTATATATTACGCATTCCCGAACGTGTTTTTCTTGGTGGTGGAATTTCAAAATCGGAATGAACTTCGAAATGGCATGTTTCTCACTCGCTTTTTTATAAGGCGAGAAAGAGACAGAGTCCAGTGAAGTTCGAATGTTTTGAATTGTATGGCTAAAAAAATAAAATAATTAAAAAGTTACTTTGTCTCACGCAGTGAGCAAATCGAGTTTTGCTCATTGTTTTCAAGCAGCAACACCTACTTGTTTGAGCTGCTGTGGTGAAAAATAATTAGTATTTATCTATTTCATAATAGAGCAACTTATCAGTGAATAAAAAACTACAAGGAACTTATTGGTGTGTTAATAATTTTATGCATAATTGTAGAATAGAAAAGAATAAAATAAAACTTTTTTGTTCACCAAAATAGTAACAAAAACTTTTAAACTAACTAATAATCAATGTATTGTAATATGAATGCTAACGACTTAAATTACATTTGGTAAAATTTAAATTATGAGTTTCTGATGATTAATTCTTAAGCCGTGGTTGCACTAATTTTGAACTTTTTGAAGCTCTGGAAATCCACAAATATAAAAAGAACATCATGTAAGATTATTTTATTAAAATTGACAATATGACCAACCCCTGGGTAAAAATCAAAACACGATATTTAGTAGACTCGATAAAAAAAAACACGAATTTGAGCCTAACTTATGATTTCAAACGTGAGATTACGTCACGGAAACATTTGAAAGTTACATAAAATAGTAAAGATTTTTTTTAAACTAATAATAATTAATATCTTACACAATCTTTACTTAATTTTTTACACAATATTGTTACATGTAAGAGCCACCAGTAAATCTTAAACAAATAATCACGCAAACAAATAATCATAAGTTAGTTATAGTTATTCCTTGGGTAATGCCAAGTCCCCGGCAGGGAATTACCCAAAGCTTGCCAACTTTTCCACCAATTAGTTTTATCACTTTATTTTATCAGTAAGTGCATATGCGCTATCATATAAATGACATACTTGTTTATAAATATAATTTTATCTACTACATTATCACTGCACTCGGCAGATTAGGGGAATTTATTTATTTATTATATTCTTTATTGTACACCACATAAACAGAAATAAGGACAAACATAATTAAAAATAAGTGTACAATGGGCGGTGTTATCGCACAGGGCAATTTCTTACAGACAACCTTTGGATGGGCTGAAAGAGAGGAGATGGATTTAGGGCTGTCAGTGTACAACATCAGAAAAATAATAATAAGACAGAATAATACAAATACATACATACAATATAAGAAAAAAAAATACAAATAAATATTAAATATATAATTGAGCCAGGAGAAGAAAAAAATCAAAGTGAAAGGTAATGCTCCTTCACCATTTCTTTAAACGTAGGACGTAACGTTTGAGCACGCCTCACTTCTAAGGGTAACGCATTCCACAAACGAGCTGCTTAAATTGTGAAAGATTTGTCAACGAAAGAAGTGGAATGCGTGTGAATACTTAATTTTAGGTTTTCCGATGATCTCAGGGACCTACTATGTGTGTCACTTTGAAACTGAAAGCGTTCCTTAAGATAAAACGGTGTACAAGGATTAAATAGCACATTATAAAGCAAAGAAAGTATATGGGCGTTGCGGCGAAGGCGAATAGGAAGCCATTTGATCTTAGTACGAAATTCAGAAACGTGGTCATACTTGCGCAAGCCAAATATGAACCTGATACAGAGATTTTGAAGTCGCTCAAGCTTATCCAATTGGTCTTGGGTGAGATCAAGATAGCTGGCAGCAGCATAGTCCAGGGTTGGAAGAACAAGAGATTGTGCTAACGCAATTTTAGTAGTGATGGGAAGAAAATTCCTGCCGAAGCAAATAGCTTACGACTGACTTCCTGCAATTGTTTTGTCCAGGAAAGTGTGGTCGATATAGAGATAGATATAGATTCCCAAGTTCTTCACAGTGTAACTTAAAGGAATAGTGGTATTATTGAAAAAAACTAATAAAGGAAATAAACTTATCATAGAAATATCGGCCCTCCTAGACAAGTTACGACCGTATCGTTTCGATTCTCTTGCGTTAAACGCCTCGAGTAGGCAACGCCTCCGATTCCTTTGTTCTGACCACGTGACTGAGCGTTGAGATGACGTCAGAACAAAGGAATTAGAGGCGTGGCCTACTTGAGGCGTTCGACGCAAGAGAGAGAATCGAAATGAAACGGTCGTAACTTAGCTAGGGGGGCTGGTGATTGCATTTGGTTTTAAAAGCATGCAAACAACGTCCAACAATCTACTGGCAGCATTGTCACTTTGATTGGCAATGCTGAATTTTTGACCTAAAAATTAAGTTTCTGGTCATAGGAAGAGTCGACCAAGCGCTGAGGTAGTATTAGAGATGAACGGAACCGGAGTGTTTAAACTTGGTTTGTCGGAATCGAAACCGAAATTGGAGATAGAGGCGAAGGCAGAAGCGTCAAATGAAATACTACTAAAATTAATAAAAAACTCGTGTGTAATGCATGTAAAATATTGGGGGAAAGGACGCGGGATACTGAACAACGTTGAAGCTTCACGTAGACTGAGCGCTGCGCGTCAAGTTGGAGGACATTTTGTCCCCTAATGTATCGGTCGGATGCCACCTATGTAGTTAGAAACATTTATAATTTTGAAATATATAATATATACTTGTACGCCTCTGAGCAAAACATAGAGGATCTACCTATCTTTAACACTTCACACTCTGTTGTAATCTCGATATCGAAATCTGATCTATGTTTACAAATAAATTATTCTGATTCTGGTGACTGGGGAGATGTGCCTAATTATTTAAGTAGTCGTTTCCAAATCGCTGGACGTGGCCGCTCCATCGACCGTGCCAGTACTTTTTGTATGCAATATATTTACATGTCTATTATCTGGTACATCCCATCCATACGCACAAAAGGTTTTGGGAACACATTCATTGTGCGTACAGCTAAGGAGTGAAATGTTCTACCGGGCTCCGTGTTTCCTGATAGCTACAAACCTTGGGGTCTTTAAGTCAAGAGTGAATAGGTTGCTTCTAGGTAAGCGTGTTCCATCAGCGACCACATCATGATTTATCATCAGGTGAAATAGTGGTCAAATGAATGCAAACCTAACAATAATAAAACCAAAATCAGGGCATCAGTCCATCAACACTAGTTTTGAACGTGCTTCAGGCGAAACACGCCCACTGTTGGACATATACCTCCTCTAAGTGTCGCTACAATGCACGGTCTTGTGCATCTCGCGTCCATCGGATTCCAGACTTCGCCTCTTCCAGTACGTAGTCGCTATTCCAATAAGCTTTTGGAAAATTATTAAATTTATTTAATTTTATTACTATTACGAAAACTTACAGCTACTTGTTACAGTGAAAACTTAGAATAGGTAAAAAAACGGCCATTTACAAGTTTTCACTTATACTAATCTGAGTGACTAAAAATAAAGGACCTATTACACTACTCGATATTCAGACAGTCTAGTCGATGTCGCGTAGTGTAATAAGGGTTAGACCGGTCTAAAGGGCCTATTACACTACGCGATATTCAGCACACGATATTTATACTGTCTATATTTTGTTCCGAGTAAAGGTCCTATTACACTACGCGACATCGACTGAGACTGTCTGAATAACGCGTAGTGTAATAGGCCTTTTACTCGGAACAAAAAATATGAGTCTGAATATCGTGTGCTGAATATCGCGTAGTGTAATAGGCCTTTTTAGACGACAACAGCATAAGGTGGTTAACGCGTGAGCGCTCATATCATACAAAAAAAGCAAATACAAATCATTGTTAAATTTGTCACAAAAAAGCAATCGGCTATAGTTTTCTTTATTTTTGGAACGCACTTCCTTATCGCGCGTTGCGAAAGGGGGCTAGACAAGACAAGACAAGATAAGACAAAAAATTAAGACCAAAAGTTGTAACGACACTTTATTCACAAATTCTGATGGAACGAAGTTCCTTTCGATTAATTAGTGACGGAATTGTAATAAAATTCAAAGATTCAAAGATTGATTGATTGATTGAACGATTGATTGATTGGTTGATTGAAAGATGGATTGATAAATTGAAGGATTGATTGGTTGATAGATTCAAAGATTCCAAAGATTTTAATGAAATGGTTGAGAAATTAGTTTCAGTAACCGAATCAGAGGAACTTCGTTCTATCCGAGTGTCCCTTGACACCTCTCAAGTTTTTTATTTTAACAATGGTTTTAAATTATGACACTTTGTTCATTGTTTCAGACAACATTAGCTAAAGATGCAGTGTGACTGTGATTACGTGACGACTGACAATGAGGAACTGGAGGCGCACTACGACAACTGTCGGATGATGTGGAGTGAACAGCATCCAGGGAAACCTTTTCTGAAGTTAGTCTTTGTCTATACAAGATACAAGATTATTTATTTTGCTAAAACATGAGTATATATATAAATGCAAGATGTTACATAAAGTTCAGTTGAATCACTGTCATGTTTTGCTATAATGGCGTACAAAATATAATTGAGTGAGAATAAATGTCATAAAATTACTCAACATACATTACTTTAAAAAAATTATTAACGGCAAAGTTTTGAAATATTTAATGTCAGAAATGATTTGTTTCATGCGTCATAGACAATAAATAAAAAAAAAAATTACAAGTCAAGGTTTACATAAGTCAATAAATAATAATAACTATGACTTTTTTTCTCTCGGCCCTGGAACGTAAAAGGCAATTAAAGGAACATAGCTTTTTTTTTCAATTATATCCCCCACTCTTGGGCGGAGCGCGATGACTAAAAACCCACTCCAGTTCCTTCGTTGCCTTTCATACCAGGGCTGAGTCTTCCTTTCAGAAGCAGACCTTTAGCTCCAGTAGGCTTCGACCCTGCTGGGCCCCTGCGGTTTGCTGATATCTCTTTCAGGAGTGCGTGGATCACTACACGCTGTCGACGACTTGGGCTCGGTCCAGTTTATTACCGGACGGCCGGACGGTGGTCTTTGACGGTGGACTCGGAGTCTCGGCGGCTGGGGCGTGAGGATATTCGTTCTCTCACGCGTGCGGCCTCCTCCTTCGCTAGCTTTACTGCTTCGCGAAGGGGGCGACCACCTGCCATTCCTCCTCGCTCCAGACCATAGCCTGAACCAGGGCTCCCTGAGAGAGGTCGCTGCCGCCGATTACCTCCACGGGTTACGACATATATGTGTAAGATTTCAATAAACTATAATTGCAGGAACAGCGATGGCTCTATAAAACTCCAGAACAAGCACCTTCAAGACCTGGACGTGGACATCTTGTATCACCTAGGTCTTGACACGCATAACCATGACCTTCCAGCAATGTTTGGGGACGTTAAAGTAAGTTGGAAATAAGAACATTTTATTTTTTAACCGACTTTTTTTTTATTGAGAGGTTATGCTTCCGAGTTGGTCTCATTGAAATATTATTTGACTGGCCCCTTGGTCTAGAGGTTAGTGGCCCTGACTGCTATGCCGGAGGTCGTGGGTTCGATTCCCACCCAAGACAAATTTTTGTGTGATGAACACGATCATTTGTTCTGTGTCTGGGTGTAATTTATCTATAATATCTATGTATTTAGAAATATTTATGTACGTTTATCAGTTGTCTAGTACTCATAACACAAGGTCTGCTTAGCTTGGGACTGGACGGTGTTGTGTGATAGTTGTGGAATGTTAAAAATTACTTATATTGTTAAAATGTTATGATCTGATCATGAATTTCGAAGTTATGGAACAGAACTCCTCATAGGATCACAGCAGAACCGTCGTAACAAGTAAAATTGTTCATACGTGTAGTCGATGACTGACTTAAAGAAGAGGGGAAATATATCGAACTGCAGTGCTATTCTGTAAATGGTAAATCATTTCGAAAGTCATTTCGCAAATCATGTCGAAAGTCACACTCACTTCGCTTCTCATCTCGCCTGTACAAGTTTCGTTATTCTTATGTCAAGATCAAGGCCAAGTGTTCCGAGAACAGAAGAAGAGTTCCGAGAACCCAAGTGACATTACTCTATGGTAGTAGTGCAGTGCTGAATTGTGTCTTGTTATGATTTACATCGACTCACTTTATTTAAGAATACGAAACTTTAATTTCACATGATTTCACTGCGGATTCAGAAGTGATTTCGCAAATAAACTTTTCAGAATAGCAATGCTGATCTGATGATGAAGCCTGAAGTTAGGCACCGGAACTCTGTACTATATTAATGTAATCTAACCGTGTTTGGGATTATTAGAATTGTCATGAGATGCACTCTGGCTATAAGGTATTTAAGTTTGGCTGAGGGGTATCTACTTTTTAGTAGTCGTACCATAACTAAAACGTGTAAGATAAAAAACTTTACAAAAAAAAATACAACTGACTTCAATGTAAAAAAAAACTGAAAGGTGTAAAATAACTTTAATTTCGGAAGTCGGCGTTAAATAACGAAGAGAAAAAACTATTATTGAAACACCGACTTCCACAATTAGTTTTTTTTTTACATTGTAGTCGGTTGTATTTTTTTTTTGTAAAAAGTTTTTATTTATCCTTTATTCTTTGTTCTTTAACTGACTAAAACCCACAGTGTTCCTTTAGTTGCCTATTGCAAGGTGGGCTGCGGATTGTTAGAAAGAGTTACCTTGGGTGGGGTAAGGCCTACTGTCGACGGACGCATAGCTTCATAGACGCGTACCTTCATGCGAAGTGGCGTCGTGGCCAGGGACTCAAACTGTAACCGTAATAAGTGTTTTTAACACTGTTTTTTAAAACAGTTTTAACAGAAAAACACTTTTAAATGTAACAGATACAATAATGTTACCGAATCAAACTGTAACCTTTTATATGTGTTAATAAGTGTTTATATGTGTAACAGAAATAATCGGTTTTAGTATAGCTTTAGGTAGGTATAAGTAATTGCACAGTACGGCAACAACGCGTGGCGGCCGTAAGAGTGTTAGACGCGTTGTTAAAGCCTACGACGAACTTCAGTACACACACACTAACGCATTAAACATAACATAATTATATTTGTTTTGTTAAGTTCCGATTCCGACTTCCGATCGGCACACGCCATTATTTTTTTATCTCAAGTCACCATCTCTTGCTTACA
Organism: Mythimna pallens; assembly: GCA_961205895.1. Classification (NCBI taxonomy): domain Eukaryota; kingdom Metazoa; phylum Arthropoda; class Insecta; order Lepidoptera; family Noctuidae; genus Mythimna; species Mythimna pallens. Next base: position 13,183,113 of record OY540848.1, read on the forward strand.
ATACACTAAGTACCAGAAAGTATGCCTCGTAATAAAACCAATACCGTTCACAGATATTTTACATTTATTGGAATTGTCATGAGAAATAGGCACTCTAGTTATATACAGGGTGTTTGGTGCATCGTGTGCCAAATTGAAATGGTCGACTGGAGGGGTCATCTACTATCGTTTTAGACCCTTAAACACTTCTCATGCCCTGTGGATTTCTTTTTCATCGACTTTTTATAATAGTTTTGCCTCTTCGTTATTTAACACTGACTTCCGAAATTAAAGTTATTTTGCACTTTTCAGTGTTTTTTTTTTACTTTGAAGTCAGTTATATCTTTTTTTGGAAAAGTTTTTTATTTTACACTTTTTTGTTACGGTACCACCACTAAAAAGTGCCCCTCATCCTAATTTAAATACCTTATAGCCAGAGTGCATCTCATGACAATTCTAATAATCAAAAACACGGTTAGATTACATTAATTTATTACAGAGTTCCAGTGCCTAACTTCAGGGTTCATCATAAGATCAGATCGATATATTCCCCCTCTACTTTCAGTCAGACATCGACTACACGTATAAACAAAGCAATTTTACTTGTTACGACGGTTCTGCTGTGATCCTATGAGGAGTTCTGTAACATATCTTCGGAGTTCATGATCAGATCATAACAATATTTCTATGGGACCAACTCGAAAGCATAACCTTTCAGACGAAAACAAAAAAATTCAAAATCGGTCCACAATTGACCGAGAAGTCGGTGCACATACATAAAAAAAAACAACATACATTCAACCGAACATATAATCTCCTCCTTTTTGAAGTTTGTTAAAAATGCTTGTTTCTTGGATCCATTGGTTCAACTAAACCGTCACTATGCAACGCACACTCCGAACATTTCGCACCACTTCTTTGCAGTCAAACTTTTCGTTTCCGAATCCGAATAATTTAGTTTTGTTTTCAATTTCTTCTGAATGATCTTCAAAAAATGTGGGACTGTCAAGACGCACAACTTCTTGTTGAAGTGCGAAATATCTAGATTTAGGAAATCTAGATTGATTTAGGATAGTCTTCGTCCTTATCCAGACGGGTTTTTTTTTATAAGAAAGGATTGATTGCGAATAATCCTCCGAATATACTTCCGGCTCTATCAAGATATCGGGACTATCAGGACGCACAACTTCTTTTCGAAGTGGTAAGCAGTTAATTTTAGGATGATTGTCATCTTGATCCAAATGAGTTTTTTTTTAAAGAAAGGATTGATTGATCCATTGCAGTCAAAACTGTTTAAATAAACTTGATTTTTAAGTCACGAATATTTTCAATACTGTTTTGCATGTATACAACAGACTGCGACTAGAATTCGGCTATCTAATGCTTTATTAACCATAAAAAAGTACATTGTAAATTTGGCAACGCTGCGTTTACCTGTTACACTTATTAACACTGTTAACAGTTTTATATCTGTTACAGATATGTTACGGTTACACTTTTGTAAGTGTTTTGGGTTAACACATTGAAAACACATTTATAAGTGTTACACATTTGATTCTGTAACCAATTCAACATGTAACACTTATTATTCTGTAACCTTTGTGAAGGTGTTTTTAAGTCCCTGGTCGTGGCGTCGTGTCGGCGGCACGACGCTGCAACTTTGTCGACAGAGTTCATTCATGTTACATATTACAAATATCTCTGTTACATGTGACCAATTTCTCACTGTCCGCAAACTCGCACCTGTGGGGTAGCTTAATTTCACTTTTACATTCGTAAATCTGCTATTACACGCTCGCTGGTTTCAGTGTAACAATTTAACTGTTTATCAAAGTTTGCCTTATCAAAAAATATGTTAATAAAGGTTAGTTTCGGACTAAGCGATTCGCCTCGTCGTTTATACCGCGTAAATCGAAGGACTGGAACAATTTGCCTGCTGCGGTCTTCCCTTCCGATTATAATTTGGGTGTCTTCAAGGCTACAGTGAATAGGTATAATAAACTAGTGCGCCTCACCATCAAGGATTGCATCACTACTTACCATCAGGTTTTTTTTTTTTAAGGTGGGAAAATCATCTAATGACAAATCCCGCTCTTGGGCGGAGCGAGAGATAGTGTCAGACTTTTACTGACTAAAAAACCCTCCTGTTCCTTCGTTGCCTTCATCCCAGGGCCCCGGGTTTCGTTTTCACACTACCCATGGCCCCAGTAGGCTTCGACCCTGCTGGGCCCCTACGATTTGCTGACATCACCCTGAGGCGCGCGTGGAACAATACGCACCGTCGACGACTTGGTCTCGGTCTGGACAGTTACCGGACGGACGACGAGCCATTGCTCGCCGTCCGCAAGCCCGCGCGTACGGTGGCCGAAATCGGGATCGGAATCCCGGCGGTGGTTGGGGCGTGAGGACCGTTGCCGTTGCCTCACGCGATCGACCGCCTCCTTTGCTAGCATTACTGCTTCGCAGAAGGAGGCGACCGCCTGCCACTCCTCCTCGCTCCGGACCATGGCCTGTACCAAACTTACTATCAGGTAGGATCGCAGTCAACTAAATTATATCAAATAGTCTCTGTTACATGTGACCCATTGCTCACTGTCCGCAAACTCGCACCTGTGTGTGTGTGTGTGTGCGTTTTTGTGCTTATATACCTACTACTTTTACGTTCGTAAATCTGCCTTCACACGCTCGCTGGTTTCAGTGCAACAATTTAACTGTTTATCTTTGTTTGTCTTAACAGAAAATATACTTAAAAAAGTTAGCCTTCAGAAAAATCTACATACCTCGAGTGATAATACCGTAATCTGAAGTTAAATAAATTGCAATAAATTGCATTGTATCGATAACCTTCTTTTGTTTATGTAGGTACCTATCTTAATTAACCATTTTATAACATAAGCTAGAACTACATTAGACCGACTTACACGTGTAACACGCCTGATTTGTACGTAGAACGACGTCGCGTGGCGTGGGTCAAGTGTAGCTCAACAAGTCTAGTTTCCAAATAAAATGTATGGAGACCGATGCGCCCAGATCGGCGTGTGTGGCACACGTGTGCGCAGTGTAGTTCTACCTTTTATTGGGTAGCAAATAATCATACAAAAATAGAATACTAATTATGAAAACAATATGAAAATTGGTAATAAAGTAAACGAGATATAACAATTTTAAACAAATATATATAACTGTCTCTCTCGCTATGACGTAGGTGTCAATGGTGGAATTCTCTTTCATAATAGCAGCTTTAAAGCTAAAAAATATTTGATTCAGCAAATAAACAATTGCATGCCTGCAAGACTGGCCTGTTGGTCTAGTGGTTAGTGGCCCTGACTGCTATGCCGGAGGTCGTGGGTTCGATTCCCACCCAGGACAAATGTTTGTGTGATGAGCACGATCATTTGTTCTGTGTCTGGGTATTTATCTATATATGTATGTATTTAGAAATATATAAGTATGTTTATCAGTTGTCTAGTACCCATAACACAAGCTGTGCTTAGCTTGGGACTAGACGGCGTTATGTGATAGTTGTGGAATATATATGCATATTCCCAATTATACTAGCTTCTGAATTTAGTTTCATTTTACTCCAATATGTTTTCTATATCCTAAGAATTGTACCTACTCGAAGCCTCAAGCACAGCAGAAGCCTCTATCAGAAAGTTGCTAACCTCGGATCCCTTGTTACTTTTGCCCCTCCACAATTTGACACCTGGCGTCTTACTATAACGTGTTAAAAAATGTCATTCGTGAGAGCGAAAAAGACGGATGGAGCTATACATCCTATATAGCTGCATCCCTTTAACAGTTCGGGCTTTACCATGACTTAATATAATGTTTATTTATTTATTTAATAACACATACAATTGCAAGAAGACAATTGCAAGGCATACCCAAGATAACAAATGTAGTCGCAAAATAGCCGCACTCAGAGACGCCACCCACAGACTGATCAAATATTCATTAGTGTAGTAGTAGGCAACATACATACATGATAGTCGATGATCAGTCTCAAGCAGCGCCCTGAAGAACTGGCACAAGTTACACAGAGGACAACACACTTATTGCTTGCTTTTTATGATAGTCGTTCGAGCGAGAAAGAAGGATAGAGCTATAAAATTGTTTGCTTGTACAGGCCCTAATTTTTCCTATTATTGACAATGGTGATATGTGCTACTATGACCTAAATGCAGATCTCCTCAATAAACTTGACCACCTTCTGAATAACTGCATTCAATTTGTCTTCGATCTTCGTAAGTATGATCATGTATTCGAGCAACGTTCATTTTTAAAATGGTTACCCATCCGTCAGCGTAGAGCGCTAAAAGCCTTGACTACCTTGCTTTCTTTTCTGGATAAACCTTCTCCTCTTCAATTTCTTTGTTCTAGTCATAATAAAAATCTCCGATCTACCAATAATCGTCTTCTACGATTTTCCACACATCGCTCTGGATTTATCCAGTCCTCCTTTTTTGTCCAGGCGATCTCTCTTTGGAATGCGCTCCCGCTGAATATCAGGACTGCGTCTAGTCGGTTCACTTTTAAGGTGAAGGCACGTGAACACATTCGCAGGAAGTTGGTGTAACTATCACAGCGTTGATTTGTTGGATTCGTTTCTCATAATTACATTGTTAATTTGTATGTATGTATCTAAGTATACCTACATTTTATATTGTATTTCTTTTCTATTTCTTTACTACTAAGCTGCACCTACCATGTTATGTTTCTGCACCACCCTAAGGTCGACTGGTAGAAAATGCCTAAGGCATTAAGTCCACCTTTGTACAGTGTTTATTACTAGTGCATAATAAATAAATAAATAAAATCTTATATAATTCCATCCCTTTAACAGTTCGGTTTAGGTCGCCGAATGGATCGAGCCTCTGGTTTGGTTTACTTTCCACTTTGACTTAGGAATAGGTACAAAAAATGGTGTAAAACAACCTTGCCTGTTATTAAATTACGATCCCAGAACCCTTCTTTATACATATAAGATTCACATGAATATAAATTATGTGTTCTTCCAGTTTGTCTGCATGGGCGGTACGAAGCATCGAATGCGGGAATTCGCGCATTACATGACTGAGGTGCTGAAACTTCCTAGCAAGGGGGAAAAGCTGGTCAACCTGACGAAGCACTCGCAGAGATACGCCATGTACAAAGTGGGACCGGTGCTGTCTGTCAGCGTAAGTAGTATAATCAGCCTTATAATGTTTCCACTGGTAGGACGCAGGCCTGTACTCTAGGAGACGGAATGGGCCGTAATGGACACAGTGCGGATTGGTAGATGTCACATGTATTCCAAAAACTAATTCTACGAGATGCCACGATGCTTCCCTTCACCGTTTTCAGAGCAGTGGTGATGAAATAAAATACATAATTATTTTTTATCTTAATTCCACAGAAAACAATGACCCATTATGTTAGTAAAATTGCTTTAAGAGTGTCCAACCTCAGTTACATTTTCATACAACCACTTTTTTAATTAACACGTTATTACACATCTTTCTTTACATATTTTGGAAACACAGATATCATATGGATATTATATAGGTTTCTGTTGAATTCAAAACTTAAACTGTGTAAAACTAATCCAGTAAAGACCTCTGAAAATCTGCTATTTTGCGTGACCTTTGGCCTAGCCCTTCATAATGTTCTCATAAATTAAAAAAGTTTAGAGAATAATAATATATCTATTAGAAACCGCACATTTTATTGAGATTCTGAATGACGAAAATTTTTTCCAAAAACAAAAAGCCACGTAAATATTTCCTAGTTTTGTGAAAAATATTCGAGTGAGTGACGAAATTATCGAATGCCAACACTGTGTTCAGGCGTTATCTCCCTTTTTTCACGTTGACGATAGACGAATCGGGAGGGAGCCTCTTAAACACAGTGTTAGTACCATTTATTGTAATATGTATATTTTTTGAAGCATTCAGCACAGAAGATGACTACCACTACTGAATAGGAGTTATTTTTTTAAATTTTGCTGATGTGTTTACTATAACATTGAAAATTCGATGAAAAAGTATAGCAAAAACCAGATTTGGTAAAACTAAGGGTCGCTGCACACGGGCCACCGGCCACAACCACAAAACGCCGCCACTGGTATATTTCCTGTAGGTTTCATACATCATATATAGATTCGCCACAAACGGTTGACGCCGATGGCCGCCACACGCCTCAATTCGTCGCTGCTCGCTTCTTGTGGCCCGCACTGGTCACTAAACGCCGTCAGTCCATTATGATACTGCGCGTATGGGTTAAAAAAAGTAGCAGCGACCGGCCGCTTCTAGCTTCTCGTGGCGGAGTTTGTGGCTGTGGCATGTGGCCCATGTGCGGCGACACTAAGAAGTCCGTATACCTCGTCTTTCTGTCCTAAACGTTTCCGCCAAAAGTCTCAAAGGTATCGTACAAATCAGCCAAAACTACTGCTTTAAATACTAATAAATCTATTGTTTTTTTATGACATAAACTAGTGCTTGTTTGCGATCCTACCTGATGGTAAGCAGTGATGTAATCGTTGATGATGAAGCGCACTAGTATACTAATACCCTATTCTCTCCAACCTTGAAGATGTTTGACGATTAAGCAGCGGATTAGATTCCAGCAGTGTTTAGCTAATTTCTCAAGAGCAATATAATGATCTGTATCGACAGACATTCATTTTGTTACTCGGGTCGTAGCTAGGTTCAGGGAGGTTGATTTGCATATTTTGTACGACCGCGACTTAGAAAAAATACTTAGACCATCTATGATATAATTAATAGTAGATTATGTGACTAGGGGATAAAGCAGTGTCTTTAAGTCGCGGGCGGTATGTTGAATTCTGAACAAAACGAAGGTTACTAAGTTGTAATCCCGAACGCCAGTGAGGGAGTTAATATAAAAACCTGAGTAAATCGAGGAATTCAAGCCGCCCAAGACAAAGACCCCGTGTTGGATACTCTACTTTTTATACCATCTGTGAGATAATTAAAAGACAGTTTACGAAAACAAATTATATATTAGAGAAATATAAGTGTTAGCTATAGATTTTATAGTTTTAATTTTCATTACGATCTTTCATTACTTTTTTTAGTGAATCGTCAGTGATTACATTTTATTCTTATTTTGTGGTCCTTTTGGTATTATTTTTACCTAAAAGAGGTATTTTATAAATTCTTAATAAATCTTGATTGCGTCACTAGCGTGTTTGTGGGTGCGTGCGTACCAATACCGTTGTAGTGCGTTAATTTCCATATAGTTTGCCTATAATAAGTATAACAAATTTCTTAAAAAAAAACACTACCTGCCTAAGTGCATACCACTAAAATAGTGCTTGAATTATAATTATAACAACACTACGTAGTGTAAAACAAAGTCGCTACTGTCTGTCCCTATGTATGCTTAGATCTTTAAAACTGCGCGACGAATTTTGATGTGGTTTTTTTTAATAGATAGAGTGATTTAAGAGGTAGATTTATTTATTATACACGCATAATACAGTAGAGAAACATTGTATATGTCTACCTCTTAGGGATAACCCACAATACCCATTTTTTATCTGATCAAATAACATTGTGACTCTGACAATGACAAAGGACCATAGTTACGTCAAAAATAGGGATGGCAAATACGAAACGATTAATCGATATTTCTTAATATTTAATGTGGCAATACGTTACAAACTGCCTTACATCAACTTTTGTTTTATTTTACTTAAAATAACACTTGTTCCACTGTCATTTTGCAGCACGGCATCGGCATTCCTTCAATGACCACGGTCATCCAAGAGATGATCAAACTGGTGTACTACGCAAAGGCCAAAGACCCAATCTTCTTCAGGATAGGTACCTGTGGAGGTCTCAACATCCCAGCTGGATCTGTCGTCGTGTCTTCCTTCGGGCTCAACGGGAACTTGGAGAAGACTTATGATGTTGTGAGTATAATTATATTATGTAGAAAATTGGTTGTTTGAAGACTGCTTAATTGGTTTAGTGGTTGCAAGCTCTGCTGTAGTGATGCAACGGATATGTCTAAACGGAAACAGATGTCTAAAATAAATCTTTGCGGATGCGGAAGCGGAAACGGAAACAGATGTCTAAAATAAATCTTTGCGGATGCGGAAGCGGAAGCGGAAACGGTAGCGGAAGTGTTAATACTACGAGTATGAAGAAAAAGATATCTTTTTTTAAACCACAGAAGGTTTACGTCGTAATCACGTCACGAGGTGCGGTAATGCGCAGAATGAATCAAAAAAATAAAATAATAAAGAAACTCGTTGCTACACGTTTGTGTACCGATAAGCCTCTTCCGATGTGTCCAGTCATCCACGCCCCCCCACCAATGCGCTCGTCGCTGTATTCTTCCGTTTAGAGTTCTGTTATAAATTTTGCGGAAGCAGAAGCGATTGCGAAACTTCTGCAGAAGCGGAAGCGGAAGCAGAGTTCTGTTGCAACACTACTCTACTGCTGAGTAGGAGATACTTTTTTACGTGGGAAATAAAACTCATTTAAAAAAAAAAAATTGGGCAAGTGCGAGTCGGATTCACGCACTGAGCGTTTCGTATAAACTTACCTATGTAAATAGTTCAATTCCCGAAAGGAGTCTTGAAGATTTTCCAAAATTCAAAAACAGTATTTTCTTATTGTGACGTAACAAAAAATTTACTGTTTTTAGATTAATTCCTATTCCTGTAATTTAAGACCTTGCTTTATGCCTTTTAAGATTCTGGGTCAATGGGAAGTACCCTATGAATTTGTTTTTCCTTGAGAGTGTCGAAAAATACGTTTTTTTGCGAGATAAACGGCTGTATCTTTTTTTTTTTAACTTAGTAGTTTGAATTTTTCACAGCTTCAAGGGACCGCAAATCTGAGTAGGTATATGGTTTTAATTTCAATTCGATACCTCCACGCTTTCTCGAGATAAATGGTCTTGACAGACAGACCGACAACAAAGTGATCCTATAAGGGTTCCGTTTATCCTTTTGAGGTAAGGAACCCTAAAAAGTTATAAATTATATATGATATACAATTTCAGATACAATGTCATATAAATTCAAATACAATGTCATAAAAATAATGCATTGCATTTTCAAGGTGGTCCATGTGAACATGGAAAATGAAATAATAAAATTGAATTATTAATATAAAGTTTGCAGGATTACCTAATACATGTTGCATTCCTTATTTCTATTTGTTGACTCATATTATTGCCTTGGAGAGCACTTTGTGTGTTCATTTAATAGTATAATAATAATACATATTTATGGTCAATTGACATAAATAAACTAACAGATAAACCTATCAATAAACCACACACGTCCTTAACTGTACGTTCGAAGAATCGTAATCTATGATTTGACTTTGTTTGATCTTACGGGTTAATAGTAAACTCTGAACATAACACCACTATCGCACTCGATAGTATCAGAGTTTATTGTAGGGAAAATGTGGTTGACGATGGAGCACGCTTGCCTAGAATTAACCCATTCATTCTTGACTTAGAGACCCCTAGTTTATGGCAATCAGGAAACACAGACTCAGGTAGGGATGTAAGCGCAGGCTTGCGGACGGCGAGCAATATGTAACACGCCTTCCGGTCGTCCGGTAACCGTCCGGACCGAGCCCAAGTCGTCGACGGCGCGTACTGTTCCACGCACCACTCAAGGCGATGTCAGCAAATCGTAGGGGCCCAGCAGGTCGAAGCCTACTAGGGGGAACCCCCGAGGCCCTGGAACGCGCGATTGGATTTTAGTCAATTAAATTCTGACGCTCATGCGCGGGAGAAGTCATTAGATGATTTCAAACCTTAAAAAAAACACTCAGGCAGGGAATTCCTCTCTTTAGCTGTATTCAAGATGACAGTGTTTCTGATACATTTTGTGCGTATGGGTGGGATGATGTACACCGTTATCGGTGGTGCATCGCCGTACGTCTTGTGGTACGATGATAGAACGGGCCTGGCAAAATTCAGATATGCAATTCCGATGCATACTCCCCGAAATGTAACTGGTAGAAAACTGACAGGCTAGTTAGTAGCTTTCAGGAACACAGACTCAGGCAGTGAATTCCACTCCTTAGCTGTACGTCAGATCACAGTATTTTTAAAAAGTTTTGTGCGTATGGGTGGGATGTTCATTGTGTATCTATGCTTGATGGAACAGAAATACAGATCTGTGAAAAATTTCAACTGTCTCAATATCACGAATCATGCGATACAGACTGATGACAGACGGACAGACAGACGGGAGGATAGCAGATAGGTCTCAGTAACAGAGCCCCGTTTTTACCTTTGGGTACAGAACCTAAAAAATTAAGTTCAGATTAATTGAATTTTCTTGATTGGTACCTTAAAGATGTGTTATCAAAATGTAACAGTTTTTTTGTATCTTTCAGCCAGTGCTGGGCAAGACCCGCAGATGGCCTGCTATTCTTGACACCAGGGTGTGTCAGGAGGTTCACTCGATGGCCTCTAAGAGCGATGACTTCGGTACTTACATCGGTGGGACTATGGGTGCTGACGATTTTTATAGAGGTACTAATTTTTGCAAACGGTTTTGCCCACGTGGCAGTAAAAAATTATCTTAAGGGAACATACTCCTGAGGTAAAAAGAGAGTGTAAACTCCCGCATACCTCAGTTGAAAAGGGAGAATCGTCCGACCAGACGGATGTTTTTTTCTGGCCATTGTATATGTTTAAATCGCGCGGAGAACTTTAATTGCGCGATGCAGGACTTTGTAGTTAGTTCATAATGTGGCGCCATAGATGTCGCTAAATCAGATATCCTGGTTTCTGGCTACTTGTTAACGACTGTCTACAAATGACAGCTGGGACCTACGTGTCCGAAGTTGTTGAGTTAATAGATTTTCATGAAGGAAAAAGAACCATTTGAATGAAATTCATTTTAACCACTTCACTTCAGTCAGATACGACATGTCCGTATAGTGTTTATATGAAAGAAAACCTATTAAAATTCCAAAACTTCATTATTTCAGGTCAGGCCCGTCTTGACGGTCCCTTCTGTGACTACTCAGAATCAGACAAGATGTCCTTTCTGAAGACTCTCACGAACCTAGGAGTACGAAACATTGAGATGGAAGCCACTGCATTCAGCGCATTTACCAGGGAGGCAGGAATTAGAGCGAGTGTCGTTTGTGTGACCTTTCTCAACAGACTACAAGGCGATCAGGTGCGTGAGCTAGCCGATAGATGGCGCTATTTTCAGTTTTAGTTCTGGTTGCGTTTGGTAGATGGGTTGGTTGGTTGATGGTTAATAAAAATAATTCTAGTCGTTGTTTAACATTACAAAGCAAATAAATAGCAAAGCTCTTAATTAAAAAAAAAGACTGTAAATGCTTGTATAATTAAATTCAAATACGAGTAATTGATCAACTCGTACCGCATACCTATGGCCCATATGGTACGATTTGCAGAAAATAAAAATAAATTATATTTTCATTAGTCAACTCGTCCCACGTTACTATCACAATAAAAAAAAGGTACAATCAATAGCATAAGTGTTAGTATGTAAATAATAAAGAATGTATAGTATAGTATAACGGGCTGGTATCCGCAACTCCACGACTAGACGCGTATTTTGCGTACGGGTGGGACAAATGCGTCATTCGAGCCACCCCAGCTCCTCCAGGAAGGCCAGCAGCGCCTTGGTGTTATTGACCATTTCGGGGAGGTTACCTGGGTTTCCGAAGTATTTTGCCCTGTATCCAGCGACAACTGGGCAGCTCAGAAGCAGATGTGCTGCTGTCTCGTCCTCCTCCATGCAGGCTCTGCATAGTGGGCTGTCTGTAACTCCTATGACAGAGAGGTGCTCTGTGGTAATAAAGAATGAATTTACTATGAAATATTTAATTTATGATATCACACCATCTATCTTCATGTCATATGTGTTAGATCATGAAGGATGGAGAGAGAGGAAATGGCGGGACGATTTAGATCGAAGAGTAAAAGTAAAGGTAAAGGACAGAATAGAAGAGAAATTATTTGATGACTTCCCACTCTTAAAAACACATATAAAATCCGTTGGTTTATGTGCATTAAGAAAATTATAAAATTACTTAAATTTCAGGTGACACCAAGCAAAACTATGCTAACAGAATGGCAGAAACGACCCATGATTATTGTCGGCAGATACATTGCCAAGTATTGTGAGAAGAAATGACCAGAAAAATGTGAAAGAGGAAGAAATATGCATAACTGATTTAACACATTGAATACCAGCTACAATATATCTCGAAGATTTCTTCTTACAATAGGCCTCACCAGAAGACTTAAAGTCACCCAAAAGGCAATGGAAAGGGCTATGCTCAGTATTTCCTTGCGTGATCGAATCAGAAATGAAGATATCCGCAGGAGAACCAAGGTTGCCGACATAGCACAAAGAATCGCCAAACTTAAGTGGCAATGGGCAGGGCACATTGAGAAAGGCTTTGGAATGGCGACCGCGTACCGGAATACGCAGTGTTGGAAGGCACAAGGTGGACCGATGACCTGGTGAAGGTTGCGGGAATCCGATGGACGCGAAACGCACAGGACCGTACGTTGTGGCGACATTTGGGGGAGGTCTATGTCCAACAGTGGACGTCTTTCGGTTGAAATGATTATAATAATTTCTTCGCAGATGCCACGTACGAGATAATATATCGTAGCACTTCTAAGACAGGGTAATAAACAAGGAAAGACAATAGGAGTTTTCTCGTATTAGAAAGACGATGTATGGAGGGAACTGGGGCCTTACCATTATATGTTATAATGTCAAGCGTGCGAGCGAAGAAGAAAGAAAAGAAGGATGGAGCTATGCACACTATATAGCTCTATCTCTTTAACAGTTCAGTTTAGGTCGTCAAATGGATCTCGTTAAGAGATCATAGTAGGACCTCTGAGTTTGACTCCTTCGAATCTTGGCTTTCAATGTGTTGAATAAGCTGTATATTTTATATTAAAGAAATAATAAAGATTAATAAAATCATATATTTTTATAGTACCAACATCTTTGTTTACTTTATACATCTTCAACCTGATATTAAATGAAATCTTAAAAACAATTTTTGTATAGTGTCATCAGCCTCCCTAGCCAAGTTACAACCGTTTCGATTCGATTCTCTTTTTGTTGATCGCCTCGAGTTGGCCACGCCTCCTATTCCTTTGTTCTGACCACGGGACTGAGCGTTAAGACGACGTCAGAACAAAGAATAGGAGGCGTGGCCGACTCGACTCGATCAACGAAACGAAACGGTTGTAACTTGGCTAGGGGGACTGAGATTTTTAGTTTTGCTGAGCACAAATAAATGTCAGCTAAACTAAAGGGACCCAGTCGAGCCGATGTCTGCAGGAATGCTCGAGTTACTGTGTCCCTGGAACGCAAAAGGCAACTGAAGAAACGCAACTGGTATTTAATGAATTCCCACTAAAAAAAGCATGTGATTGTTAAATGATACTCACGAGTATTTTCCAAACTGATTATAAGTAACACGTATTACACGTCAAATTTATCGTTGCCAGTGTTGACTACTCTAAGAAACACCCCAACAAAGTCAATTTTAAAGTCCATGCAGCAAACATGTCCAAGATGATCTTTTGAGAAAAGAAATCACAGACATCGATATATCAACGTAAGGGACATTTATCTAAAATGTAAAAATGTACCTTACTATGATTGATGTAAAGGTCATTTTACGCAAAACGTAAAAATGTCCCTTACGTTGATTTATACCTCTGGTATCAATATTATGTACTACGTACACACCGATTTGATTGGACCTGTCCAGTTAGTGCAAGCATTTGTCAGTATTTGTGTAGCTCAACTTAGGACTGCTAAAGAGCTCAACGACTTACGACGACGAAACCATAGGAATGACATTTGAGTAGGCCGCATAAAGTACTAATTAAATATTATCGGACATTCAATAAAAATTACTGAAAAAAAAATCCACGTTGTAGTGTTCTAACCATACCTAATACTACATTTTGGGTTTAAATTTTAATGAATAAATCGATAATATCTATATAGTCTATAGCAGATGTCTTAAGTATATGTTTTAGTGAACTCTCGCCCTCATAATGTATGCTTTTATGAGCTAATACATGCCATAAGTGGCTTCTCTTGCGCAAAACGCCACATGCGGCATAACTAATGTGATGTTGGTGTTGTACACATGTAGTGCTTATGGTGTTTCGATATTTAGTAGAAGCAAGGGCATAAATTATATGTTTCTACCTGATTGGACGATTTTTCGTCAATATGTCTTGGTACAACTAATAAAAAAGTCAATGTAAAGTGAAAAATGATTATATTTGTGGAAGTTTGAAAGTGGCACCAGTGACTGAAAAGTAGAAAGGGAATCGTTTGTTTTGGTATGGTCATGCGAAGAAGAGAGATGATACGAATGTTACTAAAAGAGTTATAATGGATGGAGATGGATTGTGTGACATGAAAAAACAGGGACTTAGTGATAGTGTGACGGGTGACAGGACAGAATGGAAAAAAAAACGTGTTGCACCGACCCTAAATAACACGAGACAAGGGTAGATGATGATGGTTTCTATTTTTAACCGACTTCAAAAAGGAGGAGGTCCTATGTTCGGCTGAATGTAATTTTTTTTACGTATGTTCACTGATATCTCGGTCAATAGTGGACCGATTTTGAAAATTATTTTTTTGATTGAAAGGTTATGCTTCCAAGTTGGTCCCATAAATATTGTTATGATCTGATTATGAACTTCTACGATACGGAACAGAACTCCTCATAGGATCACAGCAAAACTGTCTTTACTAGTATAAAATTGCTTTGTTTATACGTGTAGTCGATGACTGACTGAAAGAAAGGGAGGAGGGGATATATCGAACTGATCTGATGATGATACTGGTAGGTAAATAACGTAATCTAACCGTACCGTACCATACCTAAAAAGTGTAAAAAAAAAACTTAAAAAAATACAACTGAATTCAATGTAAAAATAAAAATACAAAAAAGTGCAAAATAACTCTAATTTCGGAAGTCGGTGTTTCTATAATAGTTTTGTATCTTTGTTATTTAACACTGTCTTCCGAAACTAAAGCACTCCTGCGGTCCTCGCTGTATTCTACCGTTTAGAGTTCTGTTATAAATTTTGCAGAAGCAGAAGTGGAAACGAAAGTGAAAAAGCTTGCGGAACTGCTGCAGAAGCGGAAGCGGAGTTCTGTTGCAACACTATCCACAACCCACTATTTGGGCAACGCAATACCTCTTGACAAAACTGGTGTCAGCTTTCCAGGCATCTGATTACTCAAAACAACTGTCAAAAATGTACAAATGACAGCCAGGACCTTCTAGCGAGCTTTACGAGGCACGAAGGATTTTCGGTACGTTAAAATGAACCTAGTTGAGGTAGAATACAATTTTGTACCTTTACCTCCAGATTAAGCCCTTAATGTATAAATATTTATGTAAATCAAACAATTCAATAAACATAATATTATTATAATTCCAGTTATTTATTATATTACATACTTATTATTATTATTATTATTATTATTTCCCATACATATATATCGTGTTGGAATTCTGTATGTATAAGTCTAAAGGCTAGGTGCATCGTAGTACCCTGTGAGTATTTAATAAGTCTTAATATGCCTACCCCTTTGTTTACTTTGTTCCAGTGTGATAAGGTTAAGGTTAAGACGCTCTTCATAGGATAGATTGCAAAGGGCCACCCATTTTTGTCTCCATCCTTCTCTGAGCATTGTCGAGCAGATTGATAATGACTATATTATGATTGGATTTTCCAAATTTGTAACTCATATCACTCGTATTTTTTTTAATAAGTAGCTATTTAGATACTGTCTACGTAACTGACATAGTCCTATGTACACGGCTAACCGTATTCAAGAGACGGTGAACAAAAACTCCACCATTATTCTGAGTTTTATCAAAATGGTTTGCGTCCCGTTGTGAGAACAAATTAATTTATGTAAGAATACGCGTAGACGGGCGACTTTAATCGAATTGAGAGTAAAGGGGCGACTTTGATCGGGTGGGCTAAATTTAGTTTTTTGTCGGTTATGAGATTAAAAATAATAATTAATATTTTGTGATTTCAGTTTTTGATGTCATCGTTTTAAAATGAAAAGCTCTGGCTCCGGGATTATTCAAAACAGTTACTATGCTTTCCAAATAAGAATAGGAAAGTCAATGTTGAGTGAAAAGTACAGTTTGCAAAAAAAAAAAAAATTTTGCGTATCAAAATAGGGTTTTTTTGCTTTGTATTACTAAGTCTTTGTTAAATCTAGGCGAAGTAAAAACGTTATTGTTTACTATAAATTTGCTAAATATATTGTTTTAAGAAATAATTAGTATAACAAACTATTATCTTTCTTATTTTCGTCGTTAGAAACAATTCGCCTTCAATTTCCATTTACACCTACTCAGACACTTCACATAGTGTTGCCGAGTTAAGCAAAATTGAAGAACTGGATTCCGATTAAACTTTTTTCCGTTCACGATTCGTATATAATTAAATTTTAAAATTGTCTTATTTTGTTCACCCTACCCAATTTCTTTGATTTGAGAGTATGACGTGACGTCACAACATGGCAATCGATCCTGTTCTTATTTGGAACGCATCGTACTTATTTAGAGTTACTTTATTATTATTATTTTTTTGTGTAAAATTAGGGAGCGCGTTCCGAGGTTTTCTTCCTAAAACTGGCATAAAATAAAAATTACCTACCGAAATTATTGTACACTAGCTGTTACCCTTGACCTTGTTTGTGTGGAGTTTAAGAACATCACTCTTTATTAGTGAAAGTACCCTCAAAATCTGTGTATCCATTTCAGATATGTAAAATATTCCTTGCGGTAAAATAAAAAGTAGCTTTTAAGTTACTCATTATAACATTAGCTATATTCCACTGAAAAGTCCCATCAAAATTCCCGGAAGCGGAAGCCGCAAGAAACAAATAGATCGACAGAGAGATAAACAGACAAAAAAATAAATAATTAAAAATTACGTTGTGATAGGTATCGAATACACTTTTATATTATTAGAAGATATAACATACAATCTGACACTTCAATATCATTTATATGTATACATAAATTCCTGAGCTCATCATTCTTTTTTTTACGAGGGATATCATCAATTGACTCCTCACGCTCCGGGTGAGGGGAGAGGGAGAATAAGAACATTACTGACATTTTTTTTAAATTATATAAACTAGTGCTTGACTCTGATCCCACCTGAAGTGAAGCAGTGATGCAATCGTTGTTGATGAATCGCACTAGTTTATTAAGAGCCTATTCACTCTAGCCTTGAAGACTCCTAAAATATAATAGGACGAGAAGACCGCTGCAGGCAAATTATTCCACAACTATCACACAACGCCGTCTAGCCCCAAGCTAAGCAGAGCTTGTGTTATGAGTACTAGACAACAGTTAAACATACTTATATATTTCTAAATACATATACATTACAGATGAATTACACCCAGACACAGAACAAATGATTGTGCTCATCACACAAACATTTATCTTGGATGGGAATCAAACCCATGACCTCATAGCAGTCAGGGCCATTGACCACTAGATCAACAATTCTGTCGCATAGCGTATGTCGGTCCCTTCTAATCTTATGTAATTTATCTGTAATATATAGATAAATTACACCCAGACTCAGAACAAATGATCATGCTCATCATCCAACATTTGTCCTGGTTGGGAATCGAAACCACGACCTCCGGCATAGCAGTTAGGGCCACTAACCACTAGACTTACAGGCCAATCAAACAGTCAAGATGTTTTAAAATAATAAACTCGTATATAATATATATATAATAATTAGCTGACCCGGCGAACTTTGTACCGCCTAATAGTAAGAATAACGCCATCTACTGACATTACCAGAACAGTTTAATTCATTTTATAATGACATTTTAATTAGAGATGGCGTTGTATTTGGATTTCTTTCGTAATTTTTTTCCATTTTTTCTCACCGTTTAAACCTTCCCTGGACTATTAAGAATATTTCAAGACCAAAATTAGCCAAATCGGTCCAGCCGTTCTTTTCTTTTCGGTGGGAAAATCATCTAATTACATCCCCCGCACTTGGGCGGAGCGGGAGAGCGTGTCAGACTATTACTGACTTTTTAGTCAGTAATAGTCTGACACGCTCTCCCGCCACCCACTCCTGTTCCTTCTTTGCCTTTGTTCAAGGGCCCCGGGGATCTTTTTCGCATCACCCATGGCCCCAGTATGCTTCGACCCTGCTGGGCCCTTACGGTTCCTGACATCACCTTGAGGCGCGCGTGGAACATTACGCGCCTTCAATGGCTTGGGTTTGGTTCGGACGGTTACCAGACGGTCTAACGGCGAGCTGCCCATTGTTCGTTGTCTGCAAGCTCGCGCCTACGCTTACCGGAAATTGGAATCGGAATCCCGATTCCGATTTCCATTGCTTCGCGCGTGCGGCCGCCTCCTTTGCTAGCATTACTGCTTCGCAGAAGGAGGCGACCACCTGCCACTCCTTCTCGCTCCGGACCATAGCCTCCACTCATCAAAGAGGAGACTTACCGCCATAATTATGGCGTGCCCAAATAAAATATATTTACGGCGCAGGTCCGATTAAAAACGGTCGTCTACGAACTCTTATTTCGCAGTTCCGGCCTTATTTAGACTTAGCCTTAGTTTATAAATAGTGTATTTAGGGTAAACTAGTGCCCACTGTACCCAGGGAGGCAATTTTGTTGACAAAAGAACCTCGCTCTGAACCACAGTGGTGCTTTGTTTGAAATATTAACATATCTAATTTACTTAGAGGTAGTGGAAATCCTTTTGTATTGATGAATATATTACGGTCCCGTTTCTATATAAAAGGGCGAAATATCAAGATGTTTTACGTTGTAAACTTAGTCGCCTAAAAAATAGTTTTTATATGCTACATTTATAAGTGTAATTTTTATTTAAAAAAAAACGGATGTCGGGCTCGTGCACTAAGGATTCCGTACAAACTTACCTAATGGAAACAGTTCAATTCCAGATTTTTTTTTAAACGCAAAAAGAGTTCTTTTTTATGCCTTAATTACAAATTTACAGTTTTCAGATTTTTCCCTATACTTGTGCTATAAGCTATTTTGCTTTATGCCACATTTCAGGATTTTAGGTCGACGGGAAAAACCCTTAAGCGTTTTTTGCGACATAAGCGGCAGTATCTTTTTTTTCGTTAACTCGAAGTTTGATTTTTTCACAGGTTCAAGGGACCGCAGACCTGATTATATGGTACGGAAGCCAAAAAATCGCTCTACTATAAGCAAACCCAACATAAATATAATTTTATGTCCTAACTTCCTTGTAAACTAGTCATCCTCTATTATAAACCAATTATGTCTATGTAGCAAAATTTTCGACTCACTGGGTCTACATCACAGCTGCGTAGACTCGCCGTTACTCGTAGACGTGCTACGTGACTACGAAAGCGTAGCAAATTAGCGCCGGAATTATAATATTAGGTCCTATGCAGGGCCGTATGGACATAAAATTTCGAATCCGGATACGGATATAAGAACAATAATTTATTATTATTTCTTTTTTTTTTGTCAGGCCCATAGATAAAATACATAATATTACAATCTGACAAAATAATAAATAATACATTTTTAAAATGTCAAAAAACAATAAACTATAATTATACACATAACATCAGTGTCATGTTTCGCTGCGTGGTGTCGCGTGACCGTCCTCGGAAACGTCGTATACGATTCCGTTGACCATTCGGCCAAAAGTCCTCTCTCATGAAGGTCTCGTAGGTTGGAACTCGAACCGCAAATGACTTGATGTCGTGGCGCAATTCCAACCTTTCGATCCTCAGAGTCTACTTGGTCTTCACTCTCGTTAACCAGGACTTCCTCAATCTTCGTAAAGTGATGCAGACGCGACATATACAAATACGTCGTAGGCACAGCAGGACGCAGCAGCTTGTTTGGCCCACTCAGTGCGGTACCGCACTGGTTACAGGAACAGGGATTTTACCGGATTCGGATGCGGTTACAGATATGAAATTATTTCGGGTTATCCATTAGTTTTGGAAACGGGAACGGATATGGAATTATCAATTCTTAATTCTTTATTGTACACCATAACAATTTATAAAGTGAGTAGATAACAAAGTACACGTACTTGAGTTTTCTTCCAGCAAACCATTGAGTGATAGAGAGAGATGACAATAGAGGGTGGGTTATCTCAGTGTACCATTTTAAAACACAATTAATATAAATTAAATAATACATAAACATACCTATCTATATACTGAGATGAATTGAATTATTTCGATTGTCCGCTAGTTTTAGATAGTTTCGTTTACACATACTAGAATTTTAAAACTATATAATTAAAACACAAACAGAAATATTTAAATTTTATTTGTAGTCTAGATTTTTTTGGTCGTGCGAAGCAAAATAAACCTATTCGTAACCTGTCATTTCGACTCCACCCTTATTCGAAATTATCCGAAACTTTTATTTATATATGTTTTGTTTCCGGATTTTGTTTTTTTTATTCGGATATCTGATAGTTTCGATTACGGTTATAGAGTTTTGTAACATCCCTGGTTTTATGCAAACACCGAAAGAATGGCTAATGCATGATCAAAAAAATATAATGTTTAATTAGCTATGGTGTAGGTACAGTTGATGGATTGACGGGGAGAGAGATGCCAGAGAAAAGATGGATGGATTGTTTGTGGAGTGATATGAAATAAAAGGGAGTGATAGCATGACGGTTGACAGGAAAGAATGGAAAAAAAAAAACTGTGTTGCTCCGACTCCAAGGAACATGAGACAAAGGCAGAAAGGTATTAAATAATGAATAAGCATAATCAGCTTTTTAATGATCCCACTGCTGAGTAATCCACCGCGAATTTTTGGCATGTCCTATAAGGACATTTCCTCACGATGTTTTTTCCTTCACCGTTTTGAGAGCCATGGTGATGAAATAAATTACACAAAGTAATGCGCCAGGATGGGTTTGAACCCGCGACCTACAACTAGTAATTCGGGGCCGTTACCACTCGGCCACCGCTGCTCTCTTCTTGAGATCATCACTCTTGAGAGCAATAATGAATATTCAATTATATTTATTGCCAGTATAGATTGTCGATTGGCGGGTACTTAAATACCAGCCTCTCATATATGAGGTTGCGGATTCGAAATCGGGTAACTACAAATGTGAAATTTTTCTAAGTTTATCTATCTATCGTCTTGCCCAGTAACTGGGTTGTGAAGGTCTGATAGTTAGTCGCTCCATGTAAAACACGGGTATTCACCCACAACCGGTTCTACTGGAAACAATCCCCAAGCGAGTTGGAAAAGCCTAGGGAGATTTTATAGCCATCTTTCATTCAACTTACTTTGAAATACTTACGACTCGTAAAAGATGTTATCAGAATATATTTTTTCAAACATTAATAAATAATTCTTACTTCATTATTATTTCTTGATACATAATTCATAGCCACGGCTAACCTCGGTTACATTGTAATTAAACAACGTCAACTATTGTAACCATAAAATTATTACTTTTACATTTAAATACACGTCATACAAAGTACTATACATATGGTAATCACAATAATATTACAAAGGCGTCAGTTAATATGTACAGATTTGTGTTACTCCTTCACGCTAAAATAGTTAAACTTATTTGAATGAAAAGATCATGGCAAATTACCTAACAAAATTTTGCTGGCATATTTTAAATTCCAAACAATTTTGTCTTGGACATTACTATTAATAGAATCCTTGTTTTAGAAAGATATTCCAGTTTAAAGTTGGTGAAATTACGTGTATTATGTCAATAATACCTACTTACCTCCTTATGAATTTTAAAAATCAATAAACGCATTTTTGAACGAAAGCTGGATGAAAGTTGAAATATCTCAATGCCATGCTTTTTTTGCTGGTGAGTTTGCTATACTCGAATTGCACTACGATCCCATATGATTCATTATAACCATTATATTCTAAGCACACACAGTTATTTCTATTTCTATGTTTATTATCTAATGCGGAAATGTTTTTCCTAAGTATATTAATGCAATACAGAAAGCAAAGCATATTATGTTACTTGACCAAGATTTGTATTAGTTCAGTTTAGCCAAAAGCCATGAAGTAAAGCCAGCAAAAAAAAAAAAAAATTAAGCCAAAATTATTTATTATCATAAAAAATCTAGTCAACTCAGTTTCCAATTATGACGATTTTTTTGCGATACTGAGACTAGCCATTAACTTGATTTGATAAAACGTTGTAAAATATTTTGCCAGTGATATTTATGTAGACACTTAATAATTTCCTCAACAATTTCCTCGTCATTGTTCTTTGGCACACGGGGAGACCATGTTCTGGAATAGTACATAGCCTATTTATATACTTTCATGTGGACAAAGCCGCTTGCAGAACCTAGTAATTATATTTTTATTCTACAAATAGACTATTATACTTACATAATAATATAAAACGCTATGTTATCATGTACGTAAGTGAAGCTACTGGAGATAAATCAAGGGATCTTATCTAACTCCAGGAGAAGGCGTTACAGTCGATGACTTTAATATTGTTTGATCGGAGGAGATGTACATAAACCTTGGGTTATTATCCTTAATGGTTCTCATATGTTTTGACGTTTAAATTAATAATTAATTGTACGGACCTCTGAGTTCACTTTAGAGTTTATTCCCAGAGTAATCAGTTAGGAAAAAAAAAAACAACCTCTTGTGTACTACCCTGGTTTAGGCCCTAGCCTCCATTCAGAATGGGAAATCAATGGAAGCAATGAGTAACTCACCGTTCGTTCAAAATATCTTCAATTTTATCCAAATGCTCAGTCGTTTGAGAGTGTAGGAGTAACAAACATATACTCACATACATACAAACTTTCGCCTTTATAATATTAGTGTATTAAATATAAAATTTAGGGTTCAGTAGTTAAATAACAGTTTACTTATACAGTATCATAAGATATACGTAGCTGTTTATACTAAATATTTCTAAGAATATAAGTACAAAATTGTGCTTACAAAATTTTAGCGGTTTGATACTTCAAAAACACGTTCAATGTTATCCGCTAAATAACTCTAAATTCTTCACAACCATTTCAATATTCCCAAAAGTATCAAAACGCGGCGGTCGGCGTTTCGTGCGCAAATCTATTTCCCTCCAACTTGCTACGGGTTACGTGCTACGTCAGTTCGTAGCGACGCTCGTAGCGGGCGGGTCTACGCAGGGCCTACGCTACCCCAAATAATTTTGCAAATACAATTTTCTCTATGAAAATTCTTACAAGTGTTAATTTCAAGTGAGTGAATATACACAGTGGGTGAATTTGAAGTGTTTTGTGATCTAAATAGAAGTGAAAAGTGATCGTGAATTTTGTGTTAAGTAAAGGTTTTCGTAACGTGAGAGAACGTTTATTTTTTTACTGGGTTTCTGTGTTTTATCTGCATGTGTCGTGGAGAAATCAGATTGGAAATTATGTGTAAGTACTTTAATATTTTCATTAAAAATTTACCTTAAACATATTGATTTAAAGTTCAAATACAATTGTACTTGGTGATTTAACAAAGAGTGTCGTATTTTTTCGGGTCCCTTGTTTACAATGCTGCATTTTTAAGGCTTCACACAAAAACGGTCGTAATGCCTTCTATATAGACCTTCGACCTTCTCATTCATGCTTGTTTGGAAAATAGAGGTCAATATCTCGTGTTTGCTTTTTGATTTTTGTACGTTTTTCAATGAGATAAATCTGTATATATAATAGGAGAAACTGGCTTACTTACATATCAGCGCACAGTCAAAACAACTAGGACTAGGAGTGTTAAATTTTGCACAGGGATTCCTTTTACGTCGGTGAGCACTAAGAGAGGATTTTCCAAAATTCACCTCCTAAGTGGATCGTCCGGTAACCATCCGGACCGAGCCTAAGTCGTCGACGGCGACGTCAGCAAATCGTAGGGGCCCAGCAGGGTCGAAGCCTACTGGGGCCATGGGTAGTGTGAAAGCGAAACCCGGGGCCCTGGGACGAAGGCAAAGAAGGAACAGGAGTGGGTTTTTAGTCAGTAAAAGTCTGACACTATCTCTCGCTCCGCCCAAGAGCGAGATTTGTCATAAGATGATTTTCCCACCTAAAAAAAAAAAACCCCTAAGTGGATGAAACGGGGCTTTAAAGTTTGTATAGAGAAACCTACTTTTACGCGGGCGAAGCCGCTGGCAGAAGCTAGTTAAAATATATATAACATTATTTTAAGTATATGCGAAACCTAGACAAATAAATAAAAAACAAAAAAAAATTAAAAAAAAAGAAAAAAAAAAGAAAAAAATTGCTAGGTCTAATTAGCAATCACTAGTCCACACTAACCCTGGTTTGAAATAGCTGAAAGATATAAGGGGAGGTCTTTACACAGCTGCAATGAGATGAGCTAACAGTATTCAGCATTTACACGTACCGGAAGACGCAGCATTGAAAAGCCTCCCACAAGGTGGACTGATGACCTGGTGAGGGTCGCGGGAATACGACGGATGTGAGACACACAGGACCGGTTGGTATAGCGACACTTGGAGGAGGCCTATGTCCAACAGTGGACGTCGGACGACGTCTTTCGGTTGAAACGATGATGATGATGATGATTCAGCATTTAATCAGGTAGCTTGTTAAGTCCACGTTTCCTATACAAACAACAAGCATAAATTCTTGATGAAAAGCGTTAAGTTGGAGGGCCACCATGAGGGGGATCTTCATGCCCAGGCCGCCGCTGGATACGGTTCGGGTTGGGAATCACAAGGCGATTTCCGGCCACTGTAGGTGCAGGTTTGTGGACGGCGAGCAATACGTAGCTCGCTGTTCAGTCAAGCCCGAGTCGACGGCAAGAGATGTCATCGAAATGGATGGACGCCACAAAGGCCAACGCTTGCTAGGGCTGCGAGAATTTTCGACAGAATTAACTTAGCTTGGAATGCAAAGGGCTACTGCAGGAACAGGTTTTAATCAGTAAAAGTCTGCCACTCCCTTTCGCTCTTCCCAGAGCGAGAGAAGTCATTTGATGATTTTTCACCTCAAAAAATGGAATAGATAACCTAGATGGAAAAAGGATATTTAAACTATTTTGAACCTAGTCATACCTTATGTTTGTAAATTGGCCATGTTACTCGTAATAGATTACTAAATAATTGGCTTATAATAAGCTAGATGTAAAAAAGCTGTTTTCACTCGGCTGTGGCGAAGCTCAATCAAAGTAGGCTAATGGTTTTGTAAGTAAATGATACGTATAACCTAATCATTTATTAAATAGAAAATAATATGACAGGCCTGTTGGTCTAGTGGTCAGTGGGCCTGACTGCTATGCTGGAGGTCGTGGGTTCGATTCCCACCCAGGACAAATGTTTGTGTGATGAGCACGATCATTTGGTCTGTGTCTGGGTGTAATTTATACATATTTGTATGTATTTATATATATGTAAGTATTTTTATCAGTTGTCTAGTACTCATACCACGAGCTCTGCTTTGTTTAGGAATAATATAATAATATAATATAATATAATATTCACACAACGCCGTCTAGTCCCAAGCTAAGCAGAGCTTGTGTGATACAGACAACTAGACAACTGCAACAGAGTACTAGACAACTGATAAACATACTTAAATATTTCTAAATACATACATATTATAGATAAATTACATCCAGACACAGAACAAATGATCGTGCTCATCACACAAACATTTGTCATGGGTGGGAATCGAACCCACGACCTCCGGCATAGCAGTCAGAGCCACTAACCACTAGACCAATAGGCCAGTCAAGTCAGAATAGATGACGTTGTGTGAAAGTTGTGATTAATTATTATTAAAAAATAATCGTAGGCGACTTTTTGTGGTGATGATGATAAATTGTTTAGGATACGATGGGACCGACATACGCTATGCTTAAATACCCTTATAAACAATAAAAACAGTATAATCTTAACCGATTGTCACTATGATCGTCATACAGCATACAAAATAGAGAAGCTATCGTTACCTGTTCCTTGTGACCCGTCGATCAATGGCTGAAGAGATCACGTTAAGAGGATTGGCACCTGGACCCTCCCGTGTGATAACAACATATTGCTTTCAGTAGTGTGTTTGCTAAGGGTCCTTGATTATGGGAATTTCAGAAGTGTAACTTAAGGTGGATGCTTCCAAAGTTTCAGGGTTTGGGTTCTATATTTACACTATATATAATATTTTAAAGAAGCAAAGACTTGTGACCCACGGACGCCCTTCAAGTTTAAAGGTAAAATCTACAAGTCCATGATAAGGCCTGTCATACTGTATGGATCAGAATGTTGGGCTGTGCAAAAGACGGATGAAAAAAGATTGCACGTAGCGGAGATGAGAATGTTAAGATGGATGTGTGGTGTGACGAGAATGGATAAAGTGAGTAATGAGTATATTAGGGGAAGTTTGAAAGTGGCGCCAGTGACTGAAAAGTTGAAAGGGAATCGTTTGTCTTGGTATGGTCATGTGAAGAGGAGGGATGTTACTAGAAGAGTTATGAGTTTAGATGTGGATGGACGGAGAGGGAGAGGGAGACCAAAGAAAAGATGGATGGATTGTGTGAGAAGTGATATGAAAGAAAAGGAAGTTAGTGATAGCATGACGAGTGACAGGGCAGAATGGAAGAAAAAAACGTGTTGCGCCGGCATCAAATAACACGGGACAAGGGGAGGAAGATGATGATGATGACACAGTGTCTACATCTCTTTTTTCTCCAACTCTCCTTTCGCAGGTATGCTGGAAGAGATTTCTTCAGAAATAAGCATCACCTTTGTACTATTCTTCTGTTTCCTTCTTCTTTTCGTTTATTATTGTGTGTACACAAATTGTTAAATAAATAAAATAAATACTCATAAACTATCGCCTTTATAATATTAGAGTCATATTGTTTAGTTTCCAGCATTAAAAGGTTGATAATAATACGACAGTAAAGAAAGGATAGACATCAATTGAGGGCAAAAAAGGGTCCTGTAACAATTTGGTAAAAAATAGATCTGCGTGGGTCACGATAACTTTTGCAATAAAAATACCTATGTGCGGCGAGCAATTTCACAATTTTTTAGGCAGAATTTCCGACAATTTACGTAATATTTATGAAACCAACGTAGCGATCATTTGCTAATTAGGGCGCCATGTGTTCACATAAATAATTGTTTCGATATCAGGGAACAAGGAATTTGGTGATGTGGTAAATAATAAAACTATTCGCCGAACCCTACGGAATTGGTGGCTTCGATGATTCATAAATTAATTAATTGGTAAAGTATGATCACTATGTTGAATATACTCGTGCGACATTAGTTTTAGCATTATTATGCGAAACCTGAATATAGTTTGTTCAGAATCAGTAAAAGAATTGATTCAAATATTTTTTTTTACAACATATTAGATTTTATTCCCAAAAATATTTAGGTCACAAGTTGGACACCACCGACACTAAGTACAACGCAGGTTACGGCAGGTCATAGCGGGCATTAGGAGCCAGCACACATCTGGGCGCGGGAGCAAAACAACCATGCGGACAACCATGTAACATAAAAAGCTTATAATTTTGTGAATTTTCATGATACTGTTATGCAATTTTGTACATAATCCTTAGATAAAAATACTAGACACGTGTTTCGGGTTTCGCATATACTAAAACTAATGTTGTATATTACTAGCAATTCACTCCAGCCTTGCACGGATGTTACAAATCTTTGAAATTCTGTTTTTCTATACTATAGTGTGTATGTATAAATTAAAACTTAACTTTCATTGAAACTTTCTTCATGAATTACTCTGGCTATTGGTCAGATGCAAATAAAATCTCTTTGATATTGGTGAAAACCGCACAAATATCCATACCTATATATAGGTTATTATATTTTATATATAGGTATAAATATCTATACCTATATATAAAATGTGAAACTGACTGACTGACATATCAACGCACAGCTGAAACCACTGGGACTAGGAGCGTGAAATTTCTTGTGACTAATCACAAGAAATTTCACGCTCCTAGTGACTAATCACAAGAAATTTCACGCTCCTAGTCCCAGTAGTTTCAGCTGTGCGTTGATATATCAGTAAATTTCTCTCTTAGGAGAGAAATTTCCAAAATTCACCCCATAAGGGGATGAAACGGAGGTAAAAGTATGTATGGAGAAACCTACTTTACTCGCGGGCAAAGCCGCTGGCAGAAGCTAGTTTTTATATATAAAGATTGTGTGTATGTATATAAGGGAAGGATGGAAACAATAGCATTGTATAATTTAGAAGCACTTTTTTAAAATTTTGTGAATGTGAAGTACCATGGAGCATTTTTACTAGGTTGCAACTTGTTTGAGATAAACGAGCATGACAGTTGAGAGTTTGTCATGCTCACTCAAATGTCTCGCTGACAGTGGCACGTGTTATTGGGTCATTTAGTTCCCTTCAAAATGGTTAAGCTCAGTGAGGCTGACGCACGCGTCATACTGATGAAAGGGTGCCGTCAGTTGAGACGGGTCTTCTCTTAGCTGCCAGCGGCTTATTTCTATTTTTTTATTCCCTTATTTTTCATTACCTATTTTCATTGTGCTCACATAATAGAAGAAACAAGAAATATGTAACCAAGATTATATGTAACTCATAATATGATTTAAAAGAGTGTCTTCTCCATAGAGATCTACGCTTTGGAACGTGCAATTTTGTTTAACTTTTTTTGGACTTACCGACATTTGACTATTCTATTATGGTCTGTAAATGGTCTTTTTGAAATAAATGCTTTTGATTTTGATTGATTCTGATGGCTAATTGGGAGTAAAAAATAGATCTGCGTGGGTCAAAATTTATGTACGGCGCGCAAGTTCACAATTTACGTAATATTTATGAGCCCAACGTCGCGATCATTGGCCAATTAGAGCGCCGTATATTGTGTAGCTAGAAGAGAAAAGAAGTAATTAGGCAATGTGACATGAATAATAAAATTATTAGCCAAACCTAACGGAATTGGTGGGTTGAATACGATTAGGGTTGACAGATCTTAAAACTTAAAGGCGGACAGTCCCACCAGTTTAGCCGAATATATTTTAGTCAATACATATATATATATATCTATATATATAAGGAGATACTGATATATCAACGCACGGCCGAATGGATAAAACGGGGGTCTAAAGTTTGTTTAAAGAGATCTACGTTCACGCGGTTTAGTCTTAGAGTAAAACGATTTTAAAAGTAAAACAAGGTAATTTTTTTTATAATTTACCATTTTTTTTTTTAAATTCTTATGAAACTTCAATTACCCGACTACGGCAAAGCCAAAGGAGGGTTATGATTTTTGACAGGCTATGTATGTATGTGAGTATGTTAATCTGTTCCCTCATAGCTCCTAATCTACTTATCGGTACTCGACATATGGGGTATCGTTAGAACCGTCTTAATTGTCCGCTGAACATAGGCTACGTGACGTGCCACAAAACTCCATATGGACAAAAAGTAATGTGTTAAAAAATAAAAATGGAGATAAATACGCCGTGTTTGGTATCATATAAAAGGGCTTCACTTGTACTTATCAAAAATATCATCAAATTCAATGTGGCGCCCTCTAGTGGACAAAAAATATTGTGTTAAAAAAAAGATAAATACGTCGTGATTGATATCATTTGAAAGAGCTTCACTTGTACATACCAAAATACAATAAAGTACATAAGCACAGTGATTTAACACCAAAATTGTTTAATTAAAAAAAGGTTAAAAAACTAAAACCCGACTACGACGCTGAAAAAGTATGAAACAAGATTTTCAGGCTGCTGAAATAAACAAGGTAACTAGAAAACCAAGAACAGAACAAAAAGAAAACCCATAACGTGTGACTGCGGCTTTTCTTTTTGTTCTGAAAAAAAAAAACGCAGCGTACCTACATAATGCATGCTTAATTACAAACAGATCTGACTCAAAAACAGGGTATTTGAATCTAAAAATCAATTATGTTTAAAAAATAAGGTAAATTTAAACTTATTTTTTTAAACGCTCTCTTTTTTAATTACTTACGTATCTTTTTGTTTATTTATATATTATTTACTAGCTGCTGTCAAAAGTAAATAGTAAAAATTAAATAAATGTATTTTTATTTATTATTAAAACCTTTCGTGTCCACGAAAAAAAGATATTGCCGAATCGGTCGAGCCATTCTCGAGCTTTTCGCTTAACAACCTTCATTTTTATTTATATAGATTATTACACTACAATTGCTACAGGATGGTGTGGGTGACAGCTGTCGGATTCATACCATGTAGCTAACTATCCTTTTCTCTCATCTTAAAGATAGATATTTTCGTCCTACTGTCATCGTGTAAAAATAGTACATTTTAATACAAGTGCAGAAAGTTTGTCATTGCGACCGAGGCGGAATTCAAACGAGCCGTAGACGAGTGTGTTCTGGAGCCGAGGGCTGCAGTGACTTTTTCAAGACACTTACGAAATGAATAAATGAGGGTTGACAGGCGACTCGTGGGGCGCGTCAATACGCGCGCCCAGCCTGATACGATAATTGTAATAAAATTGTGGCGGGGGAGAGCACGCGCACTTTTATGCACTAGTGTGGGAAACTGTCTATTGCGTGTCTAAAAGCTGTGGGACAAGAGCGGGTTTTTGAGTAAGTGTATTGAAAAAGATATATTCTAATAGACAAGTAAAGTAGGAATGAATAAACGTCTACGAATAATTTAATCCGTACAGTTCCGTTTTTCTTGTGGCTTGGCTCGGTCATAATGATGTGTTTGCGTGCTTACAGTTTATGCCAACCATTTCAACAGTATTGCGTTTCATACGATTTTCTCATTAATTGCCTTTACGTGTGTTATTTTTGTAGTATATTACACTCGTAGGCATTAGGTGCCTACTATTTTGTAGTAGGCACCTAATGCCTACTACAAAATAATATACAACTACTTTTTAATTAGTACAGAAAATGGGGCTCTATCCGTATCCGCTACTGATCATATTTGTGTAGTCAAAAGTAAAAAAAATTAACGCCCAAAAATTGTGAAAATTTGTCATAATTGGTAAATTCATAATTGAATTAATCATTCATAACAATTTCTACTAGAAAATACTGTGCGCAGTTGTTTTTTCCATGTTGATCGCAATTTATTCATTCAATCAATTGCCACTGTACAATATTTCCATAAATTGACTAACATTTCGGGATAATTATATCCCATAATGTTAGGCAGTTGTTTTTCCAATTTGATCGTCATTTATTTATTCATTATCAGTAGCCTGTACCTACAATATTTCCATAAATTGAGTGATATTTTGGGATATAAACAAACTCTAATAACTTTGCTGTTTATGAATATTATTTATTGAGACTTTACTTAAATACGAGTAATAACAAGACCTTTTCTAAGAATCTCTTTAAATGTTTGGACTAAGTAAAAATTAGTGATGTTACTTCCTTTTTTGGATGCACCTATACGCTCAAAACGTTTTGGGAACACATTTATTGTGCGTACAGCTAAGGAGTGGAATTCCCTGCTGGAGTCTGTGTTTTCTGATACCTAGCTACATCCTGGGGATCTTTAAGTCAAGAGTGAATGGCTTACTTCTAGGCAAGCACGCTCCATCGTCGACCACATCATCGCACTCCATCAGTTGAGATAATGGTCAAGCACAAGACTATCAATAATAATAAAAAAAAAATTAAACGATATTTAAATGAAATGATTTTTACATCCAATGACTTTTCTCGCTCAAGCGGGTTTTTTTTTTGGTTTTTTAGCTTTTTTCGCGTTTTTTTTTTCTGGGGTGGAGCGAACGGGTATGTCTGACTTTTACTTTTTAGTAGTAGGCTACGGTTCCAAATAGACATTTTCTATGGAGAAGAACCGGCAAGAAACTCCATGGCTAAACTTTAAAAAAAAATTGGTTTTACAATATGTCGATATTAATAGGCATGTGAGGACAGTGTAGGCCAGTAAATATTGTACCCAAAAGCACAATAAAAATAAATGAAAAGTGCGTCGAAATAGCTTTAGTAATCTATGAATTTGCGGAGTCTACAGTGTTCTCACATTCACATTATAAAAAAGAGACTATATAAAAATAAAAATAAACCTATCACTAATGAAGATATTACCAAAGCACTATAATAAGAGCAGTGGTGGCCGAGTGGTAACGGCCCCGACTTATGAGTTATAGGTCACGGGTTCAAACCTAACCAGGCGCCAATGCTCTCAAAACGCTGAAGTAAAACAGGAAACCGGCACGTCCTGGAACCAAAAATTCGAAGACATGTGACATTCACCGGCCCATTCCCTCTCCTTGAGAGGAGGCCTGAGTCCCAAAAGTGGGAACATTAAAAGGCTGATTATGCATTATATATACTGTAATAAAAAGAAAAAAAATGTAATTAAAACAAAGATGGGGCCGTTAGCTAGCAGTACATAATGCAGTTACAGAGTTACCAGGGAAGTTACACGTGCAGAAGCAGTCATTGTCATACAAAAATCCCCTTAGAGATAATCCATTCACCCTTCACATTCATATTACAGCATACGAAAAACAAATAAAACTCGTACACATCAAATATTTCACTCATTTATTTAGGAGACATCCGAAAATATTCACTA
Organism: Mythimna pallens; assembly: GCA_961205895.1. Lineage (NCBI taxonomy): Eukaryota > Metazoa > Arthropoda > Insecta > Lepidoptera > Noctuidae > Mythimna > Mythimna pallens. The sequence continues at coordinate 13,215,746 of OY540848.1, forward strand.
GAGAGGAAAAAGGGCACGAAACACACAATTTGGAATTTCATTTTTCACCGAAAACATCTGAACTCTGTCTGACGTTATGAACGCGAGAGTACTTGTACCTGTATTTTTTTTTTATTATAGGCAACATATTACATTATTTACATTTAAAAATACTAACTATAATTACAATAAAATAAAATAAATAATAATAAAAACCCTAATCTAATTACAACTAACTAAAACTAAAATATGGCGTCAAAAAACTCTTCCACATCGCTGTCGACTGGTAATGTGCCCAAAAGACTGGCGGCATTGCCACGCTGTATGGCAATGCTTATCCTCTGTCCGAGGTAAAAGCCAGCTCTTGGGTCACGCGAAGTGTCAACTAGACGTTTTGACAGATCCTTGTACCTTGATATTTAAACTTTATGAAGTTCCCATTGGTTAGTTGGTTGGTTCCCGTTTTCTGAGTAATGGTGATTTCAATTAAACACGATATGAAAAAAGATTTAATTTTACAAGTATCATAATGTACTCGGAGAGCAGTGGTGGCCGAGCGGTAACGGCCCCGACTTACGAGTTGTAGGGTTGCGGGTTCAAACCCAGCCAGGCGCATTACTTTGTGTAATTTATTTTATTACCACCACTCTCAAAACAGTGAAGGAAAACATCGTGAGGAAACCGGCATGTCCTAGAATCAAAAATTCGAAGACATGTAACATCCATCATCCGCGCTGGGCCCGCGTGTTGGATTACGGCCCATTCCTTCTCCTAGAGAGAAGGCTTGAGTCCCAGCTCAATGATGGGATCATTATAAGGCCGACTATGCTATGCTAATGTACTCCCATTAATGATACTGGTGAAAGGAAATCTTTTTTGAGCTGCATATCATCAAATAATTTATCCCGCTCTGGGTGGAGCAAGAGAGAGTGTCAGTCTTTTACTGATTAGAACTCAACCGTGTTCCTTCAGTTACCCTTTGATTTCCAGGGCCGCGGGAACTCTTTCGAACAATCCTGCAGGTCAGAGGACACCTATAGAGTACAATGCGTTCCAAATAAGAATAGGATCGATTGCCATGTTGTGACGTCACGTCATACTGTCAAATCGCAAGAAATTGGGCAAAATTGAAAAACTCAGAGATGAGCAAAATTTAAAAACTGGATTCTGATTAGACTGTTTTCGTTCACAGTTCGTAAATAAATGAAATTTTAAAAATTTCTTGTTTTGCTCATCATATTAATTCTTAGATTTGACAGTATGACGTGACGTCACAACATGGCAATCGATCCTATTCTTATTTGGAACGCATTGTATCTATGTATACCCTCATGTATAGCGCGGTTAAGCGAGATACGCTCAATATCAATAGGATTATGGTGGTTTTTTTTTTGATGTGCGAAAATCATCTAATGACAAGTCGCGCTCTTGGGCGGTGCGTGAGATAGTGTCAGACTTTTACTGACTAAAAGCCCACTCCTGTTCCTTCGTTGCCTTCGTCCCAGGGCCCCGGGTTTCGTTTTCACACTACTCATGGCCCCAGTAGGCTTCGACCCTGCCGGGCCCCTACGATTTGCTGACACCTCCCTGAGGCGCGCGTGGAACAATACGCAACGTCGACGACTTGGGCTCGGTCCGGACGGTTACCGGACGGTTGGACGACGGGCTACCCATTGCTGGCCGTCCGCAAGCCCGCGCCTACGGTGGAGGTTTATGGTGTGAGTTTTAAAGAGAGATTGCCAGAAGAATGTTTGGTCAAGTGATTGATCACTCTGAGAACTTTCGAACTTTTACCTGAAAGGTCGCTTAACGATAAGAGCATATAATAATAATGAAAATACTCACACAACTACCACACAACGCCGTTTAGTCCCAAGCTGAGCAGAGCTTGTGCTATGGGTACTAGAAAACTGATAAACATACTTAAATATTTCTAAATACATACATAATACAAATAAATTACACCCAGACACAGAACAAATGATTGTATTCATCACATAAAAATTTTGTTCTGGGTGGGAATCGAACCCACGACCTCTGGCATAACAGTCAGAGCCACTAACCACTAGACCAACAGGCCAGTCGACATTTTGTGCCATAGTGAATCTGCCCCCTACACGCCTCCGATTCCTTTGTTCTGACGTCATCTCAACGCTCAGTCACGTGGTCAGAACAAAGGAATAGGAGGCGTGGCCTACTCGAGGCATTCGACGCAAACGAAACGATCGTAACTTGGCTAGGGGGGCTGAAGCCGTTTTATAAGTGCCCATGCAGGCCTATGTGAAATAAAAACTTTTGACTTTGACTTTTAGATTTAATTTTAAACTTCATAAAATACCGTTCGTATGTATTTACTTTTTACCTGAAAATGGCTCTAAAAATAGGACGTAAGTGAGAAATATGACACTGAATAAAGGGTAAAGGTTATACGCGGTCATCTGGCTGGAGATTTGGCTAACAATTATGAATAGATTTTAGATAAAAAGGGAATTTGGCTAGCGACTGGAGGATTACAAAAAGTTTTCATTTGTAAAAAAAGTAAAAACGGCTACAAATATTTTTCAGACCGGACGCCTAGTTGATCAAATTTATAAGTACATGATAAAACCCGTGATGCCGTATGGATCAGAAAGAAAAGAGGTTGTGAAAAAGACAGATGAAAAAGATCACATGTAGCGAAGATGAGATAAAGTCAGAAATGAGTACCTCAGAGGAAGTTTGTAAGTGGCGCTAAGCAAAACGGAATCGTTTATATTGGTATGGTCATGTGAAGAAGAGACATGAAAAGTATATTACTAAAAGGATGGAGAGGGAAAGTGAGGCAAAAGCAAAGATGGATGGATTGTGTGAAGAGCGATATGAAAAAAAGGGAGTCAGTGATAGCGTGATGGTTGACAGGATAGAATGGAAAAAAAACGTGTTGCACCAACCCCAAGTAACGTGAGACAATAGTGGGAAGTTGACGACTGCTTTGTTAGTCCAGTGGTTTTATTGCAGGAACATGCTCCTGAGCATGAAATGTCAATTTTTGACAGGTTTTCAGGCCAACAGCCCATTCACGACCTTGTCGCTGTGAGCGGGAGCTAAGCGCGGTGCGGCGAGCGGTAAGATCAAAAGTATGAAAATGTTTGAAGCACGCCACGAGACGCCGCTCATAACAAAAACGCTCCACTTACCGAATGGGCCGACCGGGCCCCTGGAATGCAGGGCAACGAAGGAACATAGGAGTGGGTTTTAGTCGGTAATAGTCTGACACGCCCTCCCGATCCGCCGAAGGGTGGGAGACGTCATTGGATGATTTTCCAACTAAAAAAAATGCATAAATTGGCAAGTCCTAAATCTGACATTTATTGATCTAATCTAACATTGTATTAACTATTGACTTTGTATTATTATTATTAATTTTAAATTTTTCAAATTGAATTGTAATGTAAAATGTATATGGGTATTTCAAGCCTGAAATAAATGAATTAATTAAATCTCAGTTAGCAAAAAGGATAAGTAATTAAGCAAGTATGTCTAATTGATGATTCTCTCTCACTCAAATCAATTATTTAAGTTAGTGTAATTAGAACTAGGGGGGGGGGGGGGGGTGTGGCGTATCCTGTGACTAAAAACCCTGTATTCAATAAATTAAAAAAACAAATCGGGGATAAATTCAGAAACCCGGTCTGAGTGTGAAATTTCACTACGCAAAGTAAACAAGTAATCAAAAGTTCAACAACCTGCAATTTACTCATTGCTGTGGCAACCCCAGACTACGATTTCTATCAATAAAACTTCCTCATTTCCCTGTTCCATTCGACGATGGTCTGTTTTATTTCGTTTTTCTTTCGCTGTACCTACTCTAATGGGTATAAAAGAAAGATTCGATCTTTCACGATTACATTTCCGAGCCGTTTGTTACAGAAGCAATTGGTTCGAAATTTCTCTTTTAACCTTTTCCTTTTTACCTGTTTTTTGTTGTTTGTTTAATTTGTGTCATGATTTTATAAGTGTAAGTTAAGTACTTTGAGCAGCAGTGGTACGACTTACGAGGCTTACCTTGCGGGTTAACCCTAAGCGTCTGCTTGTCTTTATGTAATTTATTTCATCCATCACAATACTACAAAAAACATTAGAATGTGTACCAAATGTGTATTCTAATGGTAAACAATTTACTATTCATACGAAGACACGGCTTAAAGGACTTAGTAACCATGCCAAAAACTTAAAGGACTTGGTAACCATGCCAAAAACATTAACAAAAAAAAAAACAGAACAGCAAGTTCTCCCTTGTATGAATCCGACAGCTGTCATCCGCACCATCCTATAGCCTGCTATTGTAGTGTAGCGATAACTTGAATATAGAATCCGCTAAGCATAATAAGGTTAGTTAGTTTCGAATAATATTACAGAACTATTGTGATAATTCCACCGAGACCATTACATATGGCGTAGAAAATAAAACCTGCTTGTAATATGCCACACAAATACTCCAAGGAAATTACGTAGATAGGATTATTTACTCAATAGAACAGTTAACTCGGCGGATACAAGCCCTTGAATATTAATCAAACAATCAACATGAATAAATTACGGTAAATGTAATGGATGATGATGACGTCATAAATAACGTCAAGAAACGGCTGTAAGTCGAGTTTACGGTCACTCTGATTGGTCTTCACGCGTTTTAGAGGTATGCGGAACAGAGAGTAAAGTCTCACATACCTTCGTTGAAAAGGGAGGATCCTCCGACCAGACGGGTGTTATGTCTGGTGGGCAACTGCCCGATAGATGATTTCGGGCTGTTCTATATGTTCCAATCGCGCGGAGAACTTTAATTGCGCGATGAAGGATTAGTTCTTATGTGACGCCATAGATGTCGCTACAGCGTTATTAGCGATTTTGACATGACACAGTTATTAGGTTGTGCAGATCTGATAAGCAATCACATCACGTAAAACACGGTATTCAGCCTATTCAATTTATTTAAAACATGGCACCGCGCCGCAAGAATTCACTTGAAAATATCAAATCAATTAATTGCGTCCGCTTCGCTTTGCTGGTCGCCGCACCGCACCAATAAATGCACGTAATATACTCACGTATGCCACCGCAATAGAGTGTTAAATGTTTGTTCCATACGCAACACTTCGCTTCGCGTTTGCGTTGCTTACGTATCACACACAAACAAAAAAAAAGGGCACGAAAATGAAATACCGCTAACTGCCAAGCCATTTATGTCGCATGAGTCGTTCTGTAAAGTTAAGTAACTCTTGCCGAGGTAGGGCTATGGATGGGTGATCTTAAAATACCGAGATTCGTCTGTGCCTCGGAAAGCACATAAGCTTGGCTTAAGTCCTGGCTGTCATTAGTAGACCTTTGATAGTCGTTATGGACAATCAGTTGCCAGGAAATCTGACACTAGTCTTGCCAAAGGGTATGTGTTACCTAACCGCAAAAATAAAAAGAAAAAAAAAATACTGGGTTTTCGAGATCAGATTGGTAGTAGTAAAATACTGGTACACGGCTGCCACCGGTTTGAAAAGAAGCTGACCTGAACATGGTCGATGAAAGACTAAGATGATTGGATTCATAGAATATTCAAAAGTGCCCTTCAATGGCCAAATTGAGATAAATGATTTGTCTTTGACTTCGTTACAAGTGAGCCTTATTTACAAAATCTCTGACCTGTTTAGCAATTAACTAGCAGATTCTAAATTCAAATTGACTAGAGATGAATTATAAATTCAACAGCCGTTAATTAGTTCATTCTATTTTATTATTAGGGTTCTTTGCCTCGGTTGGCAAAAACGGAAAGAAACCTTTATATAATATACATAGACATAGAGAGGCAGCGCAGGGCGCTGTCTGTTCGAAGTAATATGCTGGCTCGCAGGTTTGCACGGTGTACTTTTGAAGTTAAAATGACGCTATTTCGAGCCTATTGTCAGACTTTCTACACCTGCAGCCTCTGGGTCAAGTATACGCAGAAGGCATACAGCGCTCTGCGTGTGCAATATAACAATGCCTTCAGAGTGCTTGTGGGGCTGCCGCGGTTTTGTAGCGCTTCGGGTATGTTTGCCGATGCGAGGGTGGATGATTTTTATGCCATCATTCGAAAGCGATGCGCTTCTCTCCGTCACAGAACACGCGACAGCTCCCATAGTATGTTGAGGGTATTGAGTGACCGGTGGGACTGCCCGATGCTTAGCCGGTGGGTGAGATTGCACACACAGATCGGCGTTAGGTAGTATACGGGCTTATTATGTTATTATGTTTTCTTTTTATTTATATTCATGTTATATTTTCTTTGTGATTGTTTGTGTTACTAACAATAGTTAATTAAGGAATTTTATGTAAATACTAACATTATGGACGGCAAGGTCTGCAAATAAATGTTTATTATTATTATTTCGTTTATTCATTAACTTATCATATAAATTACATTTTTAAATATTTCAATAAAAGAATAAAAAAACATTTAAAAATATAAAAAATAGTGTCCCACCGGTATCGGGAACAGGGTCCAAGCTACCGGCGGTCAGGGCTCCAGAGAAAGGAACCTCCTAACAATACGAGCCGTGTCCAGGAGTACCGCTTTCTGAATCAAGCCCTTGATCCAGCCGCCTAACGCGAGCCTCCTAAGGTGTTGGTCGAGGCTCTTGGCTATTAAGCCATTGGCTGACACAACTATCGGTACAATGATCGCCGAGTCCACATCCCACATGTCGACAACCTCGCGAGCCAAGTCAATATACTTGATTTGTTTATCTTTCTCGGCTTTCACGAGGTTCTCGTCATGCGGAACGGATATGTCAACAATCATTGCACGCCTCTCGCTTCGGTCCACCACCACTATATCAGGCTTATTGGCTACAATAGTTCTGTCAGTGATGATGGACCGATCCCAGTACAAAGTGATATGACCATTATCAAGAACTGGGTCGGGCTCATACCTGTAGTACGGCACTTCCGATTCCACAAGAGAGTATTTCAAAGCAAGTTGCTGATGGATAATCCTGGCTACAAGGTTGTGTCTATGCAAGTACTCTCCGTTAGCTAGACGAGAACAACCAGAGATAATGTGACGAATTGATTCTCCCGGACGGTGACATGCCCGACAGATGTCAACCGTACCGTCCTTCACAATAAATCTCCGGTAGTTATTCGTCATGATAACTTCGTCCATAATTGCACAGACAAAACCTTCGGTTTCCCCAAAGAGGTTGCCGAAACGCAGCCAGGCTACGGACGCCAATTGGTCTACATCGTGCCCGTGAAGGGCCCGGAAAAAGCGTCCGTGAAGTTCCTTGCTCTGCCATACTTCCCTGCGATCGTTAGTGTCAAGCACTACCGGTTTGCGCCAGTTCTCGTTAGCCAGGGAGAGCGGGGTGAGTCCCTTGTCCACTGACACTACATCTCGATGCATACCCACGTCGGTAGTTAAGAAATATTCCCTGAGACTGCATACCTCGCGGTTGTGTAGGGTCTTAGCGTTTAAAAATCCTCGACCTCCACACTTCCGCGGGATATACAGTCTCATCACCGACGATCGTGGGTGATGCATTCGATATGCAGTCAGCAGTGTGCGGACCCTCCTATCCAGGGTGTCAAGTTCCGTTTGAGTCCATTTGAGTACGCCGAAAGAGTACATCAATACCGGCATGACCCAACCGTTGAAGGCGCGCACCTTGTTTCCGCCTGAGAGAAGGCTATTAAATACCTTCTTCAGGCGTCCAAAGAAACGTTCCCTCAACGATTGCTTCATGTCAGTGATATTGATGCCTAGAGCTTCCGACATACCCAAATACTTATAGGTTTCGGTTGGAGAGAGGGATCTCAGGTTTATGGAATCCGTGAGTTGAGTGCTCACGGATTCCACAACCTCCCCTCGCTTTACATGCATGACCGCACATTTGTCCACACCAAACTCCATCCTGATGGCACTACTGAAGGTTTCAGTTACCTTCAGTAGCTCCATCAGTTGCAGATTGTTAGGGGCAAAAAGTTTCAGGTCATCCATGTAAAGTAGGTGAGATATTACCTGACCACCTCTCTTCAACCGATAGCCTAGACCTGAATTCTCCAGCAGTGTGCTGAGAGGATTCAAGGCTAGGCAAAACCAAAGTGGACTCAAACTATCACCCTGGAATATACCTCGCTCGATCCTTACAGGATCGCTATTCCCCTGGATATGTCGACATCCTGGATAGCGAAGGACCGTCCTCCATTGCCTCATACACGACATCAGGAAGGTGCGTAGTGTTGTATCAATTTTATACAATTCCAGCACCCTCATGAGCCATGTATGAGGAACAGAGTCATAGGCCTTCTTATAATCTATCCAACATGTCGACAGATCCTTTCGGGAACGTCGAACCTGTTGGCTAATGGTCATATCAATGAGGAGCAGCTCCTTAGTACCGCGGGACCCGTTCCTACATCCATTCTGGGAAGGTGACATGATCAAATTTTTGTCAATATGACTATTAATTTTGCTTCGCAGTATGGATGTAAGAACTTTATAGACCGTCGGCAAACACGTGATCGGTCTATAATTTTTAGGCTCCGCAGTACTACCTGACTTATGGAGCAGGTGGGTTATTCCTGTTGTTAGGAATTGGGGTAGCGACCCGGACTCTAAGGCAGACTGGAACTGGTATGCCAAGCGAGCATGCGATCTTGTAAACCACTTAATCCAGAAATTGTGCAGCCCATCCGGCCCTGGAGATTTCCAGTTTGGCAACGGACGGACTGCACGAGCTACATCTTGGGGGCTGATGTCAATTGCCCCCATTTGTGGTATTGGATCGCACGCACGCTCGACCTCTCGAGCCCAGTCACCCTCGGTGTGACTGACAGGCACCGACCAGATGCTGCGCCAGAATGAACTCATGGCGTCATCATCCGGGAGGCACGCATCAGTCACACCTTGGTCCGGTCTCTCCCAAGACCTATAAACCCACCTTTCATTACTCCGGAATGTGCGATTCTGGGTGTATCGCTCCACCCGCCTCTTATACCTGCGGATACGGTTTGCCCATGCATACACCTTCTGCTTCAGGAAGTCGATGCGCTCTGTGACACGGGACATATAGTCTCGGGGGCTGATGTCAGTCTCCGAAAACGCCCGCCTCACAAAGCGCATCACTCTTGGGCGAGTGTTGCCCTCCCTGAAGCAGATTAGTTTGCCGATGAGTGCTCTGGCCCTACCAATACGACGCTCGATTCTGCACTGCCAAGCCGGCACGGTTGGTTTCGGTCGTGTAGCTACGTCACAGTTTGGAAACTTGACGTGAGCTACACGACATGCCGCAACAGCTGCGCAGTACATTATCGAGTGTGTATCAGTGAGATCTTCGCAGTCGTCAAAATAATTTGACAACTGCAAATCCAGAGCAGCCACCAGCGCCTTATTCTTATTATGCATGGGCAAACGAGGTAAGCGCGGCCTAAGTTCGAGTGGCATGTTGCGGTACTCCCGAATAGCACACTCCAAAGCACTCCTCAATTCATTGCACTGGGTACTTACATGTGTAACCATGTCAGTAATCTCTTCGTCAGCATGCCCGGAAAGATGGTAGGACGGTGGTACCATCACTGGTACCACAGACTGCGACGAAGGAGCAATGGTATGGTTACCCATTTCCGTTCGGAGGCGATCAAGTACAGTATCGTCCAACATATGATTACGCTGGATAACCCGCACCTGATCCGACAGTCGTTGGGCCGAAACGTTGACGGCTGGCTCAAGCACCTGAAACAAAGAGAGCATCCGAACACGGTACGCGGTCAGGTTGTTTCCTCCCTCTGTAGCCCCATAGTATGCGCGCATGACGTTCTCATTGATGGATTGCGTCCATCGCATGCGCTGCACACTTCCGCCGGGAGCTGGGACCCTATCAGAGGCCGGTGGGCCTCGAGGTCCTAAGCCACTCGGCGGCCGGCGTCCTCTCCGTCGACGCGCAGGTGGTGGTGACGTGGGCGGAGAAAAGTACTCGTCGCTGGAGCTCGACGCAACTGCCACGGCCGGTGTCACAGCACTCACGATGGGGCTGGATTCCGGCAGCGGCGAGGCGGAGCTGAGCGACGAGGCCGGAGGTGGTAGGCGTGCACGGCGAGCTGCGGCTCTGGTCAACATTTTTGCTGTCTTTTCCCTTTTCAGCTTCAATTTTCCATAGTTTCTTATTTATATATTCAATTTTCCATAGTTTCTTATTTATATATTCAATTTTCCATAGTTTCTATTATTTATATATCTTTGTTCTTCTCTCATATTTGTTATTTCTTTTTATTTTCATGGTTTTAGGGCGTTTTGGGATTTATTAGATTAATTTGTTGTGAAAAAAATGTGCAGAGAAAATTTTTGTTTGTCACTTGGTTGACAAACAAAAATTGTTATTATTATTATTATAATTATTATTATAATCACTTTTTATCCGTCTGTCTATCTGTTAAGACCTTTTTTTCTTAGGAAAGCGTGGAGTTATTAAACTGGTATAAATATCTAATACTCAGGTTTTCTGTTTGTTAGAACAGTGAAAAAAAATCAAACTTTAAATCAACGCAATCTAAAGATAAAGCCATTTATGCTCCATTTGTGGCTTTGTGTTTTGTGGTGTGTGAAATTTGCAAGATAATCAAAGCTTATGGGTACTTTCCGTTGAGCTGGAAACGTGAAATTTGGCAAGAAGTAAGGCATAGTACAAGTATAGGAAAAAAATTTAAACACATATCATGTCATCACATGTCATTGTGTCAGTATGTTTTTTTTATTTTAAATTTTCTAAATTTTGTTTTTACAGTATAGCATAGCATAGCATAGTCGGCCTTATACTCAAGCCTCCTCTCTAGGAGAGGGAATGGGCCGTAATCCACCACGCGGATGTCAAATGTCTTAGAATTTTTGGTTTTAGGACAGGCCAGTTTCCTCATGATGTTGTTTAAAAAATTATACAAAGTAATGCGCCTGGCTGGGTTTGAACCCGCGACCTACAACTCGTAAGTCGGGGCCGTTAATACCACTCGGCCGCCACTGTTCTTACTGTTTATGATTTTACAGTGTGTGTATCTATCTATGTGTGCAAATAAAATATTTTTTCTGTAAAAACTGTTAATTGGTCGATTCGGAAAAATCAGCCGGACTCGATTCTAGGATAGAATTATTTGCATATGTAAGTTTGTACGTAACCCTCGGGGCGCGAGTCCGACTCGCACTTAACCAATTTTTTATCCATTGAGCAAATTATTGTGTTAAAACTTTTTTAAACGGTGTAGCAAGTTGTAGTCTCATAAAACTTCAATTCATTCAGTTAAACTTGTGGAAGAATGCTGGACAGAAATAAACACAAAACAAAAAACATAAACACACATTATAAGTGTTTAAACATTAAATATTCATATACCACAATCACAGAAACAGAATATTTGGAGCCACGACACATAATTGTATATTATTATGACGGATGACGCTAAATAAAAATACTTTTGTAAATTACTCCAATGGACACAATGGTGGTAAGTTCACAGTTGAACATAATATTAGGTGGCAACACTTACAGTTTTATTGTATGTCATAAACTTTATCAATTATTAACTAGTGGTTACTGTGACACAGTGAACGCCAGTGACAGTAACATGCAAAGAAATTATCTAGTGCGCTTCGCCATCAACGATTACTTACATCAGGTACGATAGCAGTTAAGCACTAGTTTATATCATTTGAAAAGAAACCACCCTCTCGTTCCACCTTAGAGAAGGACAAGTTAAAATAGATAGGTACAGAAGTCAATCTCATGTATGTACTTCACTTTTCATACCTACGCTCGGCGGTCGCGCTAGGGTCAGCGCGTGGCGCCGAACAGTCAATATTACATGGCCACAAAATCATCTTCTCTTTCTCAGTGTTCACGCGAGGATGTGAACATGCCGACGCAGCAGGCCAGTGACTGCAGTGAACCCGAATTGACGTAAATATTAGTTAGTTGTGACTAAAATTATTGATTGCATCAGTTGTTTCATACAAATACATTAATAACTAATATACCCATACATGTAAATAGATGAATATAAATACCATGTAAAGCTGTAATAAACTCTCTTTCTACGCTACGAGCAACGCTGTTTCACTACGACGAGACCATCGACTCCTCTCACTGTTACTGCGCCTATAAATGGTTGCTGATAGCTCTGGCCTTACCCAGCCATAGTTATTGGTCGGTCCGTGAGGCTGCGGATCGGCAGTGAGAAAATCCCATCCGATACACCCTTCATCCTTCCCACCTTCCGTCTGTTGCCTTAGGTCTCATGGTAACAGGCTTCCCGCACTATATATATACGTATATATTGTAACTATGTGTTAGGGCTAGGTTGTTAGGGACAGCTAGGGTTGTTGATAGGCTACCGTCAACCCCTTTACTGTACATTTAGGTAACTGAATGTACACTCAGCACGGGGCCTGTTTTGTGTTACGTTAAAACAAATCATCAAAATATTAATCAAATATTTATCTATGTCAGTTTTTTTGTTGGTCCATTTTTACACAAAAAAGTTCACAGACGCGTGTCTCAAACCGATAGCACTCGAGCTCGCATTGAGCTGAATCGAGTCGAGATATCGTGTCCGTGAGCGGTGTCTATGTGTGCGTTGCTCGAGCGCGTTTTGTACGTAGATTGACTTCTGTATCTATCTATTTTGTGATATAAGTAAGTCATTCATTAAAACAAAAGTGGGTAACCGTACAATTTTATTCTGTACAACTACCGTACAGGTAAAATTAGTACATAATATTTACCTAGCAAGATCGTGTTTTAGTTGATGATGACCGCGATTAGTCTTATGTTGTGCTTTCGGAAGGAATAATCTGTACATATAATAAATCTGTAGAAGATTTTAGTTGTGCGCGCATCACGTAAAATGTACGAAAACGATATATATAACTGTTATACATTAAAATTGTGTGTAACTTGATATATTACTTAGGCTTTGTTTCTTTGCAATCGGTGGACTTATATCAGGCGGCACATAGTTAGTCAGGTCAACTAGTTGACAAGAAAATATGTTGTGAATTTGGTGATAGTATATGTGCAAACTGGAACATAATTTTAATGGAATGTGATGTTAAGCTTGGCATAGCTTAATCAGCCTTTCAATGTTCTCACTGCTGGGAATCAGGCCTCCTTTCTAGGAGAGGGAATGGGCCGTAATCCACCACGCGGGCGTTAAGTGCGCGGGATGTTAAGTGTTAAGATAGATCCAGACTTTACAAATCTTGAAGATAAAGAGTTTTTTTTAAAGAGTTTTTAGTGTTAAAGAGGTCAGTAAAATATGGTGGATGTGAGGTGAAAGTGATTCAAGGAATTTATGGTAAGTTTTATATTATAACCATTCGGATAAATAGTTTATATTTATTTATTTATCTTTGATTCAGGCAGATTACCCATTAAACTGTTAGTTTTGCTTAAGCTATATTAGTATAATGCTTGACGATTGTTTATTTGGCGCAGCCGCGTAACACACTTGTTAACAAACAATGTTAGTTTTCTTTTTTTAAGAAAACTAACATTAAGTGTCTACGTGTTCTTTCTACATTGTGTATATCTATGTGTGGAAAATAAAACATTTTCCTTTCTTTCTTTTTTCCTTAATTAATTACGCCATCTAAGTGATAATAACATGTTCCGGCTGATTGTATTTAGTTGTTGTATTTAAACATATAGACAGTTAAAAAAAAATCGGAAACAAGAAGATTGCCAAGTAATTTTTGTAGGCTTTGATTCGCTAAATCCGTGATTCAATCTGGCTCGCCCAGTTCTTGGGATATTGTTGTTGGCAGCCCTGGGACGCATCGGCCTTAACTGTCCCCGTCAATGATGAACAAAATTAAAGGGATGGTAGCAAATCTCTTTTAGACGCGCTTAGAGCACACCACGCCGTCTGTAGTACGGGTTTGATCCTTACCAGACGGCGTGCTACCCATTGCTCGCCATCCACAAGCCCGCGCCTTCGACGACTGGGAATCATCCTAAGACTCCCAAAGAGAGATATACTTACCTGGTTTGTTAATATGCCGCTCATGTACCGTACCTGCAGATAAAACACTAAACCAACACAGCACGCCAAAGACCAAGCACTTTTTGCCCGCGCTAAAGATCGAACCCAGGACCCCAAGCTTAGCAGTCGTGCTTGTGACCACGGGACCAAGGAGGCAGAGCCTTTTACAAAGTATAAATAGAAACCTAATGTATTTCTGTTAAACCCATTTCCTTTTACAGATAACGAATGATTTCGGAAAGGATAAATTATGCTTTCTGAATAAAATATTAAAATAAAAATCCTCAACTAGAATCCCAGCAAAAAAACTTTGTCGAGTTATTTTTAGAAAGGTAACATTTCTACTTTCGTCTTTACAAACTGTAGTAAAATTCTTGTAGATTAAAAGTTTAACTACTTTAGGAGTTTTCGCCATTTTTATTAAAAGTTTTAGCTCGAAATCAGGGATGTTATAACTATGTTTCGGATCTCAGTACGGATACGGATATAGGAATAATATTATACCGGATTCGGAAACGGTTCCGCCTAAGAAATTATTTCGGATTATCAGCTAGTTTCAGTTACGGATAGCATAATCAGCCTTTTAATGTTCCCGCTGCTTTGACTCAGGCCTATGCTCTAGGAGAGGGAATGGGCTGTAATCCACCACGTGGGCCCAGTGCGGGTTGTTAAACGTCAAATGTCTTCGAATTTCTGGTTTTAGGACATGTCGGTTTCCACACGATCTTTTTCTTCACCTGTTACGGATATTAGACTTTTAAAATTAGAAATCAGAAATCAGAAAAATCCCTTCCTAAAAATCCCTTCTTAGTGCTCACCTGCGTCATAAAAAGAAATCTTTTTCAAAATTTCACGTTCTTAGTCCCAGTATTTTCGGCTGTGCGTTGATATGTCAGTCAGTCAGTTTCTCCTTTTATATGTATAGATTATGATTTGCTTGGCTAGACAAAATAAAACAAAAACCTGTCGTACCCTGTCTTTTAGACTCCGCCTTTATTCGAAACTGTAGAATCGGTAACGCTTACGGATATTGTATTTCTTATTCTTTATTGTACACATAACTTTTATTTAACAATAAAAATAGCTGATGTAAGTACATAATATATGCGAGTTTAACCCACAATTGGGCTTTCTTACAGCAAATCATATCTATACCACATTTTTTTAGTATATTTGAAACCTGAATATAGCTTGTTTAGAATCAGTACCTGAATCGATTCTAATAATATTTACACCATGTTATATTATTTTCCCAAAAACAATTAAGGTCACAAGTTGGACACCACCGACACTAAGTACAACACAGGTCACGGCAGGACATAGTGGGCATTAGACGCAAGCACACAGCTGGGCGCGGGAGCAAAACTACCCCTGAGTCGCCCGGACAACTAGGTACTCGTAATATAACTAAGTGATTTTTATAATACAGTTATGAAATGTTGTACATAGATTCTTTACATAAAATACTAGACACGTGTTTCGGGTTTCACATATAGGTACTAAAACTAATGTTGTATATATAAAAGGAGAAATTGACTGACTGACATATCAACGTACAGCCGACTTAAAGCTAAAGTTGTCAAAAAATAAAAGACCCGTTTTGACATCTGTCAAAATGAATACTTAAATGCGCAAAAAGAATACTCGCAATATATTCCATCACATTATTTAACGCGCCAAAAAAGTATGTATTTTTTTTAAAACACTATGTTATTAATTATTATTTCTTTCAGTTTCGTTCCTAGGGTATTTTTCAAATGTCAAAACGGGCCTTTTATTTTTAACGAGTTTAGTTTCTGCCAGCGGCTCCGCTTGCGTGAAAGTAGGTTTCTTCGTACAAAATTTGGAACCCTGTTCATCTCCTTAGGGGGTAAATAATCCCTTCTAGGCAAGCGTGCTCCATCGTCGGCCACATCATCGCTTACCATCAGGTGAGATAGTGGTCAAAGGCGAGCCTATCACTAATAACAATAAAAAAAAAAATGAAAAATTCTCTCTTAGTGTTCGTCTACGTCATAAAAGGAAACCTTGAGCAAACTTTCACGCTCCCGCTCCAAGTAGTTTCAGCTGTGCGTTGATATGTCAGTCAGTAAGTTTCTCCTTTTACATATTAAGATTACTAGATTCCTTTGCAGTTTAACCCGTATCCGCATCTTTGGTTACTGCTTCGATTCCGTGGGTCGTAACGTGTTGTTATATAGTAGTCACGTAATTGGGTCTAAATCAATATTTTACCAATCTTTTTGTGTCCGTTTTGTACGTATTTTAGGCCTATTGAGGCCATCGCTAACACTATTGTGACGTAGCTGAATTAGGCTGTCGATGATTTTTATGACATTGTATTGAATTTTTTTATGACATTGTATTTGAATTTGTATGACATATCATTCAAGTTGAACGATTAAGTTAATAAGCGTCAATTTTTCTTTCTCACTTTATCCATTCTCGTCACACCACATATCCATCTTAACATTCTCATCTCCGCTACGTGCGATCTTTTTTCATCCGTCTTTTTCACAGCCCAACATTCTGATCCGTACAGTATGACAGGCCTTATCACGGACTCGTAGATTTTACCCTTCAATTTGGGTGGCATCCGTGGGTCACAAGTTATTCTCGTGACCTGTCGCCTTTTCATCCATCCTGCGTTGATCCGATGTGTTACGTCCCGGTCTAGCTCTACCCTAAGTACATAAATAAATATAATGAATAAATTAAACATTTTCAATTCAATTAGCGTAACTAGTGACTTGAATGAACACAAACGCTCTCAATATTTAATCCTTGAAGGGCTTATTAAAATTTAACAATTAAAACAATACAACGTTTTATACATAAAAAAATGCAATCATTATAAAGAAATAAATTATTTATAATACAAATGTCGCATTTGAATGAATAAAAACAGGACCCTATTTTAGTAATACACTGCACTGTCCGTCTGTCTGTCACCAGGCTATGAACCGTGATTGCATCCACACTACAAACGTGATGTTTTTGCTACGGACGGTACGGAACCATTAGCGTGCGAATCCGACTCGCACTTGGTAATATAGGTGTAATTATTTAAAGCTAATTTACTTGCTTTACTTGTAACAGCCGAATTGAGCCAAGCCGAGTTGAGAACGTGATTTTTAATAAAAGTTATCAGTCAAATGTTGTACAGTTAGAAGTAGTGGTTTAATGAATTAAGTATTGGTACTAATTAAAAATTAGTGGTGTATAACTTCCGATAAGGTTATTTCAAACCTCAAACGGCGTCTCCTTATGAGGTTTATAAATATACAAATAGGATCCAATTTCCATTCAGCTCTAGAATTAAAAGGAGTACAACCGCCATTGTGCCATTAATCTGTGTTACCTACTAATTGAATCAATCTGTCGGACCTAGTTCTCAGTTGGATTCTTGCTGAGAATTGCCAGTGAGAACTGCTAACATTTTACTTTTTAATACATTTACCAGTTAAAGCATCCGTCACTCATGTAAGAGGTTGCAAGAGGGCAAGCCCCAATGTGAATTTTCAATTCAAATGTACTTTTCTAAGTGCCTCGGAAAGCACGTAAAACCTTTGGCCCCGGTTGTCATTCGTAGATCTCTGACAGTCGTTATAGGTAATCAGACGCCAGAAAGTCTGACCATCAGTCTATGCAAGGAGTATCGCGTTGCCCAGTAACTGGGTTGTGGAGGTTTGATAGGCAGTCGCTCCATGTAAAACTCAGGTATTCAACCGCATCTGGAAGCCGACCCCAAGCTAGTTTGGAATCGGTGGCAGCGACCTTTCGTGCTAGGCCTTGGTTCGGGCTGTGGTCCGGAGCTAGGAGGAATGGCAGGCGGTCGCCTCCTTCTGTGAAGCAGTAATGCTAACGAAGGAGGAGGCTGCTCGCGTGAGGGAACGAAGGTCCTCCGCTCCAGCCGCCGTAATTTGACCCCGACTACTTGCCACGGTAGATGTGGGCTTGCGGACGTCGAGCAATAGGTAACTCGCCGTCCGGCCGTTCGGTAGTTAACCGGGCCGATCCTATTCGTCAACAACGCGTAGTGATCCCCGCGCCTCTTAAAGAGATGTCAGCAAACCGTAGGGGCCCAGCAGGGCCGATGCCTGCTAGCTAGGATCGCGGGGAATTCCTGAAAAGAAAACGTACCCGTAGTCTTAGAACGCAAAGGGTAATTGAAGAACAGAGGTGTGGTTTTAGTCAGTAAAAGCCTGACACGCCCTCTCGCTCCACCCAGAGCGCGAGAAGTCATTGGATGATTCCTAGACCTTAAAAAAAGCTAGTTTGGAAAAGGTTAGGGAGGGAGACTAGCGACCTGCCCCAGCTTTGCACGGGTGTTACAAAACCTTGAAATGAACTCCGCTCAGTAGTTTTCGAGTTTATCGCGAACAGACAGACTGACAGACGCGGTAGGAGGCTTTGTCAGATAAGGTTGTAAAGGTATACATTCATGGATTCTGAGGATAAGGACAAGCCCAAGTCGCCCTCTCGTTATTCTCCTAGAGCAGGAAAAAATATTCAATGATTTTCCACCTAAAAAAAGAAGGGTCTGAATTTGTTACGCAACCTTCCTTGGCATTTGCGCTTAAGAGTCTTAAGTTCAAAATTCAGTTCTCTTTGGGTCACCATTGAATTTAATTGTGTGGTAGACGCGGCACCCCTCAGTAAACCCTATTGAAGCAATCACACAGGGGATTTATTACCAATCTAAAAAGTAAGCAAGTCCAATTATTTTTTTAACTCCAACAGCGATACTTCAAAAGCGAAGTTTAATGAACTTTGAACTTGTTTCCGTGTTTAAAATAACTGTACCTACTTAGAGTTAACTGTGAGTTCGTTACAGCAATGTTATTTATTTGCATCAAAGTCAAAATATGAGTATTTTGTTTGCTTTTTGGCAATACAGTAGATCTTACAGGTAGGTTATTTTCTTTTTCCGGTTGGAAATTCATCCAATGACATCCCTCGCTCTTGGGCGGAGCGCGACTAAAAATCCACTTACTGACTAAAAATCCACTCCTTCGTTGCCTTTCATACCAGGGCCGAGTCTTCCTTTCAGAAGCAACCCTTGGCCCCTACGGTTTGCTGCCATCTCCTTGAGGCGCACGTGGAACAGTACGTGCCGTCGACGACTCGGGCTCGGTACGGGCGGTTACCGGACGGTCGGACGGCGAGCTACCAATTGCTCACCGTCCGCAAGCCCGCGCCTACGGTGGCCGGAAATCGGGATCAGGATCCCGGCGCCTGGAGACCTAATAGGTAGGTTATGGTAACTCAGAAGCTACCCATTAGGTTACACTATTTTACAATATATGAACTTAAAATTGATATTACATCATCATTTATCTGTCTTAGTCCCATATTACTTTTTTTTTAGGTGGGAAATCATCCAATGACATCTTCTGACTAAATCCCACTCGTTTGCTCTTTTTTTGGCTTCGTTTCAGGACCCCGGGGTTCTCTTTCGCACAACCCATGGCCCCAGTAGGCTTCGGCCCTGCTGGGCCCTGGGCCTGGGGCATTTTGTTTCTTCCAATCTATCTTGTTAGCAGTCTCGCTATCATTGGCTCCTTTTTCTTTTATATAACTCCTCACACAATCCATCCACCTTTTGTTTGGCCTCACTCTTCCTCTCCATCCATAAACTTGTATATTCGTAACTCTTTTAGTAACATACGTTTTATGCATCCTCTTCATATGACTATATCAAGATATACTATTCCCTTTTAACTTTTCAATCACTAGCGCCACTTTCAAACTTCTTCTAATGGGCTCATTTCTCACTTTATTCACACTACACATCCATCTCAAAATACTCATCTCCGCTACACGCAATCCTTTGTTATCAGTCTTTTTCGCAGCTCAACATTCTGGTCCATACAGAAACACTGATCTTATCATGGATTTGAAGATTTTTAAAACTGATATTACATACAATCTAAAATATCAGTATTTAAAATACATTATTTTTATAATAAAGGATTTTTAAAAATTCACACCCTAAGGGGACGAAACGGGGCCTAAAGTTTGTATTTACACGAGCGAAGCTGCTGGCAGAAGCTAGTCTATATATAAAAGGAGAAAGTGACTGACTGATATATCAACACACAGCCGAAACTACTGAGACTAGGAGCGTGAAATTTTGCACAAGGTTTCCTTTTATGACGAAGGCGAGCACTAAGAAAGGATATTCCAAAATTCACCCTCTAAGGGGATCAAACGCGGGTGCAAAGTTTGTATAGAGAAACCTGTTTTCACGCGGGCGAAGCCGCTGGCAGAATCTAGTATAACATAAATTGTTAATGTAAAAAATAAGAAATTCCTAAAGTACATTTTTTTTTATCGTCGCCCGCAAATTAAATTGCTTGCCCTGACTAACGGCGGTAAATCCCATGATGTGTCAAAAGTGTTATTAGTAACGTTCTGTATTTCTACAAGATAAGAACAATATACAAGAAAATGGCGTGGGCAAAATATTAGCTAGTCACCATGGTAGTACTAGCGGTCGGCAGGTCAGGGTTCGCTTGACATCTAGTTTAAATGGATTGATACAGATTTTTTTTTGTTGTAAGTGGACTTCATCACTCCAACACAACATCTCCACCCTGCATGCGAACTGGAGTGGTCAATCTGGAAATCTCTTAAACCAATACTGCTGCGAATTTGGGAAAAACGCATAGTTCCAGAGCGTATCCGCGGGAAAAGGTTAGTGAAATAAATTTGTTAATTAACTACTCACTTGATTAAAATACATTGGCGTAAAATAAAAGAAAAGCAGATATGAAATCGGCTTAAAATAGACCTTGTCATGGAAAGACAAGGTCAGGTGGCAAAACACGTCGGGCGGTATTTTTAACCGACTTCAAAAAGAAGGAGGTTCTATGTTTGGCTGAATTTTTATTTTTTATGGATGTTCACCGATTTCTCGGTCAATTGTGTACCGGTATTGAAATTTTTTTTTTTGATTGAAAGGTTATGCTTCCAAGTTGGTCCCATAGAAATATAAAAATTGCTTTTTTATACGTATAGTCGATGACTGCCTGAAATAAAAGGGGGAATATATCGAACTGATTTGATGATAAAGCCTGAAGTTAGGCACCGGAACTCTGTACCTACTCATAATAAATTACTGTAATCTAACCGTGTTTGGGATTATTAGAATTATCATGAGATGCACTCTGGCTATATATAGGTATTTAAGTTTGGCTAAGAGGTACTTTTTACTGGTGGTAGCATAACTAAAAAGTGTAAAATAAAAAACTTTATACAAAAAAAAAAATACAACCGATTTCAATGTTTTTATCTAAATTCTATAATAGTTTTGTCTCTTCGTTATTTAACACCGACTTCCGAAATTAAAGTTATTTTGCATTTTTCAGGGCTTTTTTTTTACATAGACGTCGGTTGTATTTTTTTTGTAAAAAAAAAATAACATGCGTAATTGGGGATTGTACCCTGTTGAATCGTTTATCTTGGTATGGTCATGTGACGAGGAGGTATAAAACGCATATAACTAAAAGTGTTATGAGTAGCCTAGCAGAAATTCCCACCTCTGCGATCCGGACTAAGCGTTTCACTTCGTCGTTTATACTGCGTCCATCCAATGACTGAAACAATTTGCCTGCAGCAGTCTTCCCGTCCGATTATAATTTAGGTGTCTTCAGCGCTAGAGTGAATAAGGTCTTAACAAAGTAGTGCGGTTCACCATCATCGATTGTATCACTGCTTACCATCAGGTGGGGTCGCAGTCAAGCACATGTTTAAATCATTAAAAAAATTAGGTCATGAAGCACAAATTAGTTCAGAATCTGCTACTTTTCAACATCATGTGCGGGGTAGAGTGGTAGTCATCAAATAAGTGGCGAGGTGGTGAGTCACGTACGCTATGTTCAGTTGCCCTTTGCGTTGTAGGACCAGGGGTTTTCTTTGACAGGCATAGAGTAAGCCTCTATTTGACTGATATTTCCCGTCTGTTTGAATTCTTTGATGTTCATTATGGTGACACCTAAAAGGTCATTATCACTCTATTGTCACCATTGGCTACATTTCTTTTAAGTTCTCCTTTCGCAGGTCTGCTGGAGGAAATTTCTTTAGAAATAAGCAGTACCTTTGTATAGTACAAAGGTACTGCTTATTTCCAAAGAAAAGTTCTGTTTCGTATTGTACTCTCTCTCAAAAAATCTGTTTTGTATTGTCCTCTTCTGTTTTTTGTGTGTACATAAATAGTAAAATAAATAAATCATCATCATTTCAGCCAAAAGATGCTGGAATTTTGCTGGACATAGACCTCCCTTAAGTGTCGCCATAACGTACGGACATTCCCGCGAATCTCATCAGGTCATCGTTCCACCTTGTGGGAGGCCTTCTAATGCTGCGTCTTCTGGTGCGAGGTGGCGACTCAAGAACCTTTCCTTCGGGCTATGTCGGAGACCTTGGTTCTCCAGCAGATATCTTCGTTCCTAATGCGATCACGCAAGGAAACCCCGAGCATATCCCTTTCCAATGCCCTTTGGGTGATTATAAGCCTTTTGATGAGGCCCATTGTAAGCGACTGCGTTTTAGTGGCATATATAATCACTGGCTCTTGTCTGACTTTCGTCTTGAGACACTGTGGTATGTTGGATGAGATGATACCGCACAGCTTCCCGAACGCTGCCCAACCGAGTTTTTTTTTTCGGTGGTATCATCGTCCAATGACATCCCCGCTCTTGGAGCGTTCGTTGCCTTTCATACCAGGGTTGACTCTTCCTTTCAGAAGCAGACCCTTAGCCCCAGTAGGCTTCGACCCTGCTGGGCTCCTACAGTTTGGTGACATCTTCTTGAGGCGCTTGTGGAACAGTAAGCCCGACCGACTTGGGCTCGGTCCGGACGGTTAGCGGACGATCGGACGGCGAACAACCCATTGTCGCCGTCCGCAAGCCCGCGCCTTCGGTGGCCGGAAATCGTGATTGGGATCCCGACGGGCTCAGCCGAGTTGGATTCGACGATTGATCTCTGTCTCGAAGACTGGTGAAAACCATGATTGGTGTTATTTAAATAAAAGCTAGTTAAAATATTGCTATAGGTATCATTAAAATAATAACGTACCTAGAAAAGTAATTAAGCGTTAGTGTAATTTGTACGTTGAACTGGTTAGCATAATAATTACTTATTTACTATGCAAATAAAAGCAAACTTTGATGAGTGGAAACATATATACATGAATAATTTCAGTACCTTAGTCCTATCGAGTGAAAACCCTGGGTATAATTAATAAAAGCTTTATCAAAATAGAATATTTTGCATGTAACGTAGGTAATTTAAGCAAAAATTATTTTAATAAAACATACAACTGATTCACAACTTAGCATTCGGCTGAAAATCTCCCCCTGGACGTGAACTAGAGTGGCCTAACTAGAAATATTTTAACACGTTCGGTTCGGAACGAGGTCTAACACGCCTCGTACTTACGTGTCTTCCTTGCGGTGCGGCTAAGAGAAACATAGTCTTTTCTGTCGTGCAGAGGTCGTTACTTCATCTCTTTCTTAAACTAAACTGAAGTAGAGTATCTGAGATGTCTTATTATACCAGAATGCAGTAGTTTATGTAGATACACGGCAAGTGCGGTACGAGGTCAAACTACTTTAATACGGGGTCACTTTGACCTCGTACCACACTTAACTAAAATAAGGTTTTAGTTTCTTAAACATTACGGGATCTAATAAGCCCCTTACTACCATAATGATAGTTTTCAGAAAATATCTGAAGAAAGATATGTAGTCGCGTAAGTGCGGTTGTATACATCTCGGGATGAACGCTCTTAAGACCTACCAGTACTTTTTGTTCCATTTTCAGGTACAAACTAAGCCATTTCATCATCTTGAATACTTGTTTTGAAGACGCGTCTCTATTGTCAAATATAGACCCACGTTTACGCAAATTTTCACAGAGATAACAACCCCACACACATATAAAGTGTATGTGACCGCGATCCTCGCAGTGTCACAGTGCGTGACCGCGTAAATTCAGCGGACCAATGTCAGTGTCCAATTAGAAATGCGTCCCTAGTCAACTAGGGACACACTTCTAATTGGACAGGCTGTGACCCACAGGATGGTATTTTATATGTAGATTTTTTTTTATTTAGCTGTTAAGTTGGCATATTTGTATAGTCTGTTAGAATCTAGCTTATTCAAATTTTGCTACGCTGTAAAGTTTTAGTAAAAAGTAAACCCTTTGTTCTTTATGTACATTTTCTGTGTGACGTTTGTCCGTCAATTCCAACAAAACCCTAAATTCCCCACTAAAGAAGTTTTTTAGGGTTCACTTTGCTGTCCGTCCGTCTGTCTGTCGATCTGCCTGTCAAGACCCTTTATCTCAAGAACACGTGGAGAAATCAAGTTGAAATTAAAACTCTCTCTCTCTCTCTCTCTGAAATATACCCGCAGTTTTAAGAGCCCGCAGACTTGACTGCGGGCTCTTAAAACTGTGAAAAAAAAAACTTCAGAGTTAACAAAAAAAAAAAAGATTCGGCCGTTTATGTCGTAAAAAACGTGTATTTCGAGACTCTTAAGGGAATATAAATTCATAGGGTACTTTCTGTTGACCTAGAATCCTGAAAATCGGCATGAAGCAAGGTCTCATAGAACAAGTATAGGAAAAAATCATAAAACTGTAAATTTGTAGTTACGTCACAAAAAAAAAAAAATTCTATTTGGAAAAATCTTAGTATCTCAATTCGGGATTTGAACTGTTTTCATGAGTAAGTTTGACCTCAGTACGCGAGTCCGACTCGCACTTGCCCAGTTTTTTTGAGGTGAAAAGTGTATTGACAAAAATGTTTTAGTGTTATATAGCCCATTTATCGAGGAAGGGTATAGGTTTTATAACATCACGCTATGACCAATAGGAGCGGAGCAGTAACTCGGGAGATAACTAGTGCTTCATAAAAACCAGCGCCCATAATCACTTCTATTCAGTTAAGTACGATGCTGCAACTTCCAGTCCATTCAACCATTTCTCGCCTTTACGACGTCCACAGTAAAAATCACTAAGACATTAGCGCACCGAAGTATCTCAGGGGATAATATCGTTTGGGTTGCTTAATAGCGGCAAATCCTCTTAGAATTTTAGTGGCGACTGGGTCATCGTTTGTTAGGTCAAGGTTAGCCGGTCGATTACCGCATTGGATATTGCTTTTTTTGTCATATTCTTCTTTATCAATCTTTTAATTGATACTATCATGGGGGTGCATGAAATAGTATATTTTGATACAAGCGGAGAAAGTTTGTCATTGCGGCCGAGATGGAATTCGCTCGAGCCGCAGGCGAGGGTGTTATGGAACCGAGTGCTTTTCAACGTTTTTTTAACACATTAATAAAAAAATAAATAAGAAGGGTTGACCGGCGACTCGTGGGGATTGCATATCGCCCAGCCTGACACGATAATACAATTAATTGTGTAGTGCCACAAACTAATTTTTATTATACACACGATACTAATTTTTATTTGAGATCTTCCAACCCGAGATACATATCCATACGACCGCTCTTACGTTATTATGACGTTATTACACATTTTTCTTAGCTTGCTTTTAATCCCGAATGCAGTGAGGGATTAAAAAATCAACTCCCGAGCACAGCGCGAGAATTGATATAGAAACCTGTAATAGTTGTTTTTAGTCTGCATAGTAATTTTTTTTTAGAGACACAACTTTTCGAATTAAAACCACATTATTTCCTAGGGATCGCCCATACTACATTACATATCTATGTGGTGTAAAAAATCTGTTTGCAACGAACATACACATACAATTATTGCAAGTTAGTTATGTTGCAAATGCTTGTAAAAGCTAGGCACGTTACTTTGCGGATAGCGCTCCGAATTATTTCAAGGGATAATGTCGTTTAGAATCGTTAATAGCTACAAATCGTCTTAGATCCCAAGGATCGTCCGTTTGTTCAGGTCAAGGACGACCGGTCGATTACCGCATTGGATATTACTGTCTCCTTGTAGATGCTTAGGTTTTTAGTAAGATAAGGGGTTGTATGCATGTGTTGATTGTGGATGGTAATTTAAGCTATAATTGGGTACTTGACTCATTTTTAGAGTTCCGTACCTCAAAAGGAAAAACGGAACCCTTATAGGATCACATTGTTGTCCGTCCGTCTGTCTGTCTGTCTGTCTGTCAAGACCCTTAATCTCGGGAACGCGTGGAGGTATCGAGTGAAAATTAAAACCATATACTTAGATCTGCGGTCCTTTGAAGCTGTGAAAAAATCAAATTTCTGAGTTAACGAAAAAAAAGATTTGGCCGTTTATGTAGCAAAAAACGTATATTTCGACACTCTCAAGGGAATCAAAATTCATAGGGCACGTCCCGCTGAACTAGAATCCTGTAATTTAGCATGAACCAAAGTCTCATAGCACAAGTATAGGAAAAAATCTGAAAATTGTAAATTTGTAGTTACGTCACAAAAAAAATGTAGTTATTTTTTTGTTATTCGGAGAAATCTTCGTAACTGAATTCGGGAATCGAACTGTCTTCATAGAGTTTATACGGAACCCTCAGTGCACGAGTTCGACTCGCACTAGCCCTGTTTTTTTATTCTTTGCAAATAGAAAGTAATTTTCAAATTTGTTATATATCAAGTTAAAAAACCTTTCAAATCTAGTGAAAGGGGTGTGGAATATTTTTACACTTACAACCAAAGAGAAGACCCAGTTCTGAGTTAGTTTAACGAGTATTCAACACACAAAACTTTGTGATTAACACAAGTAAAGAGCTTTTTAGCATCCATGCCCCACTTAACCCGGCTACATTACTTCGGATTTACACAGCAGTACATTACTTAACATTTTGACTGCTTGTACAGTCACGGGTATTAAGGTACACACATTGTCACATTTGAAAGAAAGAAAGAAGAAGAAAGAAAAATGAATTTATTTAATTCACAACGCAAGGCATACAAACAATATAATATGTAAACACGAAACCGTACAAAATAGAATAAAAAAAATTAAAACACAAAAAAACAAAATAATGACGCGAAACAGTTTTGTAGTGTAATATATAGCGGTGATGCGTAGGTACTTAAATAATTATAATACATCATAATAGAATTTGGAATGTGTTATCCTATGACTATTTATTCTCTAATTATTAGAGAATAAATAGTCATAAGATAATTGTATGTGTTTGTATATAGTGTGATGTGAAACAAATAAGTAATAGACGAATGATACAAAAGAAAAAATAAATAAATATATACATAGATAATAAGAAAAAAGTAAACAAATGTGGGTAAATCTCGAACGAGTTAGGATTTGCTATGTATCTTAACTTCTGTAATTCAAGAAATATGTGTACCACCAATGGTTGAACACAGGTTTCATGAATGACAGAAGGTGAAATGGTGGAATGGTTGAAATGATGAATCAATGGTTGTAATTTTTAACCGACTTCAAAAAGGAGGAAGTTATATGTTCAGTTGAATGTATGTTGTTTATTTTTTTTTATGTATGTTCACCGATTTCTCGGTCAATTGTGGACCGATATTGAAAGTTTTCCAAAAAAAAAAATATAACCGACTTCAAAGTAAAAAAAAAACACTGAAAAGTGCAAAATAACTTTAATTTACATTTTCTTTAGGTTATATTTATTTTTTGGAAAAGTTTTTTATATGTTATTAATTGTTTTATTTGTTTGATGAATTAATTGTATCAAAAATTTACGCGACTAAGTACTTCATTTAATTAAAATATATTGTGACTTGTAAATGTAATTTTTACCAATAAATATGTTTATCTGTTATCTGTTCTTAAGTACCTAACCATCAAATGTCATTCACCAATTTTTTGAATGGCAGAAGTTAATGTAGAAAATCTAACAATGTATATGTCAGTGTAAAATTGTAAATACTGTTATATTATAATCTATCTCGCGAGATTGTAAACTATCGAAAGATTGTGAACCGTATAATTTAACGCGTTATTTTTCGATAGATTATAATTTATCGAAGTGAAACAGTTAAACCACAATCTATCGCGCGTTAAATGGCCGACTCTCCGAAAGCTGTCCCTGATTGGTCGGTCTTACAGTAAGCCGTTCTGTGCTGGCTATGTTCGGTGACTAACACTAAGTTATTTATCATTCAAACTAAGTTATTTATAATTCGTTAAATTGTTATCAGTATGTTCTGGTTCACAATCATTCGATAGTTTACAATTTTGCGAAATAGATTATAATCTAACGGTATTTACAGTTTTACGATGACATTATCAACTGCTGGGTGCGACATATATACCTACCTAATTGCTAGTGTACACTCGTGTCTGTACTGTAAGCGTAAAAAGTATCGAAAGAAACAGACGGACTGTTCAAAATGATCAGAAGGCTAAATTATCGTACAAAAAACACGTTCAAATTCAAGTTGTAAATCAACACAGCGGTCGTGAATGTCAAAAACTTGACAAAATGTGAGAGATGTTTTTGAAAGATTAGAAATGCGAACGGTCCGTAAAAATATAGGAACAACTAGCTTGCTGCCAGCAGCTTCGCCCGCATGTTGTTGTTGTGACTTTATAACCTAAGGTTATAAAAAGCAGCGAAGTGTGAGTCCGATATTATCGATAGAACATTAGACACTATATTAAAACCTTTTTTTTTAGATTTTAGGGTTCCGTACCTCAAGAGGAAAAAGCGGAGCCCTTAATAATCACTTTTTGGTCCGTCTGTCTATCTGTCAAGACCCTTTATCTCGGGAACGCGTGAATGAATCGAGTTGAAATTAAAATCATATACTCAGATCTGCGGTCCCTTAAAGCTGTAAAAAATCACACTTCTGAGTAAAGGAAAAAAAGTTACGCCCGTTTATGTCGCAAAAATCGTGTATTTCGACACTCTCAAGGGAATCAAAATTCATAGGGTACTTTCCGTTGACCTAGAATCCTGAAATAATTTGGCATGAAGCAAGGTCTCCTAGCACAAGACCCGACAACTGTCTGGCTATACGGACAGACAGACAGATGTTTCAATGGAGTCTTAGTTAGGGTGTTTTTAATATCGTGCGGAGTTCATCACGCATGCGAAAAAACGCGTCCCGCGTGCGTATTCCACGCATTACAATAAATGTTTATATGAATAGGACATTGCGGGGGTTACGTGTACGGAGCAATTCCGCATGCGTGATCAAAACCGCATGATATTAAAAACACCCTTATAGGGTCCCGTTTTTACCTTTTGTGTACGGAACCCTCTTCTGATATTTTTGAAACTGACTGTACCTTTACATTTAAATAAATGGCAGTTCAAGTCGTTAAGGTTCCGCGTCAAGATAATATTTGATGTTGCTATCTTAGCAACATCAAATGTTATCTTGACGCGGAATCTTGGCGTTTTGTTAAGGGACATTATACTTAATGTCTTAATCCAAAGAATATTATTACACAGTCATATGCTTTGCTCTTCATTTCCTTCACTTTATTGTAGGTAATCGAGATAAAAGTTTATCGCTTCATATAATAGTCTATGCTAAGAATATAAATGCAAAAATTTTGTCTGTATTTGTAAAAAGAAAGAAAGAAAAGAAAAAAAAAAGAATTTATTTGGTACAGCACAAGGCACAAACACAATTAAAATAAAATACAAAGCGATTTCAGTAAAAGGATTTTGATTTGGCAAATGGATGTCCTAATCTAATATTTCATCTTTTGTATTTTTTTTGAGGTGGGATAACATCAAATGACTTCTCTCGCACTAGGGTGGGGTGAGAGGGCGTGTCAATTTTTTATTGACTAAAACATAACCTGAATCCTTTAGTTGCCCTGTGGGTCCAACGGTAAATAATAGAGGTTAGTGCCATTAAGTGAGATAGTAGTTAAGCGAGACGGGGTGTCTGATTTTACTGACTAAAATCCACAGTGTTCCTTGCGGTGGCAGCTTCGAACAATCTGCAGCCCGCAGCAATGACGAGACGGCGTACTACTCATGGCTCACCGTCCGCAATCCCGCGCCTACGGTGGCCGGTAACCGTCCTTTCGTGAGGCTTATCTCCGCGTCACGATTCCAACCGCCTCCTTTACTTACATTACTGGTTCGTAGAAAGAGGTGACATCCCATTCCCTCTCACTCCGTACTTGAACCAGGGCCAGACGCGAGAGATTTCCACCACCGTTCTCTCCCACAAGGACACGATGGTGCTCCGCCCAAGTGGGACATACCTCCACCTTATCCTCAGGGCAAGATTATCCTAAGAGCCTGAGAAATAGATTTCATCCGCTCAGACACAAATCTACGCGTGAATATCCAGTCCAGATGAAAGGTCATGTCCCTAGACAGTTTGAAAGGTTTGGGCGTGGAGTCGTATCAAGATCGTTTCATAAATATGTAGATAGTATTAAATAACTCTATGAGTCATGGGTATTTGGCAAGGGATATAGAATAACATCACGTAATCCTACAAAAAATATTGTTTACATGAAAGTTTTTTGTACATTTATTATTCAATCAAGCTCTAAGACGCTCCTTTTTCACTCGCCTGAATTTCTCAACATCGAGTATGGTTTTAAAGTTTCATCTAACGCAATTCAATGCGATGTTTAAATGAAGAGGCAACGAGAAAAAAATGAGATAACTACTGAAACCACTGTTAGTATTCGGTAATTCCGATATTTACTTGAATATTTCACAAAACTTGTTCCAGGAAATATGTGTTTTTTTTTTAAACTCTTAAAAGTAATATCAGAAAGAAAACGTTGTTATATTTCTTTTTACTTTTTTAATTTTTGAGTACATTATGAAGTGATAGCAGATTTTCAGAGGATTTACTGGATTAGTTTTACACAAATTTATAAATTGATTTCAATAGAAGTCTAGATACTGTGGTTTCAAAATATCTAATGAAAAATGTGTAAATAACGTCATAATCGCGTAAGAGCGGTTCTATGAAAAAAATTTAAAATGTAGGTGTATGTCGAATTGCATGTCCTTAATGGCTGAACGGATTTAGATATCACTTGGTGCACAGGTATATATAAATCTCATCATCGTTACCATTATCATTTCAGCCGAAAGACGTTGTTGAACATAGATCTCCCTCAAGTGTCGTCACAGTAAATGGCCCTATGCGTCTCGCATTCATCGGATTGCCGCGACCCTCATCTTCCTATACGTGGCGCCACTCCAGACATAATTTATCTGGTTTAATATTTATTCTTTTAAATCTACACTAATATTACAAAGAGGTACAAAGTGTTTTGGGAACATTCATTCATTATGTGTACAGCTAAGGAGTGGAATTCCTTGCCAGAGTCTGTGTTTCCTGATAGCTACAACCTAAGTCAAGAGTGAATAGGTTACTTCTAGGCAAGCATGCTCCATCGTCGATCACATCATCGCTTACCATCAGGTGAGATAGTGGTCAAACGCGAGCCTATAATAATATGTAATTTGTAGCAGGTAATCTCTGAAAGTACTAGACCGATTGCGAAAATTTTTTCATCGGTAGAAAGCTGTTTTACCTATTCTTGAGTGACAGAGACTATATTTTATGTACGCGGGCGAAGCCGCGCGCTAAAGCTATGTATCATATAAATAACTTAATTCACTCTGAGTGGAGTGTGAGACTCTTTTACTGACTAAAACTCAAATGTGTCCTTCAGTTGCTTTGCGTTCTAGGGCCACTCTTTGCATTCTAGGGCTACTCTTTGCATTCTAGGACCATTCTTTGCGTTCTAGGGCTCCTCTTTCACACGTTTCCGCAGCCCAAGTTAGACAATAAGTGGAATTATTGAAACAGGCGTGATCTCGGTAAAATGGAGCTAAAAATTTTAAGTACCTCACTTATTTAAATATAAATTCCCTAAGACATAAAGCATTAAATAAATAAATAAATTGATAAATCCTACTACACGGTCCAGAATTTCATAAATGATTGAATATTATGTATTTGAAATTTATAATTCTCTTGATTCGATTCATTCTAAATACTTGGCTGTTAGGCAGGACATAATAGAATTATATTATAATTTATTATTGAGTTTTAAGATCTATATATTACCTATGCCCACAATAAAGAAATTCTGATTTTGATTCTGATTCTCTCCCTCCAAAGTGGTAGGGTCCCCTGAGGTGTTTCTATGTACTATGTCGTCACATAAATTATACGAATTTAGGGCAGCAAAAAGTCGTAGATTGAGCGCAGTGGGACAATAATTCGTTTAACGTATATCAATACCAGTTTTGACAAAAACAGTTTTCCGCCTGTATCATTGTCAGCCCGCCTGTTGTTGGCGGAATATTAATTGATTGGTTGTAACAATGTGTAGGTCAATTTAAATGGAAATTTTGGTAGGTTTCTGTTTTGTATGTAAATGTTTCGCTGCTGAAAAATAGTTGCCTCTAGCCTCGGGGAAACGCATTTCAATTAGGTGAAAGCTCCAGTTAAACAGCGGAACCAAATTTTTAAAAGAGTTTTTGCAATTTGCAGCTCAGGTTTGGTGGTTTTGGTAATAAAAACTATACTGGCGGGAACAATATGTATGTGTTTATACAACTATACTTATTAAAATAATATAAAAAGAAGTATCTACAAATATTTGTAATTTACCTCTTCTCTCAGGGATGTTTTTAATATCGTGCGGATTTCATTATGCATGCGGGATTGCTCAACACGCGTAGGAATATATATATAGTATAAAAGGACATTTGCGGGGGAAATGTCCTTTTCATACAAGTATTTATTGTAATGCGTGGAATACGCACACTGGTTGTGGGGCGTGATATCGGGCAGCAGCCCCGCATGCGGAGCAATTTCGCATGCGTGATGAATTCCGCACGATATTTAAAAAACCCTAAGTGAGAGAGTTATGTTCATGGTTTTATAGCATAAACATAAGTATAATCAACCTTATTTTTCAACTGCTGGGACTCAGGCCTCCTATCTAGGAAAGGAAATGAGCCATAATCCACCACGCGGGATCAGTGCGAGTTGGTGGATGTCACATGTCTTCGGATTTTTGGTTCTAGGACATGCCGGTTTCCTCACGATATTTTTCTTCAGCGTTTTGAGAGCAGAGGTGATGAAATAAATTACACAAAGTCATGCGCTTGGCTGGGTTTGAACCCGCGACCAACTCATAGGTCGAGGCCGTTACTATTGGGCCCCACTGCTCTTATAATTGTGTTAACACATACAGGTCAAATATTTTTTGTTAAGGTACTAGGGATAGTACCTTAACAATAAATATTTGAGTATGGGAATACTGAGCTGTAAATTGCAAAATAAATCGGGAATTTTGCTGGCTACCTAAAGGCTTTAAGGGATCCAGTTAAAGCCTTTTATTTTCATCCACCATTTTAGCGAAAAGAAAGAAAGAAAAATATTTATTTAAAAGACGACTACTGGACATAAGCTTCCCCTTAACATTTAGAGACACAATTAAAAAGCCATTGTGTCCCGCGTACATTTGCGTTCCAGCATATAACGGGTTAAGTGTCGAATTTACAAATTTGCCATAGACAAAATCATACCAAAAAAAAAGCCATTACTAGTGTTTTTTTTTAAATCTGAAAAATGTAATTTTCATCCTTTCAAATACTTTACTAATTATAACTTACAAACAACAATAGGCATTACTTTTTAGAATTTTATCCTAATTAGCAACACTATTGGATGACATAATAATACATGTTTTTTTTTTTTCCAAAATAAACTGTTCCTGGCTAGGAACATTGCTTTTTAAAAATCCAAGTTAATTAAGGTTCAATCGAAACCTCTTCGATAATTTTTCGCTTTTCCCTATATTTTTGGATTTGACCATTCATCATTAGGTGAAATGATTGCACAATGATTCATCCACTGGTAAAAGTTCAGCCTGTGTTTCTTCCACAATAATCCCATCTTTGCAAACTTCATAGCGTTCAAAGAATTATTCGTATTATAGTCGAGAACCGTCTTGAATATACCTAAATAGTAACAAACACGTCTATGTACTTATTGTTTAAGAGCGCCCAACCCGTGATAGTTTCCATACAACCGCTTTAACGTGATTATGACGTTATGAACCATCTTTCGCTAGATATTTTGGAACAAAAATATTTTGTGGCTGTATTTAAATGTCTATTGTAGACAAAATATAAATTTGTGTAAAACTAATCCATTAAAGATTTCTAAAAATATCGATTTTCAACAGTTACTGGATTAATTTTCTGCATTTTGCACTTTACGTGAACTTTGCCTCTTCAGAATGGACTCATAAATTAAAAAGTAAAGAAAATACATTTATAGAAACTGCATATTCTGGCTTTAAATGACATGTATTTCCTGGAGCAAATATTGTGAAATATTTAATGCCAACTGAGAAACCAGGCTCTATCTTACTTTTTTCACGTTGCCTTGCGTTGAATGAAACAACGAGCTTTTCAACTATGTTTACGTTGACGATAGAGGGCCGGGAAGGGCCCTCTTAAAATGGACTACCGTTATTTATGAGGTTCCCGAGATTTAATGCTATTGTGCTTCATGTAATAAACATATCTCGTGATTCTGTGGGCCGAAATATTTGAGAAACGAAGCAACAGCGGTAAATAAGACCTTGCTCGTTGTAGCCCATAAAAGGGACATTATAGATCGGAAGGCATGGTAAAGAGGGTTTAATAAAGACTGATTAATACCAATACCGACACACGGTGTTGCCGAGGGCGGACAAAAACCAAATTTTATAGTTAAAGCTAGATGAAAAGCAATTACCGGACTAATATAAATAATAGGTCTTGAAGTTTCCGTTTTTTAAAACGGGTTGCTTTGAAGTGTTATATTTTTGGATTGATTTGGAATTATAAGTTCAAATAAACTTTATATTGAAGGTACGTTATTCTTTTTTCGAAATTAGGTATTTATTGGTTTCAGTGTTTGTGCAGCTTCTCTCCATAAAACATGGCCCACCTTTCTTTGCACCACTTGCTCTATTGCCTGCTCACGGAAGGATCGTCTTTTTTTACATGGGATATCATCAAATTACTTCTTGCCTTCTAGATGGAGCGAGAGGGAGCGGCAGTCTTTTACTGACTAAACCCATAGTGTTCCCTGGTAATTTATTCGAACAATCCGCAGCCTTGGCAGGCGTCGGCCCTTAATGGCCACGTCAATCTTGCCGACATCTCTTTGAGGGGAGCGTGGAATACAAGGCGTCGTCGATCTGGGTATGGTCCTTATTGAACTGTGAGTCTCCTTTGCTCACCGTCCGCAAGCTCGTACCTTCGTCGGTTGGGAATTGCCATGCGACTCCCGACATCATGGAAGGATCTAATGACTACATCAGTACATGGTATTGTCGTGACGGAATACTGGACCAGCCCCCCGAGCCAAGTAACAACCGTTTCGTTTCGATTCTCTTTTCGTCGATCGCCTCGAGTCGGCTACGCCTCCGATTCCTTTGTTCTGACGTCACGCGTTATCTCAACGCTCAGTCACGTGGTCAGAACAAAGGAGTTTGTTTCGGTGTTTCTTCTCAGGGTAGTTAGCTAGGAAACACCGGCCTCATCTAGTTTAAAATGACAAAAAAAAAATTACGTGTAAAAGTGTTTTATAAACCTATTAGCAGAATAAATATCATTTATCATTTAAAGGCATAGGAGGTGTGGCCGTCTCGAGACGATCAACGAAAAGAGTATCGGAATGAAACGGTTGTAACTTGGCTAGGGGGGCAAGGATTTTTTTTTTAATCTTCATTTGTCATCGATACGCTAAAATAAAAACCAGCTAAGCTGTGCGAGGAATTCGTCGCTATATAGTAGTAGCTTTAGAGGTATGCGGAACAGAGTTTAAAGTGACTCGGACCAGACGGATGTTGTGTGTGATACAAGTAACTAGGTCCTAGAATAGCACAAACTTTTGCCTTTATAATATTAGTGTGATTTGATTTCGAAATTCATTCTGTTTACATTTATACTTGTCAAGCTATACAAGTAGAGCCTACTAAAAGTTATTATCTTGACAGACGTTGTATGTCATATAATAGCTCGTTACACTCGTTTTACCACATCCACTTAATTTTGGTAGTAAAACACAGCTCGTTTTATGTTTACCTCGCTTGATCTCTTTTGTTCTCACGATCAGCATAATCATAAGTATATTATAATCTGCCTTACAATGTTCTTACTGCTGGGAAGTCAAGCCTTATCTGTTGGTATTCCCTAATAGCGACTACAAAACATACATGAAAAGTCAATCAATTGTTAGATATTGATTATTATTTTGTTGCGTAATAAAATAGTTATCTACAATTAGCCAAGCCAAGCCCAAGCAAGCGCAAGTTCGATCGTGTATGGAGTACTGCTCTCATCTTTGGGACGGATCTGCCAGATACCAGCTTGATGCGCTTGAGATAATTGAGAGGCGAGCCAGGAGGATCATTGCCAATGATGCACTCGTCAAGTCGAGGCTTCAAAGTCTTGAGCATCGACGCCGAGTTGCTAGCCTGTCGGTTTTGTACCGGTTGCATTTCGGAGAGTGTGAGTCGGAATTGCATAGCCTAATTCCGCCTAGCCCGTTCCATTATCGGACCACCAGGTGTAAGGCGATACGCCACCGGTACATGGTTGAAATCCCACCTATACGCACAAAACGTTTTAGGAACACATTCATTGTGCGTACAGCTAAGGAGTGGAATTCCTTGCCGGAATCTGTGTTTTCTGATGGCTACAACCCGGGAGTCTTTAAGTCAAGAATGAATAGGTTACTTCTAGGTAAGCGCGCTCTATCGTCGACCGCACCGTCGCTTTCCATCAGGTAAGATAGCGGTCAAGCGCGATAGGTATCAACAATAATCCTCAGGGTGTGCCCTAACAGGCGTTGTACAGAGGGGGTTCCGGGGTGGTCTTTTAAGAGGTCACGGGGCCCTCTTCCATTTGCGGATGGTGATCACCGGGGTGGTTTTAGTGAGGTAAAAATCCCACACTCCTTGGCTTTTTCCCAAAAGGTTTCCCCCCGAAAACAAAAAAAAAGTATCAACAATAATAAAAAAAACAAAACTACGTCAGTTTTACTGACCTCTGTCCTTTTTGGTAACCTTCAATATATATTAGATTCGTTATCAAATATGCTTGTTCTTTAATTTTATTATTTTACGTCACAAGAAAATCTTGAATTTCCCGCCCACATAAAGTAAGGCATCTGTCCCACCGTCATAATGAAATTATTATTATTTTCTTGCTTTTTTATAATGTGAATGTAAGAACACTGTAGACTCCAAGTTCTTAGATTACTTCCTATAACCATTTACTTTTTATTAAGTTTTTAATTGTGCTTTTGGGTACAACATTGACTGTTACCAAAATCACTATATATTTGCCTAGAATATTTGAGGAGTTCCCTCGACTCCTCATGGATTTTATGTATTATTTGATGGTTTAGATTAAGATTTCACACATTCTTCTTCTCTTGCTTCCTACACACTATTGTCTACATTTCTTTTTATTTCTCCTTTCGCAGGTCTGCTGGAAGAAATTTCTTTGGAAATAAGCAGTATCTTTGTACTATTATCTCTTTTGTATAATAGTCTTTTACTGTTTTTATGTGTACGTAAATAGTAAAATAAATAAATAATTACAACTACCAATAAATGAGATGTTTACAAAAATAAATTAGTAACGAATTTAAGGTGGTTGAGGTCTAAATAATATAAAAAATATTACAAAAGTAATGTATTAGAGAAGAAAAAGAAATGTATTATATTAAAACAAAGTTAATAGACAATATTATTGAGTTACCAGGGGGCCACATGTGCAGAAGTAGTCATTGCCAAACAAGCGTGTCTTCGACATAGTCTTTAACCTTGTAATACGCTTTTATGGTTAGGATACGCTTAATATGAAATTTGAACTTTCCCTCGATGAGTTCAGTTATCACCTTTGGCAGCTTGTTGTTTACTAGGAATGACTTGCTGGTCTTAGCTAATCTCCATTTGGGTAATACAATTTCGTGTTTACTACGAGTATTTTTGTTAAATCGTGAATATTTGTTTACCACTTGTTGCTTGTTATTCACCAACACTTTTCAAGTCGCTAGTTCTACTCATTTCCGCTTATCGTCGGCAGTATGACTGCTGCCTAAAACCATGTTTATTTTCAAACGTTGTACAATTTAATAACGTGGGGAGAAGAGACAATACTACAGTGTAGTCACGTTGTTCTTTTACTTCACAATTTTAAAACGTGTTTAAAGTTAAAATAGCTGGTTTTTAAACGCAATTTTCACAGCATTCTCACCACGTTTCGTTTGTTTTTTTTTAGAAAAGAATTGTAGCGACATCTATGTCGCCAAATATGAACTACGAAATCCTGCCTGACATAACACCCGCCTGGTCGGAAGATCATCTCTTTTCATTGGAGGTTTGCGGGACTTTACACTCTGTACCGCATACCTCCAAAGAATATCTGACCATGTTTTTTTGCGACAAACTATTGATATTATCCCCATTTGAACTCAATAGAAACCGAGATAATATCCACAAGATACGTGTGTTAAAATATCTAAAAAAAAATATGTTCATTAACGTCATAATCACGTAAGAGCGGTTGTATGGAAATTTATCTCGGATTGGACGCTCTAAAAACAGACTAACAGCGCGTTTTTGAATTGAGTAGTTTGAGTTAAGCACGTATCAAACACTACTTTAATGTCAAATTTTGATAGGTATTCAAGCTAAAATAGAGTTTGATAAATATTCAAATGCTTAAATCAGAAATCGGGTTATGATAAATTCTTTAGTCTATTTACATTACTTATCTCGCAACCCTTCGCTCAGTCACTGCGCAAACTGAGGCCATAAGGAGTAAGGAGGGTCGGTTACAAATATCCTTGAATAGATGACCTGCATTTGGACCCCATGACCCAAGCGTTTCGGTCCCAAACGGATCAAAACTGTTCTGAATACAAATCTAATTTTGACTATTTTAAGCAACCTTTTTTATTTAAAATAATTTCAACTTTAAATATAATAATCTCATCGAAAGTTTTATGTTTGAGCCGTTTGGGGTTGGAACACTAGGGCCATGGGGTCCGAGCGCTCATCGACTTGTTCGTGATATCAGCAAACAGCTGGACGACTCTTCGCGTGACCAGAGGGCTGGGCTTTTCTTCGGACAACGAATCCGTAGCAATGCTGCCAGCGTTCTGGGCACTTTTCCTATTGATATCATTGTGGATGAATTTTTTGATACCCAATAATTTCTTTTTCTACCAGTTTGTAAGTATTATTATTTTTAGTTTGTATATATTCCTATTAAGTTATTAATTATTATTAGTTTTGATGTTCATAAGCAAATAATTTCTAATGTTATACTGTAAATCTTATATACATTTCAACTTTTGTTTATGTATATTTTTAACTTTTAAAATTTTGGTCTATAGAAGCTAGAAATTGCTGCTTTAAAACAAATTAGGTTCGCTCAGACACAGTTATAAAACTTGGTAGTAAATAGAAACGGATTGCGGTTATTATAGTATGGCTGTATTTCGAGTTAATGTCGATATGAAAGGTTACGAGAATTGAAATAAAGTTTTAAAGGCAATTATTGTAAGCAATTTTTTAGGGTTCCGTATTTCAATCGTCAAAAACGGAACCTTTATAGGATCACTTTGTTGTCAATACCCTTTTTTTCAGGGACGGGTTGGGTAGGGACGGTATCAAGCTGAAATTAATAATTTATCAAACACTCAAATCTGCTACCCTTTGGGAATAGTAAAAAAAAACACTTTTAGGTCAACGCAAGATTATTGTTACGTTTAGGCGCATATTTTGTTCACAAGGAAATAATAAACTATCCTAATCCTGAAATTTTGCATCAAGCAAGGTCTTATTACATAAATATAGGAATAAATCTGAAAACAGAAAATTTGTTGTTACTTAATAATACTCTAGAATTTAAATCCCTTGAGTATCGAAGTATACGTTTTTTGAGACATAAACGGCCGCATTAGTTTTTTTCATTTCTTAGTTGTTTGATTTTTTCACAGTTTCAAGGGACCGCAGGATTAAATATATGGTTTTAATTTCAACTCGATACCTCCACGCGTTCTCGAAATAAAGTGTCTTGAGAGACAGACAGACAGATAGACAGACGAACAACAAAGTGATCCTATAAGGGTTTCGTTTTTTTCTTTTGAGGTACGGAACCCTAAAACAACTTCTAAATTATCTGAAACTCGATCTGTTGTCACATCAAGCTAAATAGTCGACTGATCCAAATAAATCGAGGATAAATGTTATCTCGATAGCATAAATTGTACCTCTGCAAAAATGGTTAAGGAAAATACAAAGCAAATTATTTATTTAATCTAGCTGCTGCCCGGCGGCTTCGCCCGCGTGATATTAGAAAATTATACCAAGGGAACATATGCCCGAGATAAAAAGTATCTTATACGCCATTCCAGTATACACCACTAATTTTTAATTAGTACAAATACTTAAAGGGCTTATAAAAAAGATCTTGTGATTATTTAAGTAAAGTCTCAATAAATAATATTCATAAACAGCAAAGTTATTAGCGTTTGTTTATATCCCAAAATGTTACTAAATTTATGGAAATATTGTATAGGCTATTTATTGATTTAAATGAATAAATGACAATAAAAATGAAAAAACACTGCGCGTAAAAAATAGTAGAAATCGTATCATTTCACTACACAGTTTTTTTAATAAAATAAAAAACAGAGCAAGTGCGAGTCGGTCTCGCGCACTGAGGCACAAACTTACCTATGAAAACAGTTCGATTCCCGAATTGAGTTACGAAGATGTTTCCGAATTGTAAAAAAAGTTTTTTTTTGTGACGTAACTACAAAATTACAGTTCTTAGATTTATTCCTATACCTATACTATATGAGCTTGCTTTATGCCAAATTTCAGGATTCTGGGTCAACGGGAAGTACCCTATGAATATTGATTCTTTTGAGAGTGTTGAAATCTACGTTTTTTGCGACATAATGCGACACTATCTTTTTTTTTCGTTAACTTAGAAGTTTGTTTTTTTCACAACTTCAAGGAACCGCAGACTTGAGTATACGGTTTTAATTTCAACTCGATGCCTCCACGCGTTTCTGAAATAAAGGGTCTTCACAGATAGACAGAGACGGACGGACAACAAAGTGATCCTATAAGGGTTCCGTTTTTTGCTTTTGAGATACGGAACCCTAAAAAGGAACATAGCAATATTATCAAATAGTATAATTATTCGCTTTTGTATTAGTTTTTGAATATCCATTTACCAATTTAGTTTGAAAAACAAATTTTAATAAATAGAACCATTGAGCAATCTACGTGGGAGTCGCAAAATAAAATTACTTTTCGTTGAGTGAATTAGGTTTGCGTAAAATGATTACATTAGAATAATTTGGACATGGCTATGTTCAGTAGAATTATGGATTAATTAGCTTCTGCCAGCGGCTTCGCCCGCGTAAAAGTAAGCTTCTCCTAAAAAACTTTGGACTCCCATTTCATCCCCTTTGGTGGTGAATTTTAGAAAATCCTTTCTTAGTGCTCGCCTAGGTCATAAAAAGAAACCTTGTGCAAAATTTCACACTCCAAGTCCCCGTAGATTCGGCAGTGCGTTGATATGTCAGTCAGTCAGTTTCTTCTTTTATATATATAAATATTCATATTTTGTGTGAGAGACTGTAATTTTTCTCTGTTTTCTTCTATTGGTATTGGTTGTATACCTACCAGAGTATGTAATGATATTTCATTCAATTTGAAAGATTTTTTACTTATTTATAGTTCA
This sequence comes from Mythimna pallens, assembly GCA_961205895.1. Lineage (NCBI taxonomy): Eukaryota > Metazoa > Arthropoda > Insecta > Lepidoptera > Noctuidae > Mythimna > Mythimna pallens. The sequence continues at coordinate 13,257,513 of OY540848.1, forward strand.
AACCTACCACAGTGTTGTTTTTTTTAACTCAAAGTTTGACTGGTAGAGAATGACTTTATTATTATTTATATATTTCTTGACTATGTGGCATGGTGGCGACATTTTGCTGAAATCCGATGTCCTGCAGTGAACCGTCTTTAGTTAGTAGTTTTGATTCCTTCCTTTTACTTTTTTTGTGGTGATATCGTCAAATAACTTGTTTCGCTCTATTTGAAGTGAGAGGCAGGAGTAGCGGCGAGGGGGATCTTTACTGACTACAATCCACCTGTAATATTATAATTGCCGGCCATTTAATTGGCCGCAGTATTTTTTCCGTACAACGACGAATCCTTCCTTGTTTACACATTACACTACGAAATTAAATAATTCATTTAAATATTTTGAATTGTTTTTACATAACATGATTTAAAAGAGTGTCCATAAAGTTTCTTGCACGTTCTTCTCCATAGAGATCTACGCTTTGAAATATGCAATCAGCTTCTTATTTTTGACTGATGGTCTTTTTGACTATTTGAAGTCTGTAATTGTTTTATCCTAATTATAATTATCTACATTAATATGATAAAGAAGTAAAGTTTGTTTTATTTATTTTTTTGTTACTAAAAAAAGTACTGGTCCGAATGCTAAATTTTTTTCATCGATAGAAAGCAGCTCCTGAGTGACATAGGCTATATTTTATGTACGCGGGCGAAGCTGCGGGCAAAAGCTAGTAATATAATATAATTAATATTTATACAGGCGAAAGTTTGTATGCATACCTGTATATATGTGTGTGTATGTTTGTTAGTCCTTCACGCTCAAATGGCTGATTAAAATGAATTTTGGTATACGGGTAAGACCATGTTCTTGAATAGAATATAGGTTTCTTTTTTCACGGGACTATGTTCTTTTGTCACATTTTTTTACTTTCACGTGGGCGAAACCACTGGAAAAAGCTTGTTCGAAATATATTTATTTAAACTTTATGTGTAGCAGCAGTGGTACATACGCGGTCTTAAAGCAACAAGGCATTATCTACCAGTCAACCTTTGGGTTAAAAAACACAACACGATAAATGCTTTGAGTTTGAATTTTAAAATGATATATATTGATTGTGATAAAAAGTAAAATGTTTTGTCCAATCTGATTCGAAAATATTACCCTTTGGTAACAAACTAGTATCATAATAACAAATCAAATAATTAATCAAAAGCTGCTCAAACGGAATAACACTATTAGCATAGTTAATTGACCTTGGCTTAAACATTCCCTTAACGAAGGGCATACTCAGAGACTACCTCAACAATTGGTAAGCTGCCCTTGAATATGACGTGCTAATGCCAACAAGGTGTCGTTGTAAGAAATAGACGAAATAATATTATTTATTTATTTATCTTCATGGACAGTAGTGGTACATAGGCCGACTTAACTTTTCGTATGTAATTAGAGGCACAATTAAAAAACGATTATCTCGCGTGGTTCCGCGCACCGGGCATTCAATGACTTAATGCAACCAGGCATTCTCTACCAGTCAACTTTTGGGTTAAAAAAGACAATTAACACTGGTGTTAATTGTCTTTTTAGGTAGGTGTGCACAAAAAAAAAAATAACACATACTACAAACAGAAAATAAAAAAATAAAGGAATAAGATAAGTTAAATGTGAGTAAAAAAATTTAAAAACCACAACAACAACTTAAGCAACATATAATTATCATAGTAATCGCGCATCCAGAAAGTAGTAGATATGTTCAGAATCAGCAGATTCTGTACATATCTACTCGATTTCAGCAATTTTTTTAAATAGTTGTTTTTAATTAAATGTTTTATCCACAAACTTTTAATTAGTACAAATCTTATTATGGGCTTATTAGAAAAGGTCCTATTGTTATTTAAGTAAAGTCTCAATAAATAATATTCATAAACAGCAAAGTTATGAGCTTTTGTTTATATCCCAAAATGCCACTCAATTTATACCCAAGCGCAAGTAAGTAAAATTTCGATGCTTGAATTATCTTGTATCTTATCTAATTGGGACATAGGGTGAAAAATTATTTCAGATATATGTTGTACATTTGTACGCCTCTGGGCAAATGCATAGAGGATCTATCTAGGTTTAAAAAAACTTTATTCTCAATAAAACATAATATGTCGCTTACTTGAGAACAATTTTAGGTTCGACAACATCCGTCACAAAACAACTTGAGCGGCGATTGTACGAGTACATACGTATGTACAATTTGAGTGACTTTGAAAAACGCTTAATTGTCGTTTTGTACACACGGGTGTACGAAAATTATGTGGGCGAAAATTTTGGTCTCTATATCTTCGTTTTTCCTAGAAAAATACAGAAAATGCTTTTTTTTTTGGTGATTTTACGTAAAAACGCACAATCACATAATAATAATACCCCAACTACCCGAACCTCGACCGACGACTCAACGCATTCATTTTTCGGGTAATGCCCGGTTGGCGATTAAATTATGACTAAGCTGGGTTTTGAATGCGTTGAATGAGAGAAGGCTTCTTATGCGCGAGGGTATTTTATTACATAGCTGTGCTCTTTCAAGTGTAAGCATTTTTTTGCCATAGTTGGTCCTGGTTTAAATTGGTAGAATTAATAAACTTGCTCGTCGTGTGCTTCGTTGACTAACTTCTTTAAGTTGGGTAAATATGATATTGGTATGTATGCTTTTGTTAAGAACTTTTCTGATAAAGATGGTTGTGTTATAAATATGTAGTTGTTTTATATTCAATATATAGGTTTCTCTGTATATTTTAGTCATTGATGTTAAGTACGGATAGTTGGCGGCACGTGTGAGGGAACGGCCCTCACGCCCCAGCCGCCGGGATCCCGATCCCGATTTCCAGCCACCGTAGGTGCAGTAAGGGAGCATGCCATTCGGTCGTCCGGTAACCGTCCGAGCCCAAATTGTGGACGGCGCGTAGTGTTCCACGCGCGCCTCAATGAGATGTCAGCAAATCATAGGATCGAAGCCTACTGGGGCCATGGGTTAAGTAAAAATGAACCCCGGGGCTCTGGAACGCAAGGCAAAGAAGGAACAAATGAGAGGGTTTTAGTCAGTAAAAGTTTGACACGCCCTCCCGCACTGCCATTGATGAGAGATGTCATTAGAAGATTTCCCACTTTAAAAAAAGTACGAATAGTTGAAGATGGTTGAAGAGTATTTTTTCTAGTTTATTCACGCATTGTAGCACTACCCAATATTTCACACAAGATGTGGCTTTACTAGGGAATTTAATCCTAGTGAAATGATGCATCGAAATATGTTGAGAAGAGCTCTGACTAGTGACGAAAGCTTTTTTACGTAATCAATGTACTACTGCCCCCCTAGCCAAGTTACAACCGTTTCGTTTCGATTCTCTTTTCGTTGATCGCCTCGAGTTGGCCACTCCTCCTATTCCTTTGTTCGAACCACGTGAGTGAGCGTTGAGATGACGTCAGAATAAAGGAATCGGAGGCGTGCCCTACTTGACGGGTTCGATGAAAAGAGAATCGAAACGAAACGGTTGTAACTTGGCTAGGGTATCTGGCACTGTCCATTTTAAGCCCGAGATATTTTTCGCAAGTTTTTAACTGTAGTGGCGCATCAATAATATTATAAGTGGATTAAATTGAGGAATACGTTTATTTTTCGCCTTATAAATTACATAGTATGTTTTGAAAGTATTTATTGTTAGAAGGTTATACTAAAATCATGTGAAAAAGGAATTTAAGTTGCCTTATGCTTGTTAAATTATGTCATGAAATGAAGAACCGCAGTAAAATAAACATGTATCATCGACATCTATCTATTTCTAACACCTTCCACTCTGTTCTAATTTGACCAATGTTTACAATTTAATAAGACTTTTGTGCAAATAAAAATATTTGTATTTTGTATCTGTTTTTTTATTTTGTATCTTTTGTTTTTTTCTGACGCGGTCAGAGTCACGGGCACCACGTTGTTATAAATAAATAACCGCATAATGGCCATAAATTATCAGCCCATCTAACAGGTGGGCTAACGATCCGTAGATAGAACCCCTTTAATTAATCACGTACGGATAGTCACGGATTGTACGAGCCCTTCACACCCTTACGATATTAATTCTTAACTAATATTTATGTTGGACTGACCCTTGGTAATACTTGATTGTGGGTAATGGTGAAGGTAAACGTTGATTTGGGAAATTATATAATTAGTTTGGGAGGGAATAAATAGATGCTATTTGTGACAGTACTAAATGGAAGTCGGTTTTTTTTTCAAGTAATTACTACACACTACCAGCCTAAAGACTATGCCCATACCGAGAAACTTTTAAATATTGTTATTTTATATCACGCGTATACGAATTTACTCAAACACACACACACACACCATCTTACCATCACACGATCAGAACGTCCCACACAACTGACACAGCTAACTTTTCCTTTTGTTTATTTCTCTTTTAAATTCGAAGAAAATAATAATAGCAAAAATATGCACAAATACTGCATTTATTTAATAATTTGTAAATTTACGGAAGGGACTGGACCTCACAACACAGTGTATCCTAGTGTGGGGGCCAGAGATATATTGTTTATTTTAGTTTATAAGTCAACTGATGTACCTACCTAATTTTGTGGATTTTGTACTAACGTTTTGAACAAATAAAGATTATTATTATTACAACAGCTGGGCAAAGGACTCCTTCGATTCCTTCTAGACATTCGCGACGTATTTTCCACCATAGATACACACACTATATATATACACTACACAATGGAACCACCATTATGTTGTTGAAACCTTTACGGCCCACACTCCTGCGCTGTCTTGTTCGTGTCTAAATCATCTCACCACCAAAGTCTGTGTCACCACCTCATTCTGGGTTGTCCTTGACGGCCCTTTCCATATACAACTACCCATTTATTCGAACTTAGCCAAATAAAAAGCTATTTTAATGATGGAAATAAGTCTTACAGAAGCTCATGAAAGAATTCGTTAATTTCATTTTACCTGTATACTGGAAATAGTGCATTATTTTCTAAGAACTTAAAATCAAGTCTCTGAAATAAAAAAAATCTGCACTAGGCAATTCAACACATGTGTTATGAGAACTTTGTCCCACTAAACGTAATACAAAAGTTTGTTGACCCAAATATTTTGGCAAGGAGCGTGCCGAGTTTACAGAAGAGGCAATAAAATATTTGTGAGAATAACACAGATATATACACAGGAGTAATGATAGAATGAGAGAGAGCATGCCGCCAGACCATATGACCCCTTAGCGTATATTAAATTTATTCTGGCAAATTATATCTAGAATGCGAATAGAATATAAATTGAACGGAATTATCATATTGCTAATGGAAAATAAACAGTCTAGTTTAGTATTCAAATAAAATATCTAGATCTAATCTGATGTCTAGCCAATGTGCCATATTTCTCAGAACATCTAAATTTCCAGTTATTTATTTATCTTTATTTCAGTTCTTTTTTAGGTGGGAAAATCATCTAATGACAAATCCCGCTCTTGGGCGGAGTGGGAGATAGTGTCAGACTTTTACTAACTAAAAACCCACTCCTGTTCCTTCATTGCCTTCGTCCCAGGGCCCTGGGTTTCACTTTCACACTACCCGTGGCCCCAGTAGGCTTCGACCCTGCTGGGCCCCTACGATTTGCTGACATATCCTTGAGTAGCGCCCATAAATTAATAAATATTTTTTTTGCTATTTGCAGCTGATGCAGATAGATTGTGTGACAGATCACGGCTTGAAAAGAAATTACCATTGTTTTTAATTTTTGACATTTATTTTTAATTTTTTTTTTTTTGCCTAAAGCATTAGCATTGCCACTCTCTCTGTTCCATATATCTACAAAAACGTGATTGCCACGCTGCCAATCTTCTGGGTACATTTCCGGATTACAGCGATGTGGCACCTACTCCGACACCTGAGTGTATTTTGTGTTTTGTACGTTAGGTTTAGTTTATGTAATTTTTGGATTTTATGTTATTTAAATAATGTGTGTATCCATTTTAAACATGGTTTTTGTCTTTTCGTATGATGTTGTTGATAAAATTGTACCTATAGAACGTGAATGTTTTCTGTCACTATTTTGAATGATTTATGCAGCAGCGGTGAGCATTGATTAATTAAAAGCTCATGCAGCCGTATTTCACGTTTCAATGGCAGTAACCGATAATCCATCATTCATCTCAACGTGAGTAGAATTATTAGCACTAGGTAGTAGATACTAATGAGGGCTTTAGACAAAAGACTGAAGAACTGAACGACGAACTGATGTAAAGACTGAGTCTGTTACGTCTAGCGAGTGCCGTAACCTAGGGTGGTGCCAGCGGTGCTCAGATACAGAGCGTAGTCCCTGGAGGGGTGCAAAATTTTTATATCTAGTCCTCTTTGTTTGTATTTTTTTTTCAAGGGGTGCAGTAATAGAAGTTCGCATCGAGTGTATAAGAGGCCAGTTAATAATAATAATAACTTTCCACAATGATCACACAACGCCGTCTAGTCCCAAGCTAAGCAGAGCTTGTGTTATGAGTACTAGACAACTGATAAACATACGAGTACTTATATATTTCTAAACACATGATATTATTGATAAATTTCACCCAGACATAAAACAAATGATCGTGCTCATCACACAAACATTTGTTCTGGGTGGGAATCGACGACGACCTCCGGCAAAGCAGTCAGGGCCAGTAGACCAACAGCCAGTCAAAGTTACGGCACTGCGTCTAGCTAGCGAAATTAATTTAGTAACAATATCTTATATCCTGTTAATATTATAGCCTGTTGGTAAACTCGTTAAAAATTAAAAGGCCCGTTTTGACATAGAAATACTCTAGAATGTAACTTGGAACGAAACTGAAAGAAACAATAAAATAATAATTAATTACATAGTGTTTTAAAAAAATGCATACTTTTTTTGGCCCGTTAAATAATATTATGGAATATATTGCGAGTATTCTTTTGGGTATTTATGTATTCGTTTTGACAGATGTCATAACGGGGCTTTTATTTTTTGACAACTTTAGTTACTAAGATTATTAAGAAGTAAAGTTTGTATGTAGGAGTAATCTCTGAAGCTACTGTACCGATTCTGAAAATTCTTTCACCAGCAGAATACTGCTTTGTCACTGAGGATATAGGCATATATATTTTCTACTTTCGAGCAGGCGACGCCGCTGGCAGAAGCTAGTATATAAGTGTAGGTATATAATTAATCAGTCGATGTTCGTTAGTCTCGATGAAACTCAACACCGGCTTAGCCGATTTGAATATTTTCTTTTTGATTTGTTCGCCATTGGAACACCCATAGTTACCCATATTAACAGTTGAAAAAATTCAAAATTGGTACTTTTGTATAGAAATCGCCTGTTTAAGGTGAGAATTAATCATGTGACGGGGGCGAAGCCACGGGCGGCAGCTAGTTTCTTTCTATTTTCCATTTTATAAAAGAACAGCGGGCTTCGTTAGACTTTTTGGCGACGAGTCTAAGGCCACGTTCCCACTGTATCGTGACGACAGATATTCGTGTAGTTTTAAGTGTCGTGGCTTATACACCACTCATTTTTAATTAGTACAAATACTTAAAGGGCTTATTAGAAAAGGCTTTGTTATTATTTAAGTAAAGTCTCAATAAATAATATTCATAAACAGAAAAGTTATTAGCTTTTGTTTATCCCAAATTGTCACTCAATTTATGGAAATATTGTGCAGGCTATTGATTATGAATGAATGAAGATCAAAATGGAAAAACACTGAGCCTAATATTTTCTAGTAGCAATTGTTATGAATGATTAATTCTTTTATGAATTTACCAATTATGACAAATTTTCGTGGACAATTTTGGGATTTTTTTTTATTACTTTTGACTACAAAAATAGATCAGTATGGATACAGCCCCATTTTTTTTTGGACTAATAAAAAAATAGGGGGGATAAACTCTCGCCTACGACTTTTTTACGGTGACAACCGATTGTCTTAATAGCGGGAACAGCTAGCACGACAGTCGTAAAACGATAAAACAGTATCATGACTAAAACCTGACGGTAAATCATGTGACGTTGTTGCGACTATCGGGCGTGGCCACGACAAACAGTTTTATAATGGGAACAGCTAGAGACGGTAGTCGTCCGACGATAAATTTTGACCATTACGACGTAGCGGGAACGCGGCCCAAAGAACTGGCTGAATGGAAAATCGAACAAAAAACAAACGACAACTCGACGTAGGGTTTGTTTGTCTCCACACACAATAGTCTGACCTCAATGCATAAGTAACAATCAGAAATGGGTTCTAATCTCGTGAAAATAGTGTCGTGGAGAAAGTTAGTATCTTTGTGCTAGAACAGACGTCCTTAGAGCGCAAACACACGAGCGCCATGTTACTAACGGTAGAGGTAACTGCAGCCGTCGACAAGGGAGCGACGAAAGCCGTCGACCTATAGTGATATTTGACACACACGACGGCTACTGTGATCTTCATTTGTTGGAATGTCGACGGCTGATATTAGTATAATGTTTAAGAAAGGTTTCAAATACGAATATTTGAGTAAAATGTAAAAACCATATCTGTATAAATTCGTTTGTGCGTTCCGATCAATCTTCTAAACCAAATTTATCAAGCTCCGGAGTTTTTCAGAAAGAAATTGCTCTGAAACAGCAAAGTGTCAAATAACATGACGGTATCTCGTTAAGGCTTTTAGCTGGAGTTGTTTCATTTTTAGAGTAGAAAGGCGATTAATATTTTTTTTAGACAGTTTTAGGCATGTTTAAGATTTATGATGTTGAAAGAAAGAAAAAAAAAACCGGCCAAGCGCCAGTCGGACTCGAGCACCAAGGGTTCCGTACGGTACGTAGCAAAAAACGGCAAAAAAAACACGTCTGTTGTATGGGAGCCCCACTTAAATATTTATTTTATTCTGTGTAGCATTTATTGTTATAGCGGCAAGAGAAATACACCATTTGTGAAAATTTCAACTAATTAGCTATCATGGTGTATGATAATACAGCTTGGTGACAGATAGACAGACAGGCAGCGGAGTCTTAGCAATAGGGTTCAGTTTTATCCTTTGAGTACGGAACCCTAAGAACGACCCATTACAAAAAAGTAAAAAAATGCTAAACCTGACGTAAGTACATCAGTATAACATTCGAGTAGGACACAATAAAAAATATCAAAGGCGCGCGGTGGTTTTAAATAAACCACTCAAGGAAACAATAGAAAAGCGACCAATAAGAACACACGAACGGGCTCCAATTTCAGCAGTAGTTTAACAGCACCCACTTTGACATCTGAGATGTGGGGCATTAATCATACGACCCCCATTCACACTCCGCTTGCTTTATTGCTTCCACCCCACTTCGAATATAGGTACATATCACTATCTTCGAAATCGGGAATTCGGGTTCAAATTGTGATGTTGTAAACAGTTAACTTCAGAGTTGTAATATTCCACAACTATCACACAACGCCATCTTGTCTCAAACTAAGCAGAGCTTGTGCTATGAGTACTAGACAACTGATAAACATACTTATATATTTCTAAATACATACATATTATATTCGATTCGATCACGCAAGGAAACTCCGAGCATAGCCCGACTATAATATAGTCTAAATGACATTTCCATTGTATTATGTTTGGAGTGTCAAAAGTGTTACATATTGTAGCCAGATGAAAAGCTGTGGTTCTAACTTCTCTTATCGTTATTCGAATAAAGATAAGCATACATTAAACTGATCTTAAGAGTACTTGAAAGCAGTACCTACCTATATTCAGAATCAGCTACTGAATCGATTCCATCTAGAAGAAATTCCAAGAATTATTTAAGGATAAAAAAAAAACATTTGACAAATTGTTGATAAATCTTGTATGTTCGACAATGCACTACTAATGTAATGCGTCGAATCTCATATTTATTTGCCTACAATTAAAAAACAAGACACTTTAAAAAACACTACCTATGTGCGTTTAAGTAAAACAGTGCATATTATTATTATTAATAATAATATATAATATTCACACAACTATCACACAACGCCATCTTGTCTCAACCTAAGCAGAGCTTGTGCTATGAGTACTAGCCCAGCTAGAGATAGCGGCCCTCACGGACCGTATCGCAGTACTAATGCAAAGGCAACCTCCTTGCATTAATGTTGGTCAATCTGTTGCTCGTCATGAACTGAAGCGGGATACTATGCACGTCACCAGTGCTCAGACAAGTCCTGCAGACGGGCACAATGTGATCCCTCAAAGGAAAATATTCATCTTCGGTGCACAGCGGTGCGCCGGGCTTGCAGCAGCCATCTCACACTCAAGGGCAAATACAAAGTACAAAAAATACAGACTCGTCGCTGAAACAAAACCAAATGCGCCTACCAATGAAATTATAGCAAACTGCAGGAATACTAAATTGACAGCTGAAGACAAACTTCTATTATGCTTAGGAGAAAACGATTGCAACCCAAACTTAGTGACTTATCATTTGCAAGATATATTAAATACATTTTCAAATACCACTATACTTGTGTTAAATGTCGTCAATAACGTGCACCTTAATGTCCGTAAGTTAAATAATTCTATAAAAAATATATGTAATATGTACAAAAAATGCCACTTTGTAAATCAAAAATCCACGAAACTGTCTGATGTTTGTAAGTCGATAAATTACCTCATAGATTGTTGTGATTATAGTGATGAATATCTAAATCCTAATGAAATTCGTAAAAGAATAACGAGTAACAAATCAAGTTTCGGATTAAGCATTTCTACAAATGAACCCAAAAAGGGGACAATTCCCTATTACTTTAGTCGTATTAAGAACACAACATCCCACGAATATAACACCTCTTTGCAACACAATGCAAAGGGTCAAAGAGGGACTATACCCTATTACTTTCCAGTCTTAAACAAGCGTGACTCATTTTTTCACACCTCAAACTAATGAAACCCACTATTTTAGAATATTCCATCAAAATATCGCCAGTTTATTATCTAAACAAGAGCTTTTAGAAATGACTATGCAGGAGTTAAAAGAAGCAAAGAATGAACCTGATGTAATATGCCTGTCGGAAACATTTGTAAAAAAAGGCAATGAAAACTATGTGAAAATGCACAACTATGAAATGGCTACTAATTTCTGTAGAGACAAACAAAGAGGTGGCACTTGCATATTAGTGAAAAAAGGCTTATTCTATAAAGAGTTATCATTCGTGAAAAACTATGCAACTCAAAACACGTTTGAAGCTTGCGGCTTGGAAGTAACAAGTAATAAATTAGTAGTTATATGTGTATATAGAACGCCGCAATCTGATCCGAATCAGTTTTTAACAAAATTGCATCATCTTTTACACGAGTTATTAAACAAATACAAATATAAAATAAAAATAGTGGTAGCCGGTGACTTTAACATAAATACACTTAAAAAAGGTAACATCGCAAGTGGATTGCAAGATTTGTCTGACAATTATAATTTAAAAATCCACATCAATGTTCCTACTCGCAAATTGACTTGTATAGACCATATCCTAAGCAACATTACAAATGCAACTGCCGCCGTACTACCCCTGTATCTTTCAGATCATGAGACAGCGCAAATATTGAGCTTTCCAACTAAACAGAAACCGCAAAGATCAACAGTATATTACATTTATAAAAGAGACTATAATTTAGATAACATTCGAAAATTTAAGGAATGCCTACAAAATCTTTCTTGGTCCGATGTATATCTAAACACTGACACAAACTGCGCATTCAATGACTTTCATGAACTGGTGTGTCTATTTTATGATCTTTGTTTTCCCAAATTAAGAGTGAAAGTCAATTGCAACAATAAAAACGCACAAAAGTGGATAAGTAAGGGTTTGAGACAAAGTTGCAAAACTAAACGGAAGCTACGATATCGCTACTACAAAAATAAAAATGTAGATAATAAAACTAAATATAATAATTACTCTAGTCTGCTAAAGAAATGTATTTATAATTCCAAAAAGAATGCAAATATAAAATATATTCATACCCAAGATAACAAGTGTAAAGCCACATGGACTGTCATTAAAAATGAAATAAATAATAATTCTCACAAAGACAACATAGAATGTATAAAGTTAAATGATTCTATTATTACAGACCCTGTACAAATGGCCACAGTTTTTAATGATCATTATGTTAATGTAACACATACACAAGGGGATAAAAGCGCACGTCAAAACTCCTGCAAAAATGCATGTGCCAACTCAATGTTCCTTAGACCAATGCTGGTAAACGAGGTACGACAGGAAATAATGTCTCTGTCAAACACCAAGTCGGAGGGTTATGACGAAATTAATACCAAAATCATAAAAGCTTGTTGTAATGAACTAACTTGTATTCTCACTTATTTAATAAATATGTCTTTTTCACATGGAACCTTTCCTGATAAATTAAAACTTTCCATAATTAAGCCTTTATTCAAGAAAGGAGAAAAATGTGACATCAATAATTATCGACCTATCACTTTAATACCCATCTTGTCTAAAATTTATGAAAAATGTATGTATAAAAGATTAATTAATTTCTGTAATAAATTTCAAATTATTAGTGACAAACAGTTTGGATTCCAAAAGAACAAATCGACATCATTAGCTATTTATTCTCTAATGCAAGCAATATTATCAAATATTAATAATAATTTTATGACCACCGGTCTTTTTTTTGATCTATCGAAAGCATTCGATCTGGTTTCACACGACATTCTGCTGCAAAAATTAGAAGGTAATGGGATTAGAGGGCCGGCACTCCAGTGGTTATCGTCCTATTTAAGTGATAGGAAGCAATGTGTCATTATCAATAAAAAAAATGTAAATAATGACATAATATCCTACTCTTCAGAGTATAGACCTAATAAATGTGGCGTTCCGCAAGGAAGCGTCCTGGGCCCAATATTATTCCTCATTTATATAAATGACATCATAAAAATAACTAACCATAAATGCATATTGTTTGCCGATGACATATCCATTATAGTGACATCTAATAAAAAATATAATACCATTTTAGATCATGAGCTTGACATTAATAATACAATTGACAAATTACTGCATTGGCTTGACATTAACCATTTAAGAATAAATTTAGACAAATCAGTGTACATTCAATTCAATCAATCCAATAATCACAAACACGACATCAAACTCAATATTAATAAAATCAAAGAAGTAACGCATACAAGATTTTTGGGTGTAATTATAGACAAGGATATTAATTGGAAAGAACACATAGACAATGTTAGTACTAAAATCAATAAATTTGTATATGCACTTAAGCAAGTTAAAAATGTAACTAACGTCAAAACCGCTGTAATATCATACCATGCATACGTTGAATCGCTACTACGTTATGGACTTATAATGTGGGGTAATAGCACCGACTTCCAGAGAGCATTCATCGCTCAAAAAAAGTGCATGAGATCAATTTGTGGACTCAAACCTGATGACTCATGTCGACCGATATTTAGGAAACTTGGTTTGTTGCCGTTACCGTCACTTTATATTTACGAAATATGTATGTTTGTAATGAAAAATAAAAAAATATTTAAGACTGCAAATGATGTGAACCCTCGGAACAGACGAGATCCATACAAACTAGTGCTGAATGATTTGCCTCGATTAGCTAAATATAATAATAACTGCCTAGCAATGTGTGTGCGCATTTATAATAAAATACCGAGGCATTTTAAAACATTAAGTCCTATATTATTTAAGGCAAAATTTTATAAATGGTTGCTCGATTATGGTTTTTATAGTTTAAAAGAATTTATAGATAAAAAGTTTTGATGTTTTTAATTATTCATTGATGATGTCTACTACCTGCTTGCCTAAATTAAAAAAAAAAAACATTTGCATGCTTTGTCATAACCTTGCTAAACATGTTTGTGCCATATAGTATTTAACACCATTTTATACCATGTTTTATGCAAATAAATATATTATTATTATTATTATTATTATTATTATTATTATTACTAGACAACTGATAAACATACTTATATATTTCTAAATACATACATATTATAGATAAATTACACCCAGACCCAGAACAAATGATCGTGCTCATCACACAAACATTTGTCTTGGGTGGGGATCGTACCCACGACCTCCGGCATAGCAGTCAGAACCACTAACCACTAGACCAACAGACCAGTCAATTATTAACTTTATATTATTGATGACGTCTCGTCTGAGACTGACAAATGAGGAAGTTGTCACTTTTGTGCCTGTAACAAATTCTGTCATGTTAATGGGGGTTACCCCATTATCATGGTTGTAATTTATATTATTTTCTTTTTAATTCAATTAATTTAATTTATTTAATTTGTTTTTAATTTATTGACTGTTTTAATTGTTATTGTTTTAATGTATTTGACTAGGTTTCATTTTGTTTTATTTTATTATATTTTATGTTGCTTGCGTTTAATATTTTATGATTATGAAAATGGGTATTTTGACCTGAATCAAAATTATTATTAAAAATAATATTGTTCCCGGACTTTCACACAATGCCGTGTAGCCCCTAACTAAGCAGAAAATGAGAGATTATTATTAGCGATTTATAAATATTTCTTATTTATTAAAATAAAGATTTTAGCTTTATGAATGATAACGAATTAAAACTTCTTTAACTTATTTGTCAATGAGATCACGGGGCTTAGGTAGCGATGAGTCTATAAACAGTTGCCTACATTATTTTAATGGAAAATCCGAAAGTGGGTAAAATTCATATTGTACATCAGCTATCTAGACTTGTTGTTGTACGTCCATGCGGGGCCCAACTCATTGGCACTAGGCAACCCGGCACTAGTCTTTAAGTTGGTAAAAAATCTATTTCCAAACTAATATTATAAACAGGTTTTGGAAACACATTTAAAGCTACAGCTAAGCTAACATTTACAGCTAAGGAGTGGAATTCCCTGCCGGAGCCTGTGTTTCCTGATAGCTATAACTTAGGGGTCTTTAAGTCAAGAGTGAATTTAGGTTACTTCAAGGCAGTATCAGGTGAGATGATGGTCAAACGCGAGCCTATCAATAATAAAAAAAGTAGGTCAGTTTTTTTTGTTACCAAAAATATTATTCAATTTATTTTGTATTCGATACAATCGACTAATTGTGTTGGCAACACCGTAACGTATTTGGGATTATCTGCAGTAATCCGGTCGATATAGGACAGCCTTCTTGTTCAATTGGCGATCGTTGAGATTGGAAGCACAATCTGTTTCTTCCTTAATTGTAGCAACAAGAAATCACGACCTCTGGCATAGCAGTCAGGGCCACTAACTACTAGACCAACGATGTATATTAAAAACATTGTTCAGGAGGTTTTTACATAGTTCTTGGTAACCAGTCCTCTTATGAATAAAAACTTAAGGAAATTAAAACAATTACACCTATTAATTCATCTTTTCCTAGATTTTAAGTAGGTATCAATGAAAACAAAAACCATTTCTCTCAATACGACATCTTTCAAAAATACTTCCTATTAAACCTCGAGCTTTTACGTTCAATTGAGAAAATCGTCTAAAACTTTATTCGTTCAATTCCAGACTATCGGTTGAATGAAGACGCCAACAGCCGGTTTGAAAATTGGTTAAGTTATGTGTTTTGGCTCGTCCGATGAATTCACTAAAGGGGAGACCAGACAGTTGCAAACTAGTGTTCCAATCAAGGTCACCTTGGTTTATGCGTTTTGCTTGTCTTGCGGCTACATGGATGTAAAACACGCGCCAACACGTTTGGTGGTTGGGAAAACGCCTCCAAACCAAGGGTTTTGAAGGTCATAGTTTACTAGTGCTGTCCACACGGATTGAAACCAGCAAGGTCACCTTGGTTGGGATGTTGGTTTGCAACCATCTGGTCACCCCTTAAAATAGCAGCAATTTGCTCAAAACGTTTTGGGAACATATTTATTGTGCCATGTCAATGGCAGAGTGAAAAATTTGTAACTAAGATTTTTGTAATACATAACATGATTTAAAAAGACGGGTGCCGTCAGTTGAGACTGGTCATCTCTTGGCTGCTAATGGCTTAATTCAATTTCTGTCTTTTAATTAGTTTTATATTTTATTACTTATCTACATTGTGCTCACATAATAGAAGCAACAAGAAATATGTAACCAAGATTATATATGTAACTCACAATATAATTTAAAAGAGTGTTCATGGAGTTTCTTGCACGTTCTCCGTAGAGATCTATCGACGCTTCAGAGCGTGCAACTTAGCTTTACTTTTTTTTGACTGACCAACGTTTTGACAATTCAAAAATGCCTGACTGGTCAATTTAAAATATTTTTTTTCTGCATACAGTTTTTTTTTGAGGTGGGTTATCGTCCAATGTCTTCTAACGCTCTAGGGTGGGACGAGAGGGCGTGTCCAACTTTTAATAACTAAAACCCACCTATCCACAGTAGCCCTTTGCGTTTCAGGGCCACGGTAATTCTTTAGAACCAACTCGAACCTCAGATTTCAGACAGCCATTTCAAATACTGGTATGAGGAAGAGTGGGAGTGCATTGGGAACATCTCGCTATCTCTTTTGTACATTTAAAAAAAATAATGATTCAACTACCCAATTATCAAAATACTCAAAGTAAATTCCAGGAGACCCAGTCCATTCAAATTTATTCAACCGTTTGAGCGCTAAGGAGTACAAACATGCACACATACAATTTATCACCTTTTTATTATTAATTTCGAGGTTTGTAGATATGAACCATCAGGACACTAGGGCGGCTTCCAGTCGGTTCACTTTTAATATTAATGTGATATGAGATTTGTAGATATGAACCATCAGGACAAACGGTGGCTTTCAGTCTGTTCACTTTTAATATTAATGTTATATGGGATTTGTAGATATGAACCATCAGGACACTAGGGCGGCTTCCAGTCGGTTCACTTTTAATATTAATGTGTTAAGAGATTTGTAGATATGAACCATCAGGACACACGGTGGCTTTCAGTCTGTTCACTTTTAATATTAATGTTATATGGGATTTGTAGATATGAACCATCAGGACACCAGGGCGGCTTCCAGTCGGTTCAACTTTAAGGTGAAGGCAGAACACATTCGCAAAAAAATTGGTGCAATCATCACAGGGTTGATTTGTTGGATTCGTTTCTCATAATAACATTGTTAATTTATATGTTTATATATATTATCATCTTTATTAATTGTAAATACATATATGTAAATTACATATTTAAATAATTTTTAAACCTAACCACAAAAAAAAAAAACATAAAAAATATTTAAAAAAATAGTATCCCACCGGTATCGGGAACAGGGTCCAAGCTACCGGTGGTCAGGGCTCCAGAGAAAGGAACTTCCTAACAATACGAGCCGTGTTTAGGAGTACCGCTTTCTGAATCAAGCCTTTGATCCAGTCGCCTAACGCGAGCCTCCTAAGATGTTGGTCGAGGCTCTTGGCTATTAAGCCATTGCCCGACGCAACTATCGGTACAATGATCGCCTAGTCCACATCCCACATGACAACAACCACGCGAGCCAAGTCAATTATATATATGTATTATTATATTTCTTTTCTATTTGTTTATTTATAAGTTGCACCTACCATGTTATGTGTCTGCGCCACCATAAGGTCGACTGGTAGAAAATGCCTAAGGTATAAAGTCCATCTTTGTACAGTGTTTCTTTCGAGTGCATAAAGTTTTAATAAATAAATAAACCATATTTTGAAGGTATACAATTAGGACCAGAAACTCAAACTAAATTCTAACTTCCGAACAATCCAAGCTGAGTAAGGTTTAACGAGACCAATTCCTCAAATTCACGAACACTATGTACTTTAAGACCTAAAGTTCTTGCAGTAAGTCCTAACTAATGTACCCTGTTAGTATAGTGTTTAATTCTTGAACATTGGCTTCCAACTTGTGGTCCGCTAAAATATGCTAGAAAAGTCTAAAAAATTAAAAAGTTGCTTACCTTAAAGTAACAGATTTTAGGTTTATAAGAGATTATAATTATAATTTAAGTGTCTTCAAGGCTAGAGTGAGCAGGCTCCTAATAAATTAGTGTGCTAATGGTAAGCAGTGATGCAATGGTTGATGGTTGGTTTGGTTGAAATCATCTCAACGCTCAGTCACGTGGTCAGAATAAAAGAATAGGAGGTGTGGCCGACTCGAGGCGATCAACGAAAAGAGAATCGAAACGAAACGGTTGTAACTTGGCTAGGGGGGCAGGTTGTTCTACAACTATATTTCGTCAGACATCTTTTTTTGGTGAGAAATCGTTTAAATAACTTCTCCTCACTCCTCATAACCTCCTACTCTGTGGGAAAAGAAGTCTTAGACACTTTTGTTGACCCATCCTTCAGTAATTTGTGTTTCTTTGCCGCGGCGACTCTTTCGACCCATCCCGCAGCTCAGGCAAACAACGGCCCTAATGGACCCCGTCATTCTTGCTAACATCTCTTTGAGACACGCTTGTTCCTTATATTCGGAATCGTTCTGCGACTCTTGACGCCTTGGGTGTCTACAGCAGCGGCCGGAGCGTGAGGATTGTCTCACGCTTTCTACTACCTCCTTCGTTGGCATAACTGCTTCACAGAAGGAGGTGATACCAGCACCATAAAAGAGTTATACATTTAATCACACCTTCAATCAAAATCGATTGAAAAATGTGATCCCTTGCTTCATATGTAAAAAAATTGTCGTCTGTTGTTGTCTTTCATCATTTTAGGGCAGTGTGGCGATGCACAAAGTTAAGCTCCTGCCTGGGTTTGAACCTACGACGTGCAACTCGTAAGTCGAGGGCTAGAACTACTTAGACGGGTATTAGTCTCATTCCATTCATAAATAGCCAATAATTACACTGAAAAAATTGAAATGGAATCTAAAACCAGAACAATATCTTTATATTTTCATTTCATCGTGACTTTTCACCGAACGTACTGAACGCATATAAGGTATAAATTTTCATTATGAGCGAACTTAATGAGAATTTGTGTCGTGCAACCCTATGACACGACTTAACACAGTTTCATACATAATAATGTATATATATATATGTATGTTACATAAGTTATACAACACGTAACTGGAATAATGCACACCCTTATACAACCTGCCAGGCCTTGGTACAGGCCATGGTCCGGAGCGAGGAAGAGTGCCAGGCGGTCGCCTCCTTCTGCGAAGCAGTAATGCTAGCAAAGGAGGCGGCCGATCGCGTGAGGCAACGGTCCTCACGCCCCAACCGCCGCCGGGATTCTGATCCCGATTTCCGGCCACTGTAGGCGCGGGCTTGCGGACGGCGAGCAATAGGTGGCTCACCGTCCGATCGTCCGGTAACCGTCCGGACCAAGCCCAAGTCGTCGACGGCGCGTACTGTTCCACGCGCGCCTCAAGGAGATGTCAGCAAATCGTAGGGGCCCAACAGGGTCGCCTACTGGGGCGAAGGCAAAGAAGGAACGGGAGTGGGTTTTTAGTCAGTAGAGGTCTGACACTATTTCTCGCTCCGCCCAAGATTGGGATTTGTCATAAGATGATTTTTCCACCTAAAAAAAACCCTTATACAACCTAATTAGAAAATTAAGTTATAATATTTTACTGGCCTGTTGGTCTAGTGGTTAGTGGCCCTGACTGCTATGCCGGAGGTCGTGGGTTCGATTCCCACCAAGGACAAATGTTTGTGTGATGAGCACAATCATTTGTTCTGTGTCTGGGTGTAATTTATCTATAATATGTATGTATTTAGAAGTATTTAAGTATGCTTATCAGTTGTCTAGTACTGCTTAGCTTGAGACTAGACGGCGCTGTGTGAATATTATATATTATTATTAATAATAATAATAATAAGCACTGTTTTACTTAAATGCACGTAAGTAGTATTTTTTAATTGTAGGCAAATAAATATGAGATTTGACGCATTACAATAGTAGTGCATTGTCGAACATGCAAGATTTATAAACAATTTGTCAAAAGGTAGTAGTTTTTTTATCCTTAAATAATTCTTGAAATTTCTTCTAGATGGAATCGTTTCAGTAGCTGATTCTGAATAAAGGTAGGTACTGCTTTCAAGTACTCTTAAAATCAGTTTAATGTATGCTTATCTTTATTCGAATAACGATAAGAGAAGTTAGAACCACAGCTTTTCATCTGGCTACAATACGTAACACTTTTGACACTCCAAACATAATACAATGGAAATGTCATTTAGACTATATTATAGTCGGGCTATGCGCGGAGTTTTCTTGCGTGATCGAATCAGGAATGAGGATATCCGCAGGAGAACCAAGGTTACCGACATAGCACGAAGAACCGCCAAACTTAAGTGGCAATGGGCAGGGCACATTGCTCGCAGAACGGATGGCCGTTGGGGCCGAATGGTTCTGGAATGGCGACCACGTACCTACCGGAAGACGTAGCGTTGGAAGGCCTCCTACAAGGTGGACCGATGACTTGGTAACGGTTGCGGGAGTCCGATGGATGTGAGACGCACAGGACCGTTCATTGTAGTGACACTTGGGGGAGGCCTATGTCCAGCAGTGGACGTCTTTCGGCTGAAATGATGATGATGCTGATGATAGTCTAAATAACATATCCGTTGTATTTTGACATATTATGTCATTTAGATTATATCCTGGATTCATTCTAAACGTAGAAGTTTTTTATTGTTCAAAAGAAGTACTAGTTTAAAACTAGAATTCCGTAGTGATAAAAACATTCTCTATAATATAAAAACAGGGTATGAAGTTTACAATCATAAAAGTTAAAGGTTCGTTTGAAAATAGCAACTTTATAAGTTTTTTACCCAACGACGCGAAGAAAGAAAATGGAAATGCCGGGATTCATGCAGACAAAAGACGCGTACTTAAAATACTTGAGACATTTTATTTTGTCTCTGAAATGTCAGCACGTCTTTAAAGGTGCCTTTTGAACCTCGGCTGCAGGCTGCGGCTGCAGGTAGCACATGCGGTGGTTTCACGAAGCCAGCTGCAGCTGCATTATTGGTTTTCTATGTAGTAGTACGTTTTGTGAAATCCATTCCGAACGCGGCTGCGGCAACACGTGCTGCCGAGCTTCGGCTGCGAGTTCTACCGCGACCGGAAGCCGTAGACGATCACCGACCAGTAGAGCTGCGGCCGCAAGTCGTTGCGCACATAGTTACGTCACTCCAACCTGTTTAGACAAGTCCCTATATATTATAAATCCCCGAAGTCCTGAGGTAACAAACACCAAAAAATACAACCAAATTAAGACCCTCCTATTTTTTTGAAGTTAATAAAAATCCGACTACATTGGACGAACGCAAGGCAATGTTGCCGTGATACTATAAGCTTTTTTACTTCGTTTTACTCTCATGTTGGGATCGAATCAACCGGGTGCAGCTGGTTACCAGTATTTTATATGGAGCAACGCCTTTCTGACCTCCACAATCCAGTAATTGAGTAATACCTCTTGGCAAGACTCATTACAGATTTTTCTGGCTTCTGACTGTCCGAAACAACTGTCGAAGATCTACAAATGACATCTGGGACCACAACAGCATAACGTGCTTTTCGAGTCACGGAGACATCTATACCCTATTCAGGGAGTCGTAAGATAAAAGGTAAACAAACCATTTATAATACTACTAAATTATAGACCACAGATACTGCAAACATTTTATATAAAAATGTGACGTTTTGTAATCGGGCGGGTTATACTCCGCCATCTTTTTCACTATAGATCAACTTGTTGATACGACACATTTTCGTTGAATTCTTTTTATTCGCGGAGGAAAAATCGTGCAAATAAAACGCCAATGCATTCAACCAAAAAGGAAACTGTTATTAATGTATTCAAACGCGTCGAAGAAACTTGGTTGGACGAAGAAAACTATGAAGAGACATTGTTTTCTTTGTTTACATTTTGTCTCAAGCCAAGATGAATAGGGTATAGGTATGTTATTATAGTCACTGTTGAAACCGCTCTTCTCAATGTCATCGCCAACTGGCGGCAATGACGAGGGGTGCGGGGACAGCGGGGAGTCTACTAGTCGACGGCAGGTCGCGGACTCCCGCAACACACAACATTAGTATACCCCCCGCACCGCGCGAGAGACAACAAGTTATTCCATTAGCTCTCAATATTTATTTTTAAAATCGGTACTAAAAGTTACGTACTAGTGCTAAATTATATACTGTTGTGTAGTCAGTTGCACAAGCTACATAGTGTTAAAACTATTTTCTGAATCCATCAAGAAGTCACGAAGAAAAAAACATATTGAAAAGAAATCTTTTTCGCGTAATCTAATTTACACCTGTCATCCACACCGGGTCACTCATCAGCGACGTACCGGGTCAACGAACGTCCTTCGGCACACTTCGGATTCCCAAGTACGAAGATCGGACTTGTTCGAGTAACGCACTGTCTCAATTGAAAAGAATACGAAGACGTGCGACGGTACGACACCTGTGCGCGAGCGCAACGGGTGAGTCATATTTGTTTGGAATGACCAACGATCATAAGCAGCGAAAAGTATAAACATACATAAGTACCTATCTACTTGGATTATTTTACAAGCATACTAATAGTGTGACAGTACTAAATTAAGCACCACTATAACAATTAACGACGTTTCAAGTAATATTTTGGTTACCTATTTGAACAATACTTACCTAAAAATGGCCCTAAAACGTACTCCCCCTAAAAATAGTACAAACAGTGAACCTGCCTTACCTTACTCGTCTGAGCCCAACACCAGTAGTGCCTTAGAAATGAGTGGGCAGTCGACAACGACTGCGGGAGTTACGTTTCGCAACAACAAACGCAAGTACGACGCTGAATTCTCCGCCGAACTCAAGTCGTTTAAACAGGAGATTACTTCTATGTTCGCGGAACTTAAGCAGGAGCAAAATGAGAAGTTCCACAAATTGCAAGGTAATTTGGAAGAACTCAAATCTTTTAACACAGAACTACGCGCCGATTTGCAATTCTACAGCGACAAATACGACGAACTTTTGAAAAAAATTCACTGCATGGAGGTAGAAACACAAAATTCTCGGGAATATGTCAAATCACTCGAGAGCAAGGTAGAATACTTGGAAAAGTGCACAAAGTCCGCCAGTATCGAAATTCGGAACCTGCCAAAAAACCAGCGTGAGCCTAAGCAAGACCTGGTTAAAATTATTAAAACTATCGGCGACGCTATGTCAACACCAATTGCCATAGCAGACATCAGAGACATCTATCGACTCACAAGCAAAAGACCAGAAAACCGAGGCACTGTTATTGTAGACTTTAACAGTGTTTTAACAAAAGAAAACCTCATGAATAACATAAAAAAACTACAATAAAAACAATGCAGGTAACAAACTAAACAGCTCACACATATTTTTGCCAGGAAAGACGCCTATCTACCTCGCCGAATGTCTAACTACTAAAAATAAAAAAAAATTCCATCAGGCACGCGAATTTGCTAAATTAAATAAGTACGCCTACTGCTGGTCGGCACATGGAAACATTTACATTCGAAGAAAGGAAGGTGAAACTGCTAGCAAAATCGTGGACGAACTTGATCTCGAAAAATTAAAAGTAAAACAAACATTTTGACTAGCGCCTACCGTATTTTATATCGCAATGTGTCCTATTACTTATTGCTACTTTGTTTTTACCGAATTTTTTTGTTTGCATGATTGTACGTTTTTGCTAAGTGAGTATAACATCCACAAACTTAAGCAGCCATATAACCCACACCCACACCACCTACTTTACATACGCCATATCTATGAACAAAATCACCAACCACACCTGCTACGAAAAATCACTGCCCTGTTGACTTATGATTTATTCGAAAATATTCTTTTTATGCCAAATGAGATGTACCAGTATTATTTCTCATTTAAAATTCGATAACGTGAATAAGTTTATAAGCCTAGAAGTAGATAACTCAGACCTAGTTGATTGCATCGTACTAAGTGACACAAAATTATGCCCGCAAGTTCTTAAATATAATTATAAAAATCGGAATTCCTTATCAATCTTATCTCTAAACATAAGAAGTATTAATCGTAATATAGACCTATTATTGGCTTTTTTGTCTGCCCTAAAAATGCCAATCGATATTATAGTTTTGACTGAGTGTTGGACAAACGTGGACAATCCTCCTCCCAGCATTTGTAACTATAACGTGTACTGGACGCGTAAGAGTTTAAATCAAAATGACGGGGTTGTAGTGTACGTCCAAAATGACATTAGGGCCTTTTCCAGTGAACCAGAATTTTCAGAAGGTAACTGCCTTATAATCACCATCGATACAGATTACACAATTGTCTGCTCTTATCGCCCTCCTTGCTTTAGGAACAGCTATAAATATATAGCTTCGCTGGAACAAGTCCTCCAAAATATTTCAACACGAAATATAGTCTTCACAGGAGACATAAACATTGATACCCTAGACCTCACAAAGGGCTCTGTTTCGGATTATTTAAACTTGCTCGCTATGTTTGGGCTCAGGCAGGGTATCACCAAACCTACCAGATGTAACGCATGTCTCGACCACTTTATGGTCAAAAGTGTTAGTGAATGGAAGTCAATTGTTTTTGAACAGCAGCTAACCGATCACTCGCCTATTCTGCTTTATATTGGCAGCGCCCAAGTCAAAAATAAAAATAGAAATACACCACACCTAAAAACTATTATCAACCATGAAGTGATCAGGGAGGCACTAAGCAATGAAAAATGGAAGGGTTTATATGAATCTGTTTGCCCCAACAATGTTTGTGACAAAGTTGTAACGAAATTTTTGGATATAATAGAGAAAAACACAAAGGTTATAAACTCGTCAAAACGTTACCAACCGCTGAAACCGTGGATTACCTACGGCGTAGTTAAGTGCATACGGAAAAGAGACAAATTACACAAACAAGTTAAAGAACTGCCAAACGATTCACAACTAAAACAAAAATACATTCGATACAGGAATTCGTGTAACAGCATAATTAGGAAACTTAAATTCAAATACTATCAGGAAAAACTTACTGAGAACAAAGGAAACTTAAAAGAGACATGGAAAATAATAAAAGAAATATGTTATACAAAATCTGATAAAGTTACCGCAAGGGAGCTTTTGGATATCGGTGATTCACCTGTGAACTCTTTAAACAAAGTAAACACCTATTTTACATCAGTAGGAAAGACACTTGCTGATCAAATGCTGAAGCAAATGAATGTAAGCGAAGATGAGCTCATGGCGCAAACAAGGGCATCTAGCCAGCCTTTGAAATCTATGTCACTGGCACCAACAGATCCTGTTGAAGTGAGAAATGTTGTTCTGGGACTCAGGACGCAAAGTGCCCCAGGATGGGACAATATACCAACCAAAATTCTAAAAGAGAACATTATGTATCTGGCAGCTCCTATCGCGCATATGTGTAACCGTAGTCTTGAAACAGGAGTATTTCCAGCAATGCTCAAGAGAGCTGTTATATGCCCAATCCACAAGTCAGGCCCAAAAGAGACTCCGTCCAATTACAGGCCGATATCACTCTTGTCATCTCTCTCAAAGATACTTGAAAAAGTCGTGAATAAGAGATTGATTGGTTACCTGGAGGATAATGGTCTGTTACACAGTAAGCAATACGGTTTCAGGGCGGGTAAGTCAACAGAAGATGCGGTCCTTGCATTCACAACAGCCTTAACATCGTCACTAGATAAAGGTGAAAGATGCATGGGAGTCTTCCTTGATCTCCAGAAGGCATTTGATACAGTGTCAGTGCCTTTGTTGCTTGCCAGGCTTGAAAATGTTGGAATAAGGGGTCTGGTCCTGGAATGGTTCAGAAACTATTTATCAGGCAGGTCTCAGCGAGTGCGGGTTGAAGGGCACTATAGTGACGATGCAGCATGTAGCGTCGGTGTTCCGCAAGGTAGTACACTGGCCCCAACGCTTTTTCTAATCTATGTAAACGAGCTGTGTGGTGCCTTGCCGGGACAAGATATTTTCATGTTTGCAGACGACACAGTCCTATTGTTCCACGGTGAGACATGGGAGCGTGTTTTCCATTTTGCTGAGACAGGGTTAGCCTCAGTAACCAAGTGGCTTGAGAACAGCCTCCTCTCACTTAATTCCAACAAAACAAAATATATCTGTTTCACCAGATCAGCAGCAACCAAACCTGGAGCTGACCTCACGCTGAAGATACACACATACCCATGCAACCGCACCCTGGACCACTCTAATTGTAATTGCCCGCTACTTTCACGTGTTGAGAATATTAAATACTTGGGAGTATTACTGGACGAGAAGCTTGCCTGGAACATTCACATAGCAACTCTGGTTGGGAGGATTAGAAAAATGATATACATTTTCAAAAACCTACGTGCTGTGGCAAATCTTCGACTTCTAATCCAAACATATAGAGCACTGTGTGAATGTTTAATTAGGTACTGCATATGTGCATGGGGTGGTGCTTGTAAAACCCTCCTAATCGCTGCAGAAAGAGCTCAACGGGCGGTACTTAAGGTGCTTATGTACCTACCTCATAGGCATCCTACCACCTCAGTCTATGCTAAAGCCGAGGTGTTGTCAGTAAGGCAAATATTTGTCATGGAAACAGTTAAGAGGTACCACAGGCACACCGTACCAACACTACCACTTGATGAGACCAAAAGAGTGATTACCTGTCCCGTTCCCCGTGTCAGAACTCACTTTGCCCAAAAACACTATTCGGCAATAGCACCGCGTTTATACAACGCATTAAACAAAAAAATAAAAACCAGAAAGTTCAACAACCAACAGCTGAAAAGGGCTCTCCGTGCATGGTTAAAAGATCTTGACTATGAAGGCACGGAAAACTTGTTGAACATTGCTAGGTAGAACAAAACACACACAATTACACCACACGCACAGATACACTGCAAACATTAAGAAGCGTTTTATTTTATTTTAATTTATTTATTTTATTTTACATTGTTTTTTCTTTTATAATTTGGATTTTAAATTTTATTTTATTTTTGACATTAATTTTATTTTGGGTTTTAATTTTGATTTTATTATGTGGATTATATTTTAATTTAGATTTTAGGACACTGATTTTATTTTATTTTGTTTTTAAACTGTGACTGATTTTATTTTTGATTTTATTTTGTAGATTATATTTAAATTTAAATTTTTGGACACTGATTTTATATTACTTTTAAACTTTAACTTTGATTTTATTTTTGATTATAATTTTGATTTTATTTGTGGATTTTAACATTACTTTTTTATATTTTTCATCTATTCTGATTTTAATGAATTATTAATTGTGATATTTGACAGTAGATTTAAGTTATTATGATATGTTTTTTGATCTTAATTTTATTTTGTAATTGTACGAATTTGTTGACAAAACTATAACAGCAATATGGGGAATACACTGGCTCCTGTAATACAGTTCCTAACTAGCTCAGGAGCCAGGGAATTTCATTTATGAGTGTAAAACTTTATGTCAATAAATAATTTATTATTATTATTATTATTAGGCGTGGGCAAAATGCGATCTTTGCGATTGGAACATTTACATATGAATCACTGAAATGTTTCGGAATAGTGATATTTTTAATTTGAAACATTTGGAACACTGGCTTAAAACAAATAAAGATAAACGTAAATCGTAATCATTCTAGTCAAACGTGAAGCGTTCTAGTCAAACTGAGTCAAAGTTGACCTTTTATTTGTATTTCGAGAATGTCTAAAAAGTAACCTATAGTAGTTCACAAAGTTAAAAGTGTTCCATTCTTTCGGAACACTAAAATGTTCCAGAACAGTGAGTCGGTTCAGTAACTAGTTACACAGGCGGTAGGGTATAGAAGATCCTTGATTATATACGCCTGCACAATAGTCAGCTGTTGCACGCCTTCCTTCCATCCTTTTAGCATTCATTTTTAGGGTTCCGTACCTCAAAAGGAAAAAATGGAACCCTCATAGGTTCACTTTGTTGTCTGTCCGTCTGTCTGTCTGTCTGTCTGTCTTTCTGTCTGTCTGTCTGTCAAGATCCTTTATCCCAGAAACGCGAGAAGGTATCGAGTTGAAATGAAAACCATATACTCAAGTCTGCGGTTTCTGTGAAAAAATTAAACTTCTAAGTTAACGGAAAAAAAAGATACGGCCGTTTCTGTCGCAAAAAAAGTACATTTCGACACTCTCAAAGAAATCAAAATTCATAGGGTACTTCCCGTTGACCCAGAATCCTGAAATTTTACATAAAACAAGGTCTTATAGTATAGATATAGGAATAATAATCTGAAAACTGTAAATTTGTAGTTATGTCACAAAAATAAACTTTTGTTTACAATTTGAAAAATCTTCGTAACTCAATTTGGGAATCGAAGTGTTTTTATTGGTAAGTTTGTGCGGAACCCTCGGTACGCGAGTCCGAGGATAGATGGCAGTAATATACCAACCGTTGTTATCTCTATCTCTTCATATACAGTCCATTACATCTATCATCTATCATCGCGATCAGCTACTTATCAACAGATCCGGCAATCAATTACTTAATCACAAGCTCCTCCTGACGTGGTCTCCAACTTTCATATTCAGGTTTAAGTAGGTTCCTCATCAGGCAGGTAAATCTTTTCTCACGTGTGTCTTTGATGTCCCTACCTTTTATGAGATACCCTTTAAACGTGCTCGGG
The DNA here is from genome assembly GCA_961205895.1 of Mythimna pallens. Lineage (NCBI taxonomy): Eukaryota > Metazoa > Arthropoda > Insecta > Lepidoptera > Noctuidae > Mythimna > Mythimna pallens. The sequence goes on from OY540848.1 coordinate 13,286,153, forward strand.
GGTTTTGTAAAGAAATATTGCGAAGGTACTTCTAGGCTGATTGAGGTTTTTTCATCATATTTATGATGGTTGATTGAGAGAGACAGAGTAACAGCTATTATAAGTTTAACGTAGGTGCCTGGGCATCAGGAGTCGCAGGGCGATCCTCGATCACCTTAGGCTTGGTCTTGCGGACGATGAGCAATGTGTAGCTCTCTGTTCGGCCGTCCGGTAATCGTCCAGACCGAGTCCGAATCGTCGACGGCGCGTATTGTTCTACGCAATCCGACCCAGTGATCCCACCTGATTGTAAGCAATGATGCAATCGTTGATGGTGAAGAGCATTAGTTTATTAAGAGCCTTCACTCTAGCCTTGGAGGCACCTAAATTGTAATCGGACGGGGAGACCGCAAAAGTGCACATAATTTGTCATAGTAGGTACCTACTGGAGGCGGGATTGACGACGTCAATCTCAAGACTAAGCTATGAAGGATCACACCATTGTCAATCTGAACATGAGCAATAGAAGTCAGTTTTCGAGTAAGATATGTTTAAAACTGAATAAATTGGCTCGGGAGACTGGCTTTTTAAATTAATTAGTAAACTCGAACGCATACAGAATAGCAGTGATTAAATATTTCACCCATCAATAAATTTAGTTAATAAATAAACCAGAAATACTCGGATCCGGAGAGGATTTAACGTTGAATGATGCTTAATTTTGTATAACACAATATTGTCAGCCAACCATCTGAAAGCCTACTGAATATACGAATTACAATCACTATTTTATTTAAGTTGGGAGTGTCAAACTTTAACTGACTAAAACCCACCAGTGTCCATTCAGTTAGGGCGCTTTCAAATTATGCGTTTTTTGACGGCCTGCTGCAGTGCAGATGCGGTGTGTTAGTCGTACTGCGTTCGGACGATAGTATTTTGCATACAAGGCGCGCGGTGCGGCAACCGTGAGGCGAACGGCCGACAACAGTACAGGCATCACGTGTTCAATTCGATGTTGAATAGTGCGGTCTTGAATAGCGCATCACTGGCATACAAACGCACGACAGCCTGATACGTTTTCAATTTAGGCGTAATGCAAGCGGCCGGCTGCGACGCACGGTAAACGCGCGTCAGCCGGCCGGTTGCAGTACGCATAAATGAGTGCTACGGTAACTTCTTCGAACAAGCCGCTGTCCTGGCAGGCGTCGGCTTTAAACGGCCCCTACAATTTTGTTCACATCTCTTTGAGGCGCGTGGAACACAACCGGCCGGTTGACCCGGCCTTGGTGCAGACCGAACGCACTAACGGTAAGCAACCCGTGGGTCGCCGTGCACTAGGGTGTTTCATCATCATCATCATTTCAGCCGAAAGACGTCCACAGTTGGACATAGGCCTCTTCCAAGCATCGCCACGACGAATGATCCTGTGCGTCTCGCGTCCACCGCACTCCCGCGACTTTCACCAGGGCCTCAAGTCTGCTATTACAATAGTGTCAGAATGGTCTATCATTGATTTCATAATTGTTGATTTTGACAAGTTTGGTAATTTACTGATATAATGGTATCATTATGACTTTCCAATGGTCAACCACTGACCTTCCATTGATAGAAGTGGCATAGAATGGTAATCTTGTACATATCGACAAATGAATATCTGACGTATGCGGTAATCTGCTAAAATTTTGACAGTTCCTTTGATCAGTGACCTACCAATAGAACGCCATTGTACAGTCATTGCTTTTAATAAGCTCGATATTGTCATTCTACCACAATTTTAGTACGAGACCATTGACCGATCAATGATCGATCATTATGAATTAGTAGATTATGAACTTTTAGCAAAATGACTATGGGAACTTGAACCCCTGGTCGTTAGTCCACCTTGTGGGAGGCCTTCCAACGTGGCAGTGGGCAGGGCACATTGCTCGTAGAACGGATGGTCGATGGGGCCGAAAGGTTCTAGATTGGCGACCGCACACCGGAGAACGCAGCGTTTGTCGGATGTTTCATGTTTTTTAAACTTTCGATTTTTGACTTTGCTCGAATTCTTGATACCACTCATGCACAGTGTTCTTATACCAAAAATTCACCATAATTGGTTAATATTTAGAGGTTGCACAACGCCAATAAAGTTTTCTTATACAGCTAGTACGTCATCAGTTTAGATTCAATTTTTAATATTATTATTTTTAACAGTGGAGGTTAAGTGTTACTAGTGTGTTGTTGACTCTAGTAAAACTTTCTTCCCTCCTCTGTAAAAAATAAATAATACGAGCATTAAAATTTTAATCTTCACTGATGACGTACTTTTTGGCGTTGTACAACCTCTAAATTGAATACTGTGCATGAGTGGTATCAAGAATTCGAGCAAAGTCAAACGAAAATCGAAAATTAAAAAGCACCAAGGCTCGCCATCTTGGCTGATTAATATTACCTCTATTTTAGGAATTTCAATTTCAATTTTCTCACTGAAATCGGCAATTTCAAGCCATTAACCCCGGTCCCCTAGTAAAATCTCTTCCACTATACGTCAGTGGTATCTTAGCATTAACTAGAAAAGTGCATGTAGACATTAAAGGCGATTTACTGATGCCAGGTTTCACACGTCCAATAGATTGTGGCTCAAGAAGCTGCAACGTAAATCTATGAGCCAGAATAGCTTTTGAGTAGGCAATTGGCATGTTTTTTTTTTTCAAATAATATAAACTAGTGCTTGCTGCGATCCCACCTAATAATAAGCAGTGATGCAATCGTTTATGGTGAAGCCTTCTAGTTTATTAAGAACATTTACCCTAGCCTTGAAGTAAAATTATAATCGGACGGGAAGACCGCAGCAGGCAATTGTTCCAGTCCTTCGATGTACGCGGTATTTCCCTAATTCTATTGTTATTTACTTATATTTTATAGTTTAGTAAGGAACCCAACCAGCTTTACAAGGGTGTTAGAAATCCTTGAAATTCACTACAATTCTTTACTATAATATACATTTGATATACATTTAACCCTTCCTTGTAAATATTTCTGTCTGTTAGTGAAAAATACATGAAAGTTCGTTCAGTTGTTTTTGAGTTTATCGCTAACATACAATCACGGTAGGGGATTTTGTTTTATTATATGTTAGAATTAAATTTGGGCAAGTGTGAATCGGACTTGCACACTGCGGGTTCCGTATAAATTAACTTGTGAAAATGGTTCAATTCCCGAATCGAGTCTTGAAGATTTTTCCGAAAAAATATTTTTTTTTTGTGACGTAACTACAAATGTTCAGTTTTCTGATTTATTCCTATACTTGTGCTATAAGACCTTGCTTCATGCCAAATTTCAGGGTTCTAGGTCAACAGGAAGTATCCTACGAATTTTGATTCCCTCGACAGTGTCAAAATACTTATATTTCGTCACTCTCTCGTCTAAATAAGCGTATCTTTTTTTTTCGTTAACTCAGAAGTTTGATGTTTTCACAGCTTCAAGGGACCGCAGAGCTCCTCCTTTACCTTTACCGGTACCTCCGCGCTTTCCTGAGATAAAGGGTCTTGACAGACAGACAGACAAACAGACAGACAGACGGACAACAAAGTGATCCTATAAGGGTTCCGTTTTTCCTTTTGAGGTACGGGGCCCTAAAAATTAGTTCAGATTATTTCAACAAAATAAAAGTCAGTTTCTGAAAATTTTAATTTTAATGCACGCTCCTTTTTCATTTCGAACAGTTCTTCCTGCTCGTTTATCGATAGATAAGTATAAAAACGGAATGCCAGTCTACAGCCTATTATTCAAGTCTAAGTCAAAACCCTAACAGGCACTTCAATAAAAGTGAGTAGTTACATTGTAATGGCTACAGAAAACTTTGTGTACATAATAGTACATTATGATATACGTGTGTAATGTTAGTAATTACCGTCGAGGTGGTATTTAGACCCGAGCCGTGGCGAGGGTCTTAAGAGAGCCAAGAACGATAATCATTGCTCACGTGTGTCATACGACGTTTTTCAATACACTTGTGAAGAAAACAACAGTAAAACTAGTAAAATTTTCTGTGACATGGCGGTAAAAATCTGTTTTCATAAACACGCGCATCATTTTTTTTATTTATCCCTAGAGGAAGGCTAAGGTATTTTGATCATACTGCCTAGTCTTACGTTTGTGCTTTCTTGCGTGAAAAGTTTTTACGATAATGTCTTTCGTAGTGACAACAGAATACGGATGTAACATTTTCTAATGATTTTGTAGTATTTAACTTTACTTAATTAATACAGCCACTGAACTAAACTGGAATAAAAAAAAATCACACCAAAAACCGCACCTGTCTAAAAATGGCGGCCATAGGCCACAAAAAAAAAACAAATTTTATTTGAATGTACGATTTATTTACTAATTGTTTTTTATTAATTAAATCGTTTGTACAAGTTAAATTTGTCCATTTTAACTTGTAAATTGGATGAAATAAGTAAGTAAGACACTAATTTATATTTTTGAACGCAAAAAGACGTGGAATTTTATTCGAATTCAAAATTTGTTTTGTGAACAAAGATGTTAAACAAAAAGGTTTTAACTACATTATAGCACTAGTGCGTAATGGTAATCAAAATATTACAGTTTAGTACCGAGTGCCATAATATATCTAAGTGCAGTGCAATAAGAGTCACTTTCTGAGCAAGTGAAAAGTTTAATTATATGTCAATCCTCGTTTGGTTGACTTTCTTTAGACCTTTTATTTTCATAGAAATCCTTTATCAATGATCATTAAATTAATGTTAACGTTTAAACGTTAGATCTGGTCAGTTTTAGATGGCCATATCATGAAGTGGTTAATTCTAAGATGCCACGACATATACATAGATGGTGTTGAAAATTGTCATATATCAATATGGACCCTGTCGGGCACAGCAAGATTAGGAGAGAGAAAGAGGGTTAAGTAGCAATGTACGGAATTAGATAGTATTGTCGATCTAATGTAATGCGTTTAATTGGGTGTATAATTAAGGATTGTACATAATTATTTATAATTATGTATTTACATCATTATAATAATTATGTCTGTGTAGTATGAGCAAATGATGTCAGGATTTTTTGTTTATCTTTTGTCATCATTTTATAATGATGACACAAGATAAACAAAAAATATAAAAATCAAATAAAAAAAATATTAAAAAAATTATAATAATCAAATAAAAATTATGGATGCATATTGTTTTATTATGTCTGTGTTTATTTTTTATCGTCATTATTATCAAATTATGTTCTAAATTAAATAATGAATGTTTATAATTAATATATCTGCTCTAAAGGTATGAAACGGGGGTCCAAAATTTGTATGGAGAATAGATATTGAGTTGAATAATATATATTGTGTTGTCACATCCCAATAAATGCAATAAATATCTTACTAAAAAAACCTAGAATGAGCTTGCTTGCGTCAATTCTTAGCTCCGGTGTTCGAAGAGCTAACCGGCCCAGTTACGGAGCGATAAGATGTTTCACAGCCACGATCCAATCCTATGGGATTATTATGGACTCAGATTACGACACTGAGAATAATAGATGAAATAGACGAGGGTAAGGAAGAAAGTCTTTGTGGCTGTATCGATAACAACCTTTTATGAGGTTGAAGAGGAAAATAAAACGATAGTGTAGCGGATTGTGCAGGTTGATTGAAAGAAAATCCAGTACGCTTGTGTATCGTAGGGGGCCTGGCAGGGTCGAAGCCTACTGGGGCCACGGGTAGTGTGAAAGTGAAACCCGGGGCGCTGGGACGAAGGCAAAGAAGGAAAAGGAGTAAGTTTTTAGTCAGTAAAAGTCTGACACTATCTCCCGCTCCGCCCAAGGGCGGAATTTGTCATTATATGATTTTCCCACCTACTTGTGTAAATTAAGTTTATTATACTCTAGCTTTCCATAGTTAGATAACTTTTATCTGAGAAATAAAAATTTTGAATGCAAATCGATTAAGATTTTTAATAATAAATTTAAACTTTATTTATTTACAATAATAAATAGAAGAAAAGAAGAAGGAAACAGAAGAATAGTACAAAGGTGATGCTTATTTATAAAGAAATCTCTTCCAGCATACCTGCGAAAGGAGAGTTGGAGAAAATAGAGATGTAGACACTGTGTGTAGAAGTAAAAGGAAAATTGGTACATACAAAATACATATAACATCCAAAAAATAAAATAAAAGAAGATATACTATTATATATCTTAACTTATTATTATTTTTTTTATCAACCATGATTATTTTTTTAATTGTTAATCTGATTAAGTTTTTGGCCACACTGAAATATAATAGAACTGTTTTTATCTTTCTGCAACATCTAAAATACTCATCATTGATTGTTAAGAATCGTACAGGTGGATAGCATAAGACATCGTCGATTTTATAACCTCATAGTGATAGTAACGGCAAACAGCGAGTTACCCAAATACATTAGTTTTCATAAAGAATACGATTTTAAACTATAAGTTGAGTTGAGTTGTTATTGTTGTCTGTTGGGCACGCTCGGCGCTTTTGTAATTTTTTATTGTGAGTTTATAACCGTTGTGCTGTGTCAGTCCCGAATAAAATAATATTCCACAACTATCACACCACGCCGTCTAGTCCCAAGCTAAGCAGAGCTTGTGTTATGGGTACTAGACAACTGATAAACATACTTATATATTTCTAAATACATACATATGTAGATAAATTACACCCAGACACAGAACAAATGATCGTGCTCATCACACAAACATTTGTCCTGGGTGGGAATCGAACCCACGACCTCCGGCATAACAGTCAGGGCCACTAACCACTAGACCAACAGGCCAGTAAAAGTATTTCTATTCTTTCTTTCAAATATCAAAATTCGTAATATGTACAGTTTTTTTTTTGCTGTTGATAGGCTCGCTTAAACACTTTCTCACCAGATAAAAAACGACAATGGAGCACGCTTACCAAGAAGTAACCTATTCAATATTGACTTAAAGACCCCTAGGTTGTAGCTATCAAGAAACATAGATTCCAGCAAAGAATTACACATCATCGTACAAAGCGTTTTGGGAACACATTCATAATGCGTACAACTAAGGAGTGGAATTCCCTGCCGGAGTCTGTGTTCCCTGATAGCCACAACCTAGGGGTCTTTAAGTCAAGAGTGAATAGGTTACTTCTAGGCAAGCGTGCTCCATCGTCGGCCACATCATCGCTTACCATCAGGTGAGATAGTGGTCAAACGCGAGCCTATCAATAATAATAATAAAAAAAAACCCGTCAATCAGGTTTAGGTCACCGTTTTTTAAATTTAAACAACGCGACTTGGAAACTAATCAAGACTATCTTCAATTTTAATTAAACTTTCTTTTGTAGAATTTAAAATTACGTAGGTAACTAATTTGAAAGTTTAGTTTATTTGAGTTTCATGAATCACGCCCTCCAACGGGTTCGAAATCCAATTTTGTAGTGACTTTTAAAAACTTTTTTTTAACAAAAAGTAATTAAATAAAATCATCAATTCATTAAGCCTGTATAGATAGCGGCACGAATCTTGAGCGCTCGGCGAAAGAGCAGGATCGCTTTACGCATCGTACAATATCGGCGAGCCAATCACTGTACAAGGATTTCACTCCCCGCCCCCGCATCTCGCTTCATACCAGTAAAGAGACCCGATATTTCACTCCTGCGTGCTTCTGCGCAAGTAGAACTGTAGAAGTCAGCGCTGAAAATCCGTGCTGGTATTTAGATAACCCTGAGTCGTTTAAAGAGGCGTATTACAAGTCACCTATCATTATTACCATTTATAAGGCTAGGCTTGTTTCTTCTTCTTCTTCCTACCCTTATCCCATATTACTTGGGGTCGGCGCAACACGTTTTTTTCTTCCATTTTATATAAGGCTAGGCTAGCGAAGTATCTAATATAGGTAAGACTAGTCTATTGTTCTTAACACGCAACAAATTCAGACCCTGTGTTGCTGGCCAACTTGCGGACGGCGAGTCTTGTCACTAAGCTCGAGTCGACGGCGCGTTGTCGCAGCCCTTGACTGCAAATGGAACTGAAAGAACACAGGTGGGTTTTAGTTATTAAAAGTCTGACCAGTCTGACACTCTCTCTCTCTCTCTCTCTGTCCACCTAGAGCGGAAGATGATGATACTCCACCCAAAATTATATTCATGATGCCAATCAACCTCAACCTAAATCGAGAGAAATCATTTGATAATTTCCCATTTCAAAAAGGCCATTGTTCGGGCGCCGTCGGCTACCTTCGTCACTCGTCGGGTTTCTGTGCGTGCGACGGTGTACGGGACAAGCGGGGCCGCAGGCCCTCCACACTTAAGGGGTGACCAGATGGTTGCAAACCAACGTCCCAACCAAGGTGACAGAGACCTTACTAGTTTCAATCCGTGTAGATCGCAGTCGTAAACCATGACCTTCAACGCCCTTAGTTGGGAGGCTCGTTTTCCCAACCACCGAACATGTTGGCGCGTGGTTTACATCCATGTAGCCGCAACACAAGCCAAACATATAAACCAAGGTGACCTTGGTTGGAACGCTAGTTTGTAACTATCTGGTCACCTCTTTAACTAGCAAGTACAACTGAGGACACATGTGCGCCTTGCAATTTCCATTTTTGTACAATTTTCCTGGATATACGTTTGTCAGTTTTACGGTCCACTGCCTTTTATTCAAGTCTAAGTCAAGACCCTAATAGGCACTTTAATATAAGTGGGTTGTTACATTGTAATGGCTACAGAAAACTTTGTGTACATAAAGAATTTTACTGTTTAATCATAATTAAAAGTAAGAACCTACACGATGAGCTCCGTGATATTGCCGACATTTCTCTTTGACGGCTTAACGCTGCGACTGGAATTAATTTTATCCTTCATAATGATAACACGTATCACGGATTAGGAACTATAGTTATAAACGTTTAGACTTTTAGTCATCATAAGTAGCAGCCTGTTGACTGGCCTGTTGTTCTAGTGGTTAGTAGTCCTGACTGCTATGCCGGAGGTCGTGGGTTTTTTTTAGGTAGAAAAATCATCTAATGACAAATCCTGCTCTTGGACGGTGCGGGAGATAGTGTCAGACTTTTACTGACTAAAAACCCACTCCTGTTCCTTCTTTGCCTTCGTCCCAAGGCCCTGTTTTTGCTTTCACACTACCCCTGGCCCCAGTAGGTTTCGTACCTGCTGGGCCCCTACAGTTGCTGACATCTCCTTGAGGCGCGCATGGAATAGTACTCGCTGTTCGGACGGTTACCGGATGGTCGGAACGCGAGCCACCTATTGCTCGCCGTCCGCAAGCCCGCGCCCTTGGTGGCCGGAAATCGGGATTAGAATCCCAGCAGCGGTTAGGGCATGAGGACCGTTGCCTCACGCGATCGGCCGCCTCCTTTGCTAGCATTACTGCTTCGCAGAAGCAGGTGACCGCCTGCCACTCTTCCTCGCTCCGGAACATGGCCTGTACCAAGGCCAGGCGCGAGACATCGCCGCCGCCGATCGCCCCCACGAGGACACGGTGTCGCTCTGCCCAAGTGGAGCACAACTTCACCGTGTGCTCCACCATGTCCTCCAGGCGGTCTACACAGTGGTAACACCCGGGCATCGTTTCCGCACGAATCCGGTGCAGAAGGTGAGGACGCCGTGAGGTCTGGCGTGCCCAGCGCTGATCGTGGGTTCGATTCCCACCCAGGGCAAATGGTTTGTGTGATGAGCACGATCATTTATTCTGTGTCTGGGTGTAATTTATCACTTCGTCAACCATCTTGTTGATCGTGGTATTCTGGAGCAATGTGTCTTAAACCATCTGATCATTTTCATCATTTCATCTAAAAGACGTCCACAGTTGGACATAGGTCTCCCCCAAGTGTCACCACAACGAACGGTCACCTTGGGGATCAATCTGATATATATACATATAAATCTCGTGTCCCAGTGTTTGTTATCGAACTCCTCTAAAATGGCTTGACCGATTTTTATGTTTTTTAGGGCTCCATACCTCAAAAGGAAATAACGGAACCCTTATAGGATCATGCACTTTGTTGTCCGTCCGTCTCTCTGTCAAGACCCTTTATCTCGGGAACGCGTGGAGGTATCGACTCGAAATTAAAACCGTACACCGTACCGTAACCGTACGTCTGCGGACTCTTGAAGCAGTAAAAAACTCAAACTTGTAAGTTAACGAGAAAAAAGATACTTCGGTTTATATGGCAAAAAACGTACATTTCGACACTCTCGAGGTAATCAAAATTCTAGGGTACTTCCCGTTGATCCAGAATCCTGAAATTTGGCAAAAAGCAAGGTCTTAAAGTACAAGTATAGGAATGAATCTGAAAACTGTAAATTTGTTGTTACGTCACATTTTTTTTTTGCGATTCGGAAAAATCTTCCGAGACTCCATTCCGGAATTGAACTATTTATATAGGTAAGTTTGTACGGAACCCTCAGGGCGCGAGTCCGACTCGCTCTTGCCCAGTTTTTTTTTTTGTATATATAGATTTGAGAATAGGCCGTAGGTTATTCTTTACCCTCCTATCCCACCTATTTTTTCTTTGATAATTTATATGGCAGAACAATGTTTGCAGGGTCAGCTAATATAATAATATTTTCTGCCAAGCCTTTTCTGAATTATGTCGGGGTTCACATTCCAAGGTAAATTCATAAAAGCAAAAGTTTGTATGTATATTTATGAGTCTTTGTTTTTTACTCCTTCACGCTAAAACGTCTGAGCGGCTTTGGATGAAATTTGGTTTACGGGTAGACCATCCCCCCTAGCCAAGTTGCAAGCATGTCGTGTCGAATTCCGTTTTCCAATCGGTAACGCCACGGTGTCAGCAATTGTAGATAACGATAAGTTGGTAGCCATGTTGACGCGCCTGAGTCGGCCCGCTCGTTCTACAATGTCGTTCTACAATAACAAAGTATGTTGTTGATCATTGTAGAATCGATAACAATTCATTCTATCATTTTGAACGATGTGAACTTGGCTACGAATTTTCTATTCGTTTGTTCTGACCACGTAACTTAACGTTGAGATGATGTCCCATTTGATTTGTTTTCGACTAGCGTTAGCGATTGCAGATTATCAACTTGGCTAGGGGTGCATGTCCTGGAATATAAAATAGGATCATCGCTTACCATCAGGTGAGATGGTGGTCAATCGCGAGCCTATAATTAAAACAAAAAAAGGGTACGTTTTATTCTGGAAATATGTTCCCTTGGAATAAGTTTTACTTCCACGTAGCCATACCTACTCACAAAAACTAGTTGCTAAATCACGGTTAACTAGTAAATTAATCATGTTGTATTAAACAAAATATACGAGTACGTAGAATATCACTACATAGTAAAAAACAAAGTCGCTTCCCGTTGTCTGTCCCTATGTATGCTTAGATCTTTAAAACTACGCAACGGATTTTGATACGGTTTTTTTTAATAGATAGAGTGATCCAAGTGGAAGGTTTATATGTAAAATACATGCATGATATAGTAGATAAACTATAGATATAGGTTTCTAATGTGATGTCGTAAATAAACACATATTTTTTGCGCTTACATTGCAAACGCTGACTGAACCCTACGAGATAGATCATAATAATGTACAACAACATTGTACACTTTAAAAAGGTCTACAAAAAAATTCGCGATGGTATATGTCTATCTCTTAGGGATAACCCACAATAACCATTTTATATCCTTTACTTTTTACGAGAAATAATAGCTTATTTACGAAGCGATTGTAAGCAACACAGCATTAATCCGTATCCAATTAAGTACCTTAAATACATTGTGCATTTGATAAGATCAATATGGCCCTTTATAACATGTAACTTAAATGAATATTTTCGAAGATATTACAGATTTAAAATGCAGGGACATAGCGGTAGCTGTAGCATATCAGCATTGCACTCGTGCGAAGCCGGGGCGGGTCGCTAGTTACCAATAAATGGAATACTTTATTAACAAAATGGTAACTAATAGCAAGCAACAGAGAGCAAAATACATTTCATTTTAACGTTTAATGACTAACGCAATTTGCACAAAGCAATAATTGCTCGATGTCCATTTCATTAATTGATGTCTGCAATTACAATTTGAAATTTACCTAGTCAATTACAGCAAATAAAACATACTGGCAATTTACATTAACATAGAGGCGTGTCATTTGTTTATTACAGAGCACAGCACTAGTATAGATAAGCCATTAATATGGAATATACTAAATGGTTTTAAATAACACAGCATATGCTGAGTTAGGCGCTTTTTTGGCCTCGCACTTCTTTCTTTTTCATTGTGCATTTTTAGTTTTTATGATTGTGTGAGGCTTATTTGTTATTTTTTTGATAAAGGTTTTCTTTCTTTCTCTTTCTTTCTCTTTTTTCTCTTTCTTTCTCTTTCTTTCTCTTTCTTTCTCTTTCTTTTTCTTTCTCTTTCTTTCTTTTTCTTTCTTACTCTTTCTTTCTTTCTTTTTCTTTCTTTCTAAAATTCATCAAAATTGGGTAAACGATCTAGCTATGAAATCGTACATTAATATTATAAAGGCAAAAGTTTTTGGGTGTGTGTATGTTTGTTACTTCATCACACTCGAACGGCTGAAAGATAAATCCTTTGATGATGAAATATGGCACGTAGAATACTTTTTATAGAGCGAAGCTGCTGGCAGTCGCTAGTGCTTGTTGGGTGTAGAGTCATGCCCAGTTTTTTTTTTATTGATATAAACCAGCACTTGACTTTGATCACACCTGATGGTGGATAACCCGGGCCCTGGGACGATGGCAACGAAGGAACAGGAGTGGATTTTTAGTCAGTAAAAGTCTGACACTAACTCTCGCTCCGCCCAAGAGCGTGATTTGTCATAAGATGATTTTCCCACCTAAAAAAAAACCTGATGGTGGAACGACAGCACAAAGGTTTATAAAGACACCGTTCCTACACTCCTGGATAGATTATCCCACATGAAGAGCCAATGCCACAGTGACTAAAATCACTTCAGATAAATAATATCAGCCAGAAGCGAGGCTTATTGTTAATTAAACAGATTGCCTTGATGCGGAATAAAAAAGGAAAAAAAAAAGTTGAGGAATCCTTAATAATAAATTACTCTGGAAACAGCCATCAATTGTTTTCCTTGCCTGTTTAAAATTCAACAATGCCATTTTGTAAAAATTCCGCTTGAATGGTTCACGAAATGAAACAGCTGTGTTCTGTTCTAACGCCTATTGAGCCGACCGATTTGTATGTAAAGTACAGTAAGTACACCAAGATATTATCATTTACAAAAGGGCAACAGTATATTAAGGCCTAGCGCGCATTGCCTTGCGTTTTTTTAACGCATAATCTGTGAAGTATAGAGTGTCATTGAACTCATTGAAGTGCGCGCATTGCGGTGAAATAAACGCATGCGGTAAAGTCATCGTTCATGCCTGCAAGGTCTGTAGGAAATTATTAAAAAAGAAGCCTGCGGTCCTGTAACGTAAAGGGCAAATAAACTTCTGAAAAGGAAACCCATAGTACTAGAACGCAAAGGGCAACTGAAAGGCACAGGTGTGGTTTCAGTAAAAGACTGACACGCTCTCACGCTTCGCGCAGAGCGGGAGAAGTAATTGGATGATTTCCACACTTAAAAAAAAGACTGCAGGAAATTCTGAAAAGGGAAACCTGCGGTCCTGTAACGCAAAGGGCAACTGAAAGACGGAGGTGTTTTTTTTTTTGGTAGGAAAATCATCTAATGACAAATCCCGTTCTTGAGCGGAGCGGGAGATAGTGTCAGACTTTTACTGACTAAAAACCCACTCCTGTTCCTTCGTTGCCTTCGTCCCAGGGCCCCAGGTTTCGTTTTCACACTACCCATGGCCCCAGTAGGCTTCGACCCTGCTGGGCCCCTACGATTTACTGACATCACCCTGAGGCGCGAGTGGAACAATACGCGCCGTCGACGACTTGGGCTCGGTCCGGACAGTTACCGGACGGTCGGACGGCGAGCCGAAAGACGTAGAGCGACGAAGAGCTAGAGGAAAGACGTAGGTGTGGTTTTAGCCAGTAAAAGTCTGACACGCAGTCCCGCTACCCTAGAGGCCACTCAAGGGTAGCGGGACGGCGTGTCAGACAGACAGAAGTCATTTGATGTCACCTCAAAAATAAGCCAAGAAAGTCCGAGAACACTAGTTGGATTATATATGTCAAAAGTTTTAAGCCCTGTTCGCAAGATTTCTTATCATCCTAAAGTTTGAAACTTGGCGATCCTTCGACGAACGAAAACACTTTGGAAAGTTTCTAAAAGCTTCTGAATGTCTCGGAATAGAACATAAGACATAAAAGTTGACATATAAGTGGACAGTTTCAGTATAACGGTTCGGATTGTGTCTGAGTTTTGTTGATTGTTCGTAAAGGAAGCCTTAGGGAAGATGCATGAGTAAGTTTTCAAGTTAAGGCTAGGTTGCACAATTTTGTTTTTTATACTACGTAGAGATATCCTGGCGAGGGTCGCGGGAATCCGATGGATGCGAGACGCACAAGACCGTTCGTTGTGGTAATACTTTGGGGACCCTATGTCCAAAAGTAGACGTCTCTTGACTGAAATGATGATGATGACAATAAATACAAAAATAATTATAGCCGGCAACAGTAACCCATGCTGTTGCCGGCTGTAATTAGGTCACGATATTGTATTGAATTTGATTTCAGAAGTTTGAAATTCGTTTTAGTTCTGTTTTAAAATACTTAAATATACTTACTACACCTGGAATTTTAACAAAATGTAAATACACTAGCTATTGCTAGCTACTTTGCCCACGTGATAGTAAGAAATTGTCCCAAGAGCGCTATTCCAGTGCATGGTCTTCCCACACACCTACCGAGTTTCATCGAAATCGTTCGAGCGTGATGATGTAACAAACATATACATGTCGTACAGACCATAGATATTGACCACATCACGATATGTCCAACTAAAACTGGCCAGATCGTTTTAAACGTTAAAGTCTTATGATATTTCAATCCTCGTTTGGCCTACTTTCTTTACACCTTTTTATCCATAGAAATCCTACACCAATGATATGCCCAAACAAGGATTGACATATCATCAAATGTTAACATTTAAACGATCTGGCCAGTTTTAGTTGGCCATATCATAATGTATGGTTTGTTACCGTACGTCTTTTGCTAATTGATAGGGATGCTGAATGATATAAGTAAAACTATGTGATTCACTTGACACGTGTATTGAGTCCACGATCTTAACTAATGATAAATGAGGTGTTGCTATGACGCGGTCCGAATGTGAACTGAAGTTGATGTAGCTAGATATATATGTGGAAGCTTGTTATTAGCAATTTTCATTACTTATGTAAAAAAAATATAATTGTTATTAGCATGTAAGCTTTCTTTAAAAATAAATAAATAAAATGTGTGTTAATTAATTACAATTCAATTATGATGAGAGAGCATTTACGCAATGTGCGGTTCAACCGTACACATGAAGTGATAATTTTTTATGATCTGGCAATATATACACGCATACCCACTCACAATCTTCCGCCTTTGTTTTTGATAGGCTCGCGCCTGACCACGAATTATTTAAACTTCATGTACAGTAGTGCTACATAGGTGGACTAAATGCAACATGACATTCTCTATCAGTCAACCTTTGGGTTAAAAAAGATAACACAGTGGTATGTGTGGACAATCAATAAATACTAGATATTTAGAAATATAATGAAGTATCATTGAAATTAGGTGATTCTAGTAATAAAAAAAATACATAATATATGTATATATATGCTAAAATTATAAATTAATATATAAATATCTACTATGATAAATATCAAATCATAATAAAGAGAACTCAAAGTATAATAATTATTACGAAGACCAAACTAAAGGTGAAAGGTCATCAAGCACAAAGACGATCTCACTTGATGGTAAATACTGGTGAGGTCGATGATAGAGAAATTTTGGAGTCTCCTAATACAGGCATCATCATGATTAAAAGGAGACTCCAATCATAGACTAATGTAAACTAGTTGTTATAGAAATAAAACATTTTGTATTTTTTGTATTTGTATTTGTAGAGCACGCTTGCACACAATTCACCCTTTACTTAAATATCCCCTAGTTGTAGCTATTAGAAACTGACATCAACAGATGGAATAATGAAATAGAATATCCTTCGCAGAAAAATAACTTAAGTACAAATATTACGTTTTCATTAAACGAATTGTCGAAGATTCTGAAACAGGAGGCGTATCCAAATGGAAGCTTCCCTCACTGAACTCAGCAAATACGGGAATTCGCAATATGGCACTTGTCTAGAGGTATCTGCTTACGTAAACAGCTTGTTTGAGAGAAATATTCGGGAATGCTTACGAATTTTGTTGGTTGCGCTATTATTGGGTAAGAAAGGCTTTGTAGCCGTGGAGAAATTATATCGAAACCAGGTTCTGTTAATGCAGAAAATTATCCCAAGAGAACATACTATCAAGATAAAAAATATCCACTTAAAATAATAATAAAATTGGGAGGCTCGCATTAGATGGCTGGATCAGGGGCTTGATTCAGAAAGCGGTACTCCTGGACACGGCTCGTATTGTTAGGAGGTTCCTTTCTCGGGAGGTTGGACCCTGTTCCCGATACCGGTGGAGTACTATTTATTATATTTTTAAATGTTTTTTTTTTATGAGTTTTGTTTTAAAAAATAATAATTTAAATGTGTTTATAATGAATAAAGGAAATAACAATAATAGTAACATATACTTATAATATGTATATGTTTATGTATTATTTATTTATTTATTTATTTATTAATTCTTTATGCACACAAAAGTACAAAGGCGGACTTAATGCCTAAGGGCATTTTCTACCAGTCAACCTTTGGGTGATGCAGAGACAACAGGTGGTAGGTGCAATATTAAGCATTAGGTGTAATATTATTGTTATTAATACCATATATTTTATACAAACATATACTTACTGAAATACTATAATACAATATACATAATAGCTATATTATATCTATATATAGTCTAGTATATAATTTTTGCAGTACATCGCAGACTACCCCCTTTTTCTATTTCAAGTTCTTACAGTGCATATCCTAAGGTTGTCTGGTAAATATCGCTGTCAGTAATAAGACCGCCTTTGTACTCATAGATTTAAGTTAGTGTTAAAGTTTTGTTACTATTTTGGTGTACAATAAAGTTTATTCTATTCTATTGTTATGCTCTATTCTAAGATATGGTCTACCATAGTGCTATATTGCATCCAAAGCCGTTCGTCCATTTGAACGTAAAGGATTACACACACATAGGAACAAATCATCATCATCATAATTTCAGCCGAAAGACGTCCAATGTTGGACATAGGCCTCCCGCCAAGTGTCGCCACAAGGTACGGTCCTATGCGTCTTGCATCCATCGGATTCTCGCAACCCTTACCAGATAATCGGTCCTCCTTGTAAGAGGCCTTCCAACGCTGCGTCTTCCGGTACGCCGTCACCACTCCAGAACCTTTAGGTCCCGTCGATCGTTCGGTAGGTCATATCTTGAGCTTAACTCTTCTAGTCAATTTCCGCGATTGCCATACGGGACGGAGCTGTGTAAAGGTAGCTTTTGCCTTGGCGATCCTCAGCGTTATCCTCTTCGGTCTCTCCAGTCTTTAGCCTAAAGCGAGAGTAATAATTACCAAAAGAGAAGCATTGTCCTTTGTTTTCATAAGCAGGAAAAAGTAATTGTCTATTCTGATCACGCAATCTCAACATTTTCTATGACGACACCCACGGGTAGGCAGAATGTGTTTTTTTGTTAAATGGCGAAGCTGTAGGAATCGGTTTTCTTTTCTTTGTTGATATTATGTTTTGTCGTATCGAAGATTTATTTTATTTTCCTTTATTGGCCAATCAACAATTTTTTGTACTGTAAATATTTAAAGTAATTATCTATCTTCTGTCTATATCACTGCATAGTGTAAAACAAAGTCGCTTTCCGCTGTGTGTTGTATGATAAGATCTTTATTACTAAACTACGCAACGGATCTTGATACGGTTTTTTTTTAATAGATAGGGTGAAATTCAAGAGAAAGGTTTATATGTATAATACATGCATAATATAGTAGAGAAACACTGGTAATTTTAGAGGTTTCTAATTTGATGTCGAAAATAAACATACGGCGAGTATCCACCCTTACGTTGTTGAAACTTCAACGGTCCGGACTAAGCGTTTCACTTCGTCGTTTATACCGCGTACATCGAAGGACTGGAACAATTTGCCTGCTGCGGTCTTCCCGTCCGACTATAATTTAGTTGTCTTCAAGGCTAGAGTGAATAGGCTCTTAATAAACTAGTGCGCCTCACCATCAATGATTGCATCATTGTTTACCATCAGGTGGGATCGCGGTCAAGCTCTGGTTTATATCAATTAAAAAAAAAAAAACTTATACACAATATCCATTTTTTATCTTTTACTTTTTACGAGAAATAATGTCTTATTTACGAAGCGATTTTAAGCAATACAGTATTAATCCTTATCTAATTAAGTACCTTAAATATATTATGCATTTAATATATATCAATATGGCCCTTTACAGCATGCATTAGAGATAGATATTACAGATTTAAAATGCAGGGACACAGCGGTTGCGGAAGTATCAGCATTGTACCCGTGCGAAGCCGGGGCGGGTCACTAGTATATATATAAAAGAAGAAACTGACTGACTGTCATGAAACAATACAGACCGCCGTCCTTCCATCCTCGCCGCCGAGGCCCGCCGCGACAATCCCGTCAACGTCGTTTGCTCGAGCCAGCCCGCGTCGCTGAGCCGTAGTTTTAAAATATTCCCCGTTAATAATAATATCTTGTTGGATCCAGCCCGTCCCTTGCTGAGCCCTATGCCGAAGTCCGTACCCCACAGGGGGTGCCCTTAGCGTGTAGTCGCTTAGTTTTAGGTTTAGTTAATTAAGCCCTGGCTGGAGGCTTTGATTCTTGAATCGAGGCCGCCACAGGCCAGTCCGGTTAAGCAGCCGACAACCTCCAAGGTTGACCTGCAAGAAGCCGCACACAAAAAAAAATATACTGTCATATTAACGCACAACGTAGAGCCGAAACTACAGGGCCTAGGAGCGTGAAATTTTCACAAGGTTTGTGATGTAGGTGAGTACTAGGAGAGGATTTTTCAAAAGATATGTACAGAGTAAGTTTACCTACACGAAGTTAATTTCTTGAATGAAATCTCCAAAACACGATAACTTTTCTTTGTGGCTTCATTAGACAAACGACTCTGTCTATTGTTGTAGTTAATCTCTTTGTATACAACACAGCTTTTCTGTGAAACTCGTTACTAAATCATTAGTTTTGGATCAGGAGAGATTAGGATTTCACTCAGCTTTTCTTTTGTAAATGAGATTTTCTGAAAGCAATTATTTGATTTATTTATTGTGGGTTTGCTATGAACATCGCCAATAATTATTATTTCAACTTTTGAGATTGAATTTTTAATTAATTTATATAAAAAAATAGTTAGTACCTCCTACAATTTTTATGGACTCTTACTAACCATTTTTTTAGGGTTCCGCACCTCAAAAGGAAAAAAAACGGAACCCTTATAGGATCACTTTGTTGTCTGTCTGTCAAGACCCTTTATTTCGAGAACGCGTGGAGGTATCGAGTTTAAATTAAAACAGGTTTGCGGTCCCTTAAAGCCGTGAAAAAAAAAAATCAAACGTGTAAGTTAAAGAAGACATTATTATCTACCAGTCGACCTGGTGGTGCAGAAATGCCTCCATATTCAATTTAGCTCTAAAACGACCACGTATTTAATAATAATAATAATATTCCACAACTATCACTCAACGCCGTTTAGTCCCAAGCTAGGCAGAGCTTGTGTTATGGGTAACAGACAACTGATAAACATACTTATATATTTCTAAATACATACGTATATAGATAAATTACACCCAGACATAGAACAAATGATCGTGCTCTTCACACAAACATTTGTACTGGGTGGGAATCGAACCCACGACCTTCGGCATAGCAGTCAAGGCCACTAACCACTAGACCAACAGGCCAGTCAATGTCACTACGATCTCATATCAATGTTTTTCCGATACCTAATACTGATCTATTTCATGTCATTCTTAAATATTCGCGTTCACCTTCGTCATAACCATCGATCTCGACTGTGATTGGTGGAACGACAGTTTCGAAATGCCGTGATTAGTTAGAAGCCGTTTTTGAAAGTCATTAATTGATGCGAAGCCATTTTTGAAAACTTCGACAGATGACTGTAATGTTCCAACTTTCCTAACTACAAAGTTGGGGACGTCGAGTTAGATTCGTTATTGAGGCTCGGGTCACAAGTTTGTTGGAAAAAGTCGTTGATTTTATTTTTTGAGTTAGCTTGGTTTCGTGTAGATGGTTTGTTTTGAGACGAAAATATGTAGATTGGCTGCTTTGCAGAGTATCCTAAGAATTTGTCTGTAGGTAAAGTTTTTAATTTTTTGGCCTGCTATTGAATTTCCAAGAAAACCGTCAAGTTCTTAGCATAAAATTTCACAGCACAGCATTAAAATTGGTTTTTAAATGAAACGGCCATTGACATTTTAAATATTGTTATGAGGCGTGGTGAGAACATATTGCTATCTCTTTTGTACCCACGTAACCTAATGGTAGTGACGTCACATTTCATTAAGTGCATCCTTATTCTGTTACTTGACAGTTTCCCCTTCCACCGGATTTGAAAGGTTTCTAACTTTAATTTTAAACGGATTTAAAATTCGTTCTATTTGCGATTTTGAATAAAGTTACTTTTTGATACAAATAATAAAAGAATACACAATTGAGTCATCGAATACGAATCAAGTAGAAAAGTCAAAATATCTTGATCATTTCTATTGCATCTGGCATAAACTGTCGCCTAGTTCTCACACAATTCCTTTCAGAAAAAGCTCTCGCTGTGAGAAAAACAAATAATAATTAATGTATAATAATAATCGTATAATTTACAAAATCCCTACAAGGCCTCCTACAAGGTGGACCGATGACCTCGTAAGGGTTGCCGGAATCCGATGGATGGGAGACGCACAGGACCGTTCATTGTGGCGACACTTGGTGGATGCCTATGTCTTACAATGGACGTCTTTCGGCTGAAATGATAATAATAAAATTTACAAAATAGGGCGCGTGTACAATAAAAATATCCTAAATATTAATATTAATATTATTTTTTCCCAGCGAGCCTACAGAGCCTTGCGCACTCAGTACAATAATGCGTTCAGGATGTTGTGGGGTCTGCCGTGGCGGTGCAGCGCCTCTGGGATGTTTGCTGAAGCGCGCACTGATGGTTTCCAGGCCATCATGCGCAAAAAAGCAGCTTCCCTGCTGGCCCGTATACGGAGTAGCGACAACGGCATTCTGAACGCAATTGCTGTGCGTTTTGACTGTCCCTTTCAAAATTATTGGGTCATGTCTTGTAAAGGTGTGGCCAGTCATGGCAAATAAAATTTGTACTAGGTTAAGTTTTCTATGGGTCTATGCCACCCGAAATAAAGTTATTGTTATTATTATTATTATTATTAAAGAGAACACAATCGCTTATTTGCCTAAACTAGGGTAAACCAATGCTTCAGGATGAAAAGTGCTTAAATTAAAAACAAAAATAATAAATTAATATTCAATATGACTATAATTAAGAACGATACTGAAATAAAGGATACGGCGTGTTTTATGTCTCTGCCTCCTTCTGCGAAGCAGTAATGTTAGCGAAGGAGGAGGCTGCACGCGTGAGGGAACGAAGGTCCTCACGCCCTAGCCGACGTAATTCCGACCCCGACTACCAGCCACGGTAGACGCGGGCTTGCGGACGTCGAGCACTGGGTAGCTCGCCGTCCGGCTGTTCGGTAATTAACCGCACCGAGCCCAGTCGTTAACAGCGCGTAGTGATCCTCGCGCTCTTCAAAGAGATGTCAGCAAACCGTAGGGGCCCAGTGGGGCCGATGCCCGCTAGCTAGGACCGCGGAGAATTTCCGAAAGGGCAACCCGTAGTCCTAGTACGCAAAGGGTAATTGAAGGATACAGGTGTGGTTTTAGTCAGTAAAAGTCTGACACGCCCCCGCGCTCCACCCGAGCGAGAAGTAATTTGGATGATTTCCCGCACCTTAAAAAAAAAAAAAGGTCTTCTGTCTCTACATAAGTTATGCTAAGCAGATAATGCAATACGCTTAGTACTCGCTTCAAATGGCAGCATTTGTTCTATCTTGCTCCCTGAAGACGCAGAAAATAAAAAGGCTTGTTCCATTTCTACTCCCTCGGTCTATCTCTTCGCTGTATTATCTTCCTATGAATAAACTATTATAAAAGTGATGACGTCATATTGTTTAACGAAAATGTTGTACATGCGGTGCCTTTGTTTTAATATAAGTTTTGTAATAAATTATGTTTTTCTCCTTTCAACTTTGTTTTCTTGATACTGTGTTTTTTTTTCGACATCTCGCTGCTCTTGGGCGGGGTGGGAGATAGTGCCAGACTTTTACTTACTAAAAACCCACTCCTGTTCCTTCTATGCCATTGTTCCAGGGCTCCGGGAATCTCTTTCGCATCACCCATGGCCCCAGTAGGCTTCTTGATACTGTTGTCGCATCGATTTCTCTACTTTTGGTGTAGTTTTTGCTGTCTTGGTTGCTTAGTGATCGTAAGCGTTATTGTTAGGTGAAATGTTCTAAGTTATAGGGTTGATTTCAGGGTCAGTACAAACAACACTACAGCAACAGCACAAAATAAAAGAAGCAGGCTTTGCATTTGAGGATCACGGTATCCCTTTCATAAATCCTTCCGAGGCCATAACACGAATCGGCCCTACTAGACATGTACAATTTTACTGACATCTCCTTGAAGCGCGCATAGTGTTCTAAGTGCTATCAACAACTCGGGCTTGGTCCTATCGGACGGCCAGACGGCGAGCTACTCTTTCCTTGTCGTCTACGGTGGTGGATGATGGAGCGTAAGGACATCCGTTCCCTCACGGTTATGGCCCTCTCCTTTGCTAGCAGTACTGCTTCGCAGAAGGAGGCGATCGCTTCCCAATCCTATTCGCTCCGTACCATGGCCTGAACCAAAGCCCAGCGTGCCGCCGCCGATCTTGCCTGCGGGATTGTTTGAAAGAGTGAGAAGTGAGAACACAGGTGGGGTTTAGTCTGTTAAAATCTGACACTCCCATTCGCTTCACCTAGAGCGCAAGGAGTTATTTGATCTCCAGCTCAGAACATAAGGGAAAAGCTTTACTCTTCCGGGAATACAGATATTTTAGATTGGCACTATAGTATTGAATGCTTAAACTCGTTAAAAATAAAAGGCCCGTTTTGACATTTGGGAAATACCCTAGAATGTAACTTGGAACGAAACTGAAAGATACATTAAAATGAATTACATAGTGTTTAAAAAAATACATACATTTTTGGGGTGCGTTAAATAACATGATAGAATATATAGCGAGTATTCTTTTTGCGTATTTAAGTATTCGTTTTGACAGATGTCAAAACGGGTCTTTTATTTTTTGACAATTTTACTTTTTCAAAACGGGCAACGATAATAAAGTCACTATTTTTTTTTGTGGGTGTTAATAATTAAATAACTTTTCACTCTGGGTGGAGTGAAAGAGACTGTCAGATTTTTACTGACCTTTAGTTGGTTTTTGCGCTTCAAGGTCACAGTAAATCTATCGAATAGTTCCGCAATCCTCGGATCATTTTACAGCCTTAGCTAGATTACCTCTACAAATAAACACCTCTTTATTACGTCCACCGCCATTAACGTAATGTAGCCCACTCGTATATAATCAAGAGCAATCGGCACTAGTGCTCGATAAAAGGTACAATCAATAGCAATATTGATGGTAATTACCTGCCATTCAATCGCTTATTTGTCGATACAAGTATATTGAAAGTACAATTTCTATTGAATTCATAAACCGTGTTGTAATGATATCTAACTGCCTACGTCCGGTGCATTTCTGTCTATTTGTGCATTCTGAGAGGTGAAGTAAACTGCCATTTTTGCTGTCTGTACCCCCAGGAACGACCTTGCTGACATTGCCAATGTTACCAGTATAATGTGTAGCATTTAGGGTAGCAACAACTTTCTTTTAAAGCAAATAAATACGTAGCATCCAGTGTAGCATTAGAATATGTAACCGTACCGCACTGAAAACTTAGTTGAGGCGTAGCACTGGAATACGTAGTTGAGGTGTAGACCTGGAATACGTAGCATGTAATGTAGCAATGAAATACGTAGAACTGGAATAAGTAGCATGAAGCGTAGCACTGGAATACATAGCATGAAGTGTAGCACTGGAATACGTAGCATGTAGCGTAGCACTGGAATACGTAGTATGAAGTGTAGCATTGGAATTCGTAGCATGTAGCCTAGCACTGGATTACAAAATCAAAGTCAAAAGTTTTTATTTCACATAGGCCTACATGGGCACTTATAGAACGTCAGAAGCTATTGCACGGTTCCAAATTGGTCGTTTCCTATGGAGAAGAACCGGCAAGAAACTCCATACTTACTTACGAAGTATGAAGCGTAGCACTGGAATACCTAGCATGACGTGTAGCACTGGAATTCGTAGCATAAAGCGTAGCACTTTAATACGTAGCATGAAGTGTAGCACTGGAATACGTAGTTGAGGTGTAGAACTGGAATACGTAGCACGTAATGTAGCAATGAAATACGTAGCACGAAACGTAGCACTGGAATAAGTAGTATGAAGCGTAGCACTGGAATACGTAGCATTAAGCGTAGCACTGAATAACGTAGCATGTAGCGTAGCACAGGAATACGTAGCATGAAGTGTAGTACTGGATTACGAAGTATGAAGCGTAGCACTGGAATGCGTAGCATGAAGTGTAGCAATGGAATTCGTAGCATGAAGCGTAGCACTGGAATACGTAGTATGAAGCGTAGCATTCGTATACAAATACTTAGACGAGCCGTAGCAAATAGTATATTATTGGAATACGTAACCAAGACGTAGCATTAGAATTCATAGTCGGGACGTAGCACTGGAATGCGTTACTGAGGCGTAGCACTGGAAAACATAGCGAGAGTTTTAGTACTGGAATGCGTAGCCGAGGCGTCGCAACTAACGCAGCATTGGATGGAGCATCATTATGTATAGCACTGGTTTATCATGCATCGGCGTAGCGTTGGTATACCATGCGCTGGCGTAGCATGAGGCAGACGTGGTCTCTTAGCGTAGCCATGAAATACCTATATCAGAATATTACAAAGTTCCGGAACACCTGTTTATTACACTGTACTCCTATACGCCATAAAAATAAAACGCATTATGAAATCGGTTTTACATCACAAAATCACTATGAACTAGAAATTAAAAAAAAATACATCTCGCCAAAATTTGGTAATATTAGCAAAAGAAAAGCGGTCCTGCTCATCCCTTTATACTCAATAAAAAACATCAATGACATACACTGATTGATGGGGCAGCTAACAAAAACAAAGTTTGTACCAATATTGGCCAACTTTGCCGGCCTTTGCCGTCCAGTGTTCGGTTCAGCGAATTTCAGCGGCGTTTTGTGTTTACTTTACCGGCAAGCTGGGGGCTTTTGTGTTTTCCTAAGGCTGGCTTTTAGGCAGAGCTGTGATATTTCTCAGACATAACTGTAGTTTTATTATTATTTATTCATGTATATAATTAAAACGGTGCAAGTCCAATTACATTAATAAATATAGAAATGTGATGAAAACATTAAAGTTATCTGTACAATGTTGTATCGTAACTTCAGTCGAAAGACATTATATTGCTGGACATAGTCCTCCCCCAAGCCACAATAACCAGTCTTAGTTTTAAGCATCACGCATCCATTGGATTTCGGCGACCCTCACCAGGTCCTTGGTTTAGCTGTTGACAGTTGTATAGAATTTCAGAATATAATTGATTTCGATTATTATAATAAATTGAGTTTATCAATAAAAAATAATAAATGGAATCACCCCATACACCACTATTTTTAATCCACGAAAATTTGTCATAATTGGTAAATTCATAATAGAATCAATCATTCATAACATTTGCTACTAGAAAATACTGTGCGCAGTTTTTTTTCCATTTTGATCGCCGTTTATTAATTCACAGACATTTTGGGATATAAACAAATGCTAATAACTTTGCGCAGCATGCAAGCAGGCATGCAACATGCAGCAGGCATGCAGCAGGCATGCAACATGCAGCAGGCATGCAGCAGGCATGCAGTATGCAGGATGGAAGCAGGCATGCAACATGCAACAAGTGAAAAATAATGACAAATCCCGCTCTTGGGCGGAGCGAGAGATAGTGTCAGACTTTTACTGACTAAAAATCCACTCCTGTTCCTTCGTTGCCTTCGTCCCAGGGCCCCGGGTTTCGTTTTCACACTACCCATGGCCCCAGTAGGCTTCGACCCTGCTGGGCCCCTACGATTTGCTGACGTCACCCTGAGGCGCGCGAGGAACAATACGCGCCGTCGACGACTTGGGCTCGGTCCGGACAGTTACCGGACGGTCGGACGGCGAGCCACCCATTGCTCGCCGTCCGCAAGCCTGCGCCTACGGTGGCCGGAAATCGGGATCGGAATCCCGGCGGCGGTTGGGGCGTAAGGACCGTTGCCGTTGCCTCACGCAATCGGCCGCCTCCTTTGCTAGCATTACTGCTTCGCAGAAGGAGGCGACCGCCTGCCACTCCTCCTCGCTCCGGACCATGGCCTGTACCAAGGTCCGGCGCGAGAGATCGCCGCCGCCGATCGCCCCCACGAGGACACGGCGTTGCTCTTCCCAAGCGGGACACACCTCCACCGTGTGCTCCACCGTGTCCTCCGGGCGGGCCACACAGTGGCGACACCCGGGCGTCGCTTCCGCACGAATTCGGTGCAGGAACTTCCCGAACTTCCCGTGTTCGGTGAGAACCTGCGTCATGCGGGAGGTGAGGACGCCGTGAGGTCTTTCCAACCACGCCTCAAAGAGGGGACTTATCGCCATAATTGTGGCGTGCCCAGCACTGGGTCGCGACAGTCGCTGTCGCCATTTTTCCATGAGAACCCGCCGGAACTCCGTCCGCCATGCTGCGACTTGCCGCGGCAGCGGAGTTTCGCCCCGGCGTTGCATCTCCATGCGGAGATCGTGCATGAGAGCAAGGACTGTTGCTTCCAGATCCCATGGTGGCTGGCAGGCAAGGAGGCTCGCCGCTTCGCGGGAAATAGTTTACGGTAAATAGAAATTCGAACAAAAAAAAAATCGGAAAAGTGGTCGTTCCCACACTTAAACCTTCTTCATAGATCACTCTGTCTATTGGTGAAAACTGCATGGAAATCAGTTCATTAGTTTTGGAGTTTATCGCATTCATACAGATACTGTTTGTCTGTACGCAGTAGGGGACTTCTTTTTATAATATATTTTTTTTTTAGTTGTGAATATCATCTTATGACAAATCGCGCTCTTAGGCGGAGCGAGAGATAGTGTCAGACTTTTACTAACTAAAAACCCACTCCTGTTCCTTCGTTGCCTTCGTCCCAGGGCCCGGGTTTCGTTTTCACACTACCCATGGCCCCAGGATTTAATCCGTATTTTTTAGATATCATCTTCCTGCCCTTATCCCGGGTTAATTGGGGTCGACACATCATGTTTTTTTTTCCATTCTGTCCTGTTACGGTATCCCTAACTCCCTTTTCTTTCATATCACTTCTCACACAATCTATCCATCTTTTCTTTGGCCTCCCTCTCCCTCACTATCCATCCGCATGTATATTCATAACTCTTTGTAAAATGCTTATCATTCCTTCTCTTCACATGACTACACCAAAACAAACGATTCCTCTTCAACTGTTGAGTCACCGGTGCCACTTTCATACTTCCTCTATTATACTCATTTCTCACTTTATCCATTCTCGTCACACCACACATCCATCTCTACATTCCCATCTCCGCAGCTACATGCAATCTTTGTTCATCAGTCTTTTTAACAGCCTAACATTCTGATCATAACATTATGATAGGTCTTATTACGGATTTGTAAATTTTACCCAGTATTTTTTTATTGTACCAAGAAAGTCTTTATCATATCATTTCAGCCGATAGACGTCCACTGCTGGACCTAGGCCTCCCCCAAATGTCGCCAAACGACAACGAACGATCCTGTGCATCTGGCATCCATCAGATTCCCGCAACCTTCACCAGGTCATCTATCCACCTTGTAGGGGGCCTTCCAACATTGCGTCTTCCGGTACGCGGTCGCCACTCCAGAATCTTTCGGCCCCAACGGCCATCCGTTCTGCGAGCAATATGCCCTGCCCATTGCCACTTAAGTTTGGCGATTTTTCGTGCTATGTCGGCAACTTTGGTACTCAAGAAAGTGCCAAGAAAGTCATGGAAGCGAGAATTAACATACAGTTTTTACAATACGGTCTGTATGTCCTAAAATACACAGATACTATTTTTATCTTAGCGCTCAAACGGAAGAAATGATTAGAAATAATGAAGCAAAGTATCATGTCGTATTCTTAATGTTAATTAGACGAACAGAGAGACTTGCTAATGTTGTAACGAAGTTAATTATGACAGTGAAAAAGCTCAGCTTTGAGATGTTTCTTTTTGGAGTTTCATGTTTCTGTATTAATTAAAGGATCTATAAATAATTTATAATATACAGAATAATATTACTATGGTTGTTAAATGTAGCGAGTTTATTTTTGCGGCCTCCCGCTCTACACAGAGTGTGAGAAGTCATTGGATGACTTATCACCTTAAAAAACTCAAAGGAACACACTTCATCATCATCATCATTTCAGCCGAAAGACGTCCACTGCTGGACATAGGCCTCCCCCAAGTGTCGCCACAATGAACTGTCCTGTGCATCTCGCATCCATCGGACTCCCGCAACCGTTACCAAGGAACACACTTCCGGAATAAAAATTATTATATCTCCTATTCCAGGACATGATCTACCAGTATGCCACATTTCATCTTAATCCGCTCAGCCGTTTGAGAATGAAGGAGTAACAAATATAAAGTCATATTTATGTAAATACAATATTTTGGCATTAGAAGTCTTAAAGTCATCCAAAGGGCAGTTTCCATTGGCTATGCTCACAGTTTCTGTGCGTGATCGCAACTGAAATGAAGATATTCCCAGGAGAACCAAGGTTACCGACGTAGTCTGAAAAACCGCCAAACTTAACTGGGGCTGGACACATTGCTCGCATAACAGATGGTCGATGGGTATGAAAGGCAAACTGGCAGCTCTCGATGTCAAAAGTGTTCCTTTTGTCGTTCAAGCAAATTTTAATAAAAATTAATAGTTAAAAATACACAAAATTTTGAGCAGTAACCCAAAAATAAGCAACAAACATAAAAATCTAAACTTCTTTTAACATAAAGACTGAAAAATGACTACAAAAAGCCGAAAGACAGATGATTTATATTTTTATAAACATGAAATAAACAAAA
This sequence comes from Mythimna pallens, assembly GCA_961205895.1. Classification (NCBI taxonomy): domain Eukaryota; kingdom Metazoa; phylum Arthropoda; class Insecta; order Lepidoptera; family Noctuidae; genus Mythimna; species Mythimna pallens. The sequence continues at coordinate 13,315,586 of OY540848.1, forward strand.
ACTAATATATGTATATTACAACGAATATTACAACACGCGACGTGTTGTAGGATAATTTGACAACGTTGATCGCATCGACTTAAATTCTCTAGCATATATATCGATGGTTGCGCATCGTTGGGGGACATTATGTCCCCATTTATCTGAGGTTTAAAGTGATTTGGTACTTAGACTTTTATGTATATAGCAGTCAACAGATTAGTAGCCGTAATTCGTTTCGATATGAAATACACGTTTAAATATACGATTTGTTGCAATGAAACAAAGATTTTGGTTTCACTTATAAAGTTGGTTCAGGTTACGTTTTCCTTGTTTAATTTAGCTTAAGTAAATTATAAGATTATTATCAAGATATTTATTTTAATCATGGTAATCCAAGTTGTTTACTTGGAAACCTCTTTGAAGTTAATAACAGTAATAATCTACGAGTATATATATAAAAGGAGAAACTGACTGACTGACATATCAATGCACAGCCAAATCTACTGGGATAAGGAGTGTGAAATTTTGCACAAGGGTTCCTTTTATGAAGTAGGCGAGCATTAAGAGAGGATTATCTAAAATTCACTCCCTAAGGGTATGGAGCGGGGGTCCAAAGTTTGTATGGAGAAAGCTAAATTTTCGCGAGCGAAGTCGCGCGCAGAAGCTAGTTTATGTAAGTATATAAAAGAGAAATACCACTCACTGATTAATCACGAAATCTCAGAAACTATAACACCTACAAACTTAAAATTTGGCAGGTAGGTTTGGTAGTAAGGACGGATTTTCCTAAATTCATCTTCCAAAGGGATGATACGGAGGTCCGAAGCTTGTATGGAGAAACCGACTTTCAAGCGGGTGATGCCGTTGGCAAAAGCTGGTTATAAACATAAGTTTGTATTTTATTAGATGGCACGATTGGCGTAGTGCTTGAGTGGTACTGCGTATCGCAGGTCTGATTCCCACACAGAACGAATCTAAATATATAGTAAGAGATGGAACTGACTGATTAGGAATATGAAATTTTGTACAAGGCTTCCTATTATGAAGTAGACGAGCATTACGAAGGGAGTTTTGTAAATTCAAGCTTTAAGGGGTGAAAAAGGTAGTTTCGTTGATTTTGTTTTTGTGAGTAATGCCAAAGTGGCGTTATAAAAAATAATTGGGCTTACACACTGACGGTTCCATATTATGTAGGTATGTATTTAAGTAGGTAAATAGTTCAATTCCGGAACGGAGTCTCGAAGATTTTTCCAAATCGCAAAAAAAAGTATTTTTTTGTGACGTAACAACAAATTTGCTGTTTTCAGATTTATTCCTATACCTATGCTATAAGACCTTGCTTTATGCCAAATTTAAGGATTCTGGGTCAATGGGATCACTATGAATTTTGATTCCCTTTAGTGTCGAACACGTTTTTTGCGACATAAACGACCGTATCTTTTTTTTCATTAACTTAGAAGTTTGATTTTTTCACAGCTTCAAGGGACCGCAGACCTGAGTATATGGTTTCAATTTCAACTCCTTCACGCGGCCCCGAGATAAAGGGTCTTGACAGACAGACAGACAGACAGACGGACGGACAACAAAGTGATCCTATAAGGGTTCCATTTTTTCCTCTTGAGGTACGGAACCCTAAAAGAATGAAAAAAAAAAGATAATTAATACTCGTATACAGTTTACAATACATTACGACTACTCATCAACTACAAGTACCAGACAACGATTTACATGTAGGTATAATATTTCGTGACAAAAACTCCTCGAAACTGCGCACATACACGTATCATCTATCATCGTCACTTCAAGTCGACTTTTTGTATCGTCCCGAGGTGTTTTGGTTGGAAAATAATAAGCTATAAAGAGAGCTTTATGTTCATTTGTAGGTAAAGAAAATGTGTAGGATGTAATACTCATAAAATATTTAGTGGATTTTGTACTGAAAGGCTTTTTAACAAGAAAATTGATCGAGTGTACATCCGCCCGAGAAATAAGAACACGTATCTTGGGACCACCGAATTTACTGATACACCCTGAGCACATTGAAAGGACTTGTTTGATTTTGGAGAGAGGTGGGCTATTTGGATTGAAGCCCGCCATGGCCCACTCACAATAGTCCACCAAAGACTAAAATCACTTGCGGAAATCAGTTAACAAAGATTCAAGAACTAGAAAATTGTCAGTCGCCCTTGTTGATAAAAGGAGAAGGCTCTATTGTATATATGTCGTGACCAGATCTTAGAATTGATCACTTCATGATATGGCTAACTAAAGCTGGCCAGAACATTTAAACGTTAACATTTGGCCATATTATTGATGAAGGATTTCTATGATAATAATGGGTCTAAAGAAAGTACGCCAAACGAAGATTGAAATATCATCAAACTTTAACGTTTAAGACGATTTGGCCAGTTTTATTTGGCCATATCATGAAGTGATCAATTTCTAAGATCTGGTCACGACATATACATAAGTATGCTTCGAACCCAATGCTGTGTCAAGTCACCATTTGACACAACACTGGGTCAAAAGTGTCAAAACGCTAGTGGCACCCTTAGCCCTTTCCCAACTAGCATGGGGTCGGCTTCCAGTCTAACCCGATGCGGCTGAATACCCGTGTTTTACATGGAGCGACTGCCTATCAGACCTCCAAAACCCTCCCAGCAACACAACATGATACTCCTTGGATAGGCTGATGATGGTCACACTTTCTGGCATCTGATTACCTGTAACCATTGTCAAAGATCTACAAATGACAATAGGGACCAAGGGCTTTACGCGGTTTTCGAGGCACATTTGATCAGCACCAATGTGACCAATGTGTTTTTTTTTAATCGGTCGAACGGACAGTGATAAAGTTTTTTTTTTAAATGTCTAATCTTATTTCGATCTAGCTTTTGCCCACAGCTTCGCCCGCGTACATAAAATATAGCCTATATCAAGAATAAAGCAGCTTTCTATCGGTGAAAAAATTTTGGCGATCGGACCAGTACTTTCAGAGATAGGTGATCTCTGAAAACACTGGTCCGATTGCAAAAAAAAAAATCCTACACACCAAAAAAACAAAAAATAAACAAAACAAACTACCTCTTTATAATATTAGTGTAGATGGAGTATAGAGGAGTAAATATTTTGTTACTGGACTATGTTTACCTGGGACAGACGGTCCAGTTGGGAAGGTCTAGCTTCGAGAAAGAGATCAATCGTCGAATCCGACTCGGCTGGGCAGCGTTCGGAAGGCTGCGCGGTATCTTCTCGTCCAATATACCACAGTGTCTCAAGACGAAAATCTATGACCAGTGAGTGTTGCCAGTGATGACATATGGCTCCTAAACGTGGTCGCTTACAATGGGCGTCATCAAAAGACTTAAAGTCACCCAAAGGGCAATGGAAAGGGCTATGCTCGGAGTTTCCTTGCGTGATCGAATCAGGAATGAGGATATCCGCTGGAGAACCAAGGTTACCGACATAGCACGAAGAATCGCCAAACTAAAGTGGCAATGGGCAGGGCACATTGCTCGCAGAACAGATGGCCGTTGGGGCCGAAAGATTCTGGAATGGTGACCACGTACCGGAAGACGTAGCGTTGGAAGGCCTCCTACAAGGTGGACCGATGACTTGGTAACGGTTGCGGGAGTCCGATGGATGCGAGACGCACAAGACCGTTCATTGTGGCGACACTTGGGGGAGGCCTATGTCCAGCAGTGGACGTCTTTCGGCTGAAATGATGATGATGATGATCAATATTTCTTGTTTCAATTTATAAGTGTTCATATTTAGTTATGATCTCCTATAACTGTGAGCGAGCCTATCGCAAATGGACACCCTTTGTCTAAACAAAAGTTTAGTATTGATTTCTAAAATAGCTTTCCGACTATTACGTGATCTTTTTGCTCTAATAATCGTAAACAATTCCTAAAATACACCAATAAATTGTCACAGTTCAATGGCTGCGTAAATTCTTTTTGACACGGAGTAAGAAGAAATGGAGTTTTGACGTGTGCACGTTAACTGGTGATATATAAACATACAGTTACGACCTAGCACCATTTAAAGTTTTAACAAAATGCAAAGCTAGCTTATAATGGTTGCTAACACCTTGATTTCTGTCAAATACTAAAAACGCTAATACTGCGTTTTTAGTATTTGCTATTATCATAATACATTTTGTGGAGAAAAAAGAAAAAATCCACAAAGATCCGCTATATTCTACAGCTACTTTTGCCTTGAGAGTTGATCTCTACACATTTTATGGCAGGTTTTATTGTAAGTACATGCTCTAATAGAACCGTCTTCATCCCGTATCAAAGTATTTCATTGCTGTTTTTTATGATTTCGCCCTTTGTTTTTATTTTAACAATGGTCCTGGATTCACAATGGCAACCAATTAATGATTTGCTTGTCATTGTTTGGATATCTATCAAGCCTCAAACGTTTTTAGTTTTTTTATAGATTTTTCTACTTGTTTTTTGGTTGGTATAATAAAGAACGTAGCAGGTGATTCTTTAATTTCAGCTTACTTCGTTCTCATTTAAAAAGAAGAGCGCTAATAAATGTTACTAGTTGACACTCCATTCTTTCATAATCCAAGCTCAAAACCCAACGAACGACATAAACGTAGCAACGGATGTATGTATATTTGAATTGTTTTACCTTCATTCTCACTGGCCGACCATTTTACTTTTAATTAAATTCAACAAAGGCTTACAGGTCGATGGTCAATTGAGGACTAGCAGAGGCCTTACTATGATGTGTTAAAATGTGCGAGAGGGATGGAGCTATGTAGTGTGTATAGCTCCATCCCTTTCTCGCTCCATCCTTTTAACAGTTCAGTTAAGGTTGTAAAATATATCGCGTTAATAGCTAACGGTAGGGCCTCAGGAGTGAGCATGGTGAGCGCGTGTTTAGAGACACTAGGGTTTATTTACACGCGGTGTTCGTTAGCTTCCAATTAGGGTAAAATTATAATTGTACTAAATTTTTATAGTATAATATGAAAGTCTGAATCATCGATATATATGTACTATGCACTAAATTACGCATGCCGAACACTTACTTCAATCGACTCAGGTGTAGTGTAATCCATACACCTTGAACATTACACTATGTTGAATAAAACGCGTAAGTGCCAGGAAATTCATGGCGCTTAAGACATTTTGGTCGCGAAAAAAGTAACAGCAAACTGTATGTTTTATTAGTTCTGACTAGCGTCTGCCCGCGGCGTCGCTCGCGTGAATGTAAGTTTCTCCATACAAACTTTGGACCCCCATTTCACCCCCTTAGGGGGTGAATTTTGGAAAACCCTCTCTTAGTGCTCGCCTACGTCATAAAAGGAAACCTTGTGCAAAATTTCACGCTCCTAGTCGCAGCAGTTTCGGCTGTGCGTTGATGTCAGTCAGTCAGTTTCTCCTTTTATATATATAGATAAACGGCATAATGCCAATGTAGCGCCGCAGCGAACTTTTCAGTGTTTTGACAAATATTTTCAATGAACGTGCTTGAACGTGCTTGTCTATCTTTAGAATATAAGTTGATGGTCTTTTTTTTTTTTTTTTTTTCGGTGGGAAAATCATCTTATGACATCTCCCGCCCTTGGGTGGGGCGGGAGATAGTGTCAGACTTTTACTGACTAAAAACCCACTCCTGTTCCTTCGTTGCTTTCGTCCCAGGGCCCCGGGTTTCGTTTTCACACTACCCATGGCCCCAGTAGGCTTCGACCCTGCTGGGCCCCTACGATTTGCTGACATCTCCCTGAGGCGCGCGTGGAACAATACGCGCCGTCGACGACTTGGGCTCGGTCCGGACGGTTACCGGACGGTCGGACGGCGGGCTACCCATTGCTCGCCGTCCGCAAGCCCGCGCCTACGTTGGCCGGAAATCGGGATCGGAATCCCGGCGGCGATTTGGGCGTGAGGACCGTTGCCTCACGCGATCAGCCGCCTCCGTTGCTAGCATTACTGCTTCGCAGAAGGAAGCGACCGCCTGCCACTCCTCCTCGCTACGGACCATGGCCTGTACCAAGGCCCGACGCGAGAGATCGCCGCCGCCGATCGCCCCCACGAGGACACGGCGTTGCTCTGCCCAAGCGGGGCACACCTCCACCGTATGCTCCACCGTGTCCTCCGGGCGGTCCACACAGTGGCGACACCCGGGCGTCGTTTCCGCACGAATCCGGTGCAGGAACTTCCCGAACTTACCGTGTTCGGTGAGAACCTGCGTCATACGGTAGGTGAGGACGCCGTGAGGTCTTTCCAACCACGCCTCAAAGAGGGGACTTACCGCCATAATTGTGGCGTGCCCAAAGTTGATGGTCTGAATATTTTGACGTTTATTTATTTAATGCCATAACAGTTTATCATCCGTTTTGCTTGCGTAAAAGTAAAAAAATATCCCAAGATAAGAAGTTATAGTCCCGGGATATAAGTTATAGTTGTGTTGTCGCTTTTAACTCAAAGTTTGACTGGACAGAGAATGCCTTGTTGCATTAAGTCCGCCTATGTACCACTAATTGGCGTTAGAAAGAGAGGTCGCCTGTGCTCCCGGTGGAAAGACGAGATTGTGGCCAACGTAAGAAGGAACTGAATGACTACCGCCAAAAACAGGAAAAATGGAATTCTTTGGCTTTTACCCTGAGTGGGTCCACAAATTAAACATGCATGATATTTTGTAATTATTATTTAAATTATCTTACTATAAAATGATTAAATTTTTATTAACTAATAATTGATAATGTAATTTATTTATTTTTCTGTGGAATTAATAAAGATATTTTATTATTATTATGTACCACTACTATAATATAATATTCTACAACTATCACATAACGCCGTCTAGTCTCAAGCTAAGCAGAGCTTGTGTTATAAGTACTTGACAACTGATAAACATACATATATATTTCTAACTAAACACCCAGATACAGACCAAATGATCGTGCTCATCTCAGAAACATTTGTCCTGGGTGGAAATCGAACCCACGACCTCCGGCATAGCAGTCAGGGCCACTAACCACTAAACTAACAGGTCAGTCAAACTACTACTGAAAATGAAACTTCATTCAAATGCGTTCAGCCGTTTGACTGTAAAAAATTAACAAATCCACACACATACCTACATACTCCAAAAAATAGTTCACAGAAACATTTGTAAGATATTAGCTTCTGCCAGCAGCTTCGTCCGCATGAAGTTTGGTTTCTCCATACGAACTTTAGACTCCCGTTTCATCCCCTTAGGGGGGTGAATTTCGAAAAATCCGTTCTTAGCATGTATTCACACCCTATAAGGAACCTACCTGCCAAATTTTAAGTTTGTAGGTGTTATAGTTTCTGAGATTTCGTGATTAATCCGTGACTGGTATTTTGCTTTTGTTTCGCAATTGGATGTATTTAGAATACTCCTGAGAATTCTTTATGTTGTTTTCGGGCTAGTAGAATTACATTGACCATTTTGATATTAAACCTGTCCTTTAAAACGCAATTTCAACTTATTCTCGTGACGTTTTGATCACCAAATTATTTCATTGTTAACGCGGGTTTCAATACATTAACCTAATTAACTTCGTATGCTATGTTCACTCTTCGTTACGATGTAATAAAGGCAATTTTCGTGTGAAGTTACAAGTGGTTATCGTTAATTTTGTAGAAGTGCGTCGTCAATTTCAGCTTTTGTGACAATTTTATTGAAACATGCTTTAATTTTTATGTGAGCCTAGTAGGTACTTTTTAGGGTACCTTACTGTCTCGTATTGGACATAAATGAAAGCCCTCGGATATGTTTTAGCTTGTATTTCAATATTAATTGAATTTTTACAATAAAATTTGTACGGAGCGATATCGAATACGTTTTTTTCTTGTGGATTTATATAAAGGGTAATGTAGGTAGACGTACCCACATATTAAAAATAATAAAACTCCCTATAAAAGTTGGCTGCTTGCTAGTGATGTGATATAGGCGCCAACACTTACTAAAAAGATAAAAACGGGACCCTATTTCTGACCCCTCTGTCCATCTGTCTGTGACCAGACTGTATATCATGAGATTTCATTTTCACAGATAGCCGCTCTAAAAACAAATACTTTTTTAGGTGTGAAATTATCCAATGACTTCTCTCGCTCTTGAGCGGAGCGAGCGACACGCCCTGTGTCAGACTTTTACAATGATATATGCTGATGTAGGCTTCGACCCTGCTGAGCTCCTACGGTTTGCTGACATCTCCTTGAGGCGCGCGTGGAACACTGCCGTCGACGTCTCGAGCTCAGTTCGGACGGTTACCGGACGGCCGGACGGTGGGCTATTCATTGCTCGCCATCCGCAAGCCTATGTCTACTGCTGGAAGTCGGGTTCAGGATCCCGGTGGCTGGGGTGTGAGGGCCGTTCCCTCACGCGTGCGGCCGCCTCCTTCGCTAGAATACATTTTTACAAAAACATTACAACTGAATTTCAGAAATTGATGATAAAATAAAGAAGAAAAAATTATTTTGTGTTTTTTTTTTTTTATATAGTTATTTTTCACTTTTAGAATCGAATTGAGAACCTTCTCCTTTTTGCAAGTCTGTAAAAAATATTTTCTATGTTGAGTAACGACTACTTTTTCCATTGGAAGTAAAAATACTTGTTAATTTGGTTGGAAACAAAACTCAGTAAGTAAGGAATCTAATCAACCTAGATACCGCAGACAGAGTGGCTAAGAAAAAACTAGGTAACATTCAAACTTATCCCATTATATTATTAATTAGGGAGCTGGGTAGTTACAAAACCACAAACATGTTTTATTTATGATACATACCGAACTTTGCGGGATTGTTTGAAAGAGCTACCGCGGCCCTTGAACGAAAAGGGCAACTGAGAACACGGTGGGTTTTGGTTAATAAAAGTTCAAGCAAATGATGTTTTGTCCTTCATTTTATACTTTACCTGTTCCTCTCATTGTACAGAATTACTAGGCATCCCATACAACATCATAGCTTGCAGTCTAACCAAATGCGGCTGAATACCTGTGTTTTACATGAAACGACTGCCTATTAGATCTCCACAACCCAGTTATTGATGAGCATCACAAAACTCCTTGGATAGACTGATGGTCAGACTTTCTGGCGTCTATCTGCAACATTTGTCAAAGATCTACGAATGACAAACGGGACCTACTAGAAGCCACTAAACTGTATAATATTGTCCACAATAACTTTGACTCGATTGAGCTTACAAGTAAACTGTGTTACACAGTGCTCCGCACAGTCAACTTGCGTAGTGTTCGAGCCGGAACACTATTTGCTGTGAACAGTTGTCGCACAAACTCGGGATTACGATGCCCTACTCGTCGAATGGTTGACACTTACAATAGAAGTTTTATAGATGTTGATGTTTTTATGTGCTAATCTAAATGTAAAAATAACGTACTCAAGATTTTATATGCGCCGTGTTAGAATATGTTTAATTGATTAATTTATGAATTTGATTTACATGTAATTGTGCATGGCAATTATTTATGAGTCCCTTTAATTTAATTTTAATTTATTATTTATTTTTCTTTATTTTGTATTTTATAATTTAAATAATTTCATGTATTCAATTTGATGTGTAATTTTAAAATTTAATTTCATGTACAATTCAGTTTAATGTGTAATTTTTAAATTTAATTCAATGAACAATTTTAATTTAATTTAATTTAATGCATATTTTTGCTTGTTTTAATAATTTTATATGTAATTTTTTTCAAATTGTTATAGTAATGATTTGATATATAGTATATTTATTTATCCAGCGGCATTTACTCCCGGCAATCTTAGGCATCAATATGTGGATAATGCAGTGGGCTGCAATATTGTAAACTTGTTTGTACTGTTTTTTTTTCTATATGTATATTGTAGCTGTTTATTGTCCTACAATAAAATAAAATAAAATAAACATAAAAATAAACTTGAAAGTACATGTAAATTGAACATTTACATGTGTATTTGCCATGCTCACACGGCGTCCTCACCTTCCGCATGTCGCAGGTTCTCACCGGACATGGTCAGTTCGTGCGGAAGAAACACCCGGGGGTCACCATTGTGTGGACCGCCCAGAGGATACGGTGGAGCATACGGTAGAAGTGTGCCCCGATTGGGCAGAGCACCGCCGTGTCTTCGTGGGGGCGCTCGGTGGCAGCGATCTCTCGGGCAGGGCCTTGTACAGACCATGGTCCGGAGCGAGGAGGAGTGGCAGGCGGTTGCCTTCTTCTGCGGTAATGCTAGCCGAAGGAAGCGGCCGCACGCGCGAGGCAATGGCTCTCGCACGCCAGCCGCCGGGATTCCGATCCCGATTTCCGGCCACCATAACCGTCCGGACCGAGCTCAAGTCGTCGACGGCGAGTAGTGTTCCACGCGCGCTTCAAGGCGATGTCAGCAACCGTAGGGGCCCCTACAGGGTCGAGGCCTACTGGGGCCATGGGTAATGTGAAAGAGTCCTAGAACGAGAACAAAGAAGGAACTGGAGTGGTATTTAGTCAGTAATAGTCTGACACGTCCTCCCGCCACAGGCGGGAGATGTCATTGGGTGATTTCCCACCTTAAAAAAAGACATTCTATACAATATTTGAATTTTTAATTTGCTGATAACACATACGTAGTTTGTAGATACTTTATATTTTCATTATCTTCAAAACAAAAACAATTGGACATACTACACCTATCGAGTTCTGCACAAACTGAGGAGTAAGTACCTACTTTAGACAATTCACAACAAACTTCTAACTACCTACTAAACTCCCACATACCAAGACCTAATCTAAACTCCCTGCTATTTATACTAAGTTCGTTTGAAAGTCGTTCCATAGATATAAAGACGTCGTGTCGTGCTGAAGCAAAGGTCAGGCATAAAAATGGCCACTAGTTGCTACTTGCCAGCCTCCTATTGACACTGTTAACGAACCAGCTCGCTTCACTGCTTGGCAAAAGGTTCTATTTTTAACCGGCTTTTTTATTCAACGAATGGTAAGTTATACGCTAGGAGTAGTAAGTTATAATTAGAACAGAATAGAATAGCAAATACTTTTTTGGGGACAGACACAGCACAACGGTTACAAGCAATTCTTTCTTGTCGGTACCACTCTTGACAGAGTAGTCGTGGTCATCACTTCAGGTGTTGGTGGCAAACTTCAAAACCGCCACTCTTCTCTGATGGCTGCCTTCCTCGTGTATTCGTGCAGTGATGATGAGCCATTTACTGCCGCTTTTACCAAATCGGCGATATTCCTCATGGCCTGGTACCCTCAACCTTTCCCTGGACCACAAGTCGCTCAATAGCCACTTCCTCTCGGCGGCATACGTGCCCAAAAAAGGTGAGAATACGAGACTGTATAGGTTACAAACGCTGCTTGGTCCCAAGTTCTCGAAGTATAGACTCGTTATTACGGAATTTAGTCCACGATACTCTGAGCATTCTCCTCCAGCACCACATCTCTAGGTCGTCTATTTTGTTCTTCTCTATTTCCCGTAAGGTCCACGTTTCTGCGGCGTACACGAATATGGGGAATACAAGTGCCCGAACTAGCCGTTTTTTTGTGGCTCTATACATGTTGCGATTCCTCCATATTTTCCTCAACTGGTCCATCGCAGACCTGGAAATTGCCATACGCCTCTTCACTTCGTCGATACATCCACCGTTGTTCGCCAGTATAATCCTCATTATGAGCTGTGTGTACACATTAAACAGTAGTGGAGAAATGACACATCCCAGACGGATTCCGGCGCTGGGGTAGAAGTGATTGGGTTACAAACACTAAGTAAAAGAAAAGAAAACAAAAGTGAAGTATGTTCTAAGCGTACTCTAACCGAACGGGTATCCACCTCAGTATTTGCTGGGCGTCAGACGCCCAGCGTTGGTTTTCAGTTGGCACACCGTTGTGACAAATGGACGAAGGTAAATGAAATATATACTTAAACTAAATAATTAAGCCTCAGATACATTAGGGGACAAAATGTCCCCCAACATGACGCGCAACGCTCAATCTACGTGACGCTGCAACGTTGCCTACTGTCCTACAACTTGCCCCCTAATATTTAACGCATTTACGTGACTAGCGAAGCCTCAGAAGGCTTAAAGTTGAGATTTGTTAAGAGTTATCACAATAAATATAATAAAGGGGTGACCATACGGTTGCTAACTAGCATTCCAACCAAGGTGACCTTGGTTTATGTGTTTGGTTTGTGTTACGGCTACATGGATTTAAACCACGCGCCAACACGTTTGGTGGTTAGGAAAACGCGCCTCCCAACCAAGGGCGTTGAAGGTCATGGATTACAACAGATTTACTGATGTTTGCACGGATTGAAACTACCAAGGTGTGGGTGGGACGTAGGTTTGCAACCGTCTGGTCACCCCTTAAAGATGAAAGTTTGTATGTCATGCGTACATTTATGTTACTCCTTCAAGCTCAAACGGCTAACGACCCAAGTGTCTAAAGGTAGCTCATACAGACAAAGAAATAATAACACAAGAAAATGGGTTTTTTATCTGCAAGAAACAGCAAAACATGGCACAAACTTTTTAAAAGTTTTAAGACAATACGTTTACGCAACAGCAAGGGTGGTCTCTCACAGATAAGTAGAGAAGATGTGACGTTATCTCTTTTATGATTAGTCGTGGTAAACCGTCGCTGGACGCGACAGCTTTTCTATCAGATTCTTTTGTTTTTAGTATATTTTTTTCCGAGATTATGTCTCTGGGATATAACTGTTGTTCTATTTTTTTTTTTTGTGTTTATCATATTCCATTTTTTTTCTGTTTATTGAAATTTAAATTTTGTTTTAAATGTAAATGCTGTGGACGTCTGTTATTGACAGGAGAACTAATATACTCGTAAGACCTATACAAGGCGAGGAATCGATACAAATCTTCCACGCTCTTGCGGAGTATCGCGTTCCATTAGTTGTCTGTTTATATTTTTTTTTTTTGCGGTTGGAGTGGGAAATCCTCATGGACGCCCAAGCTGCCTCACAGACGAGCAGTGTCAGACTCCTACTGACTAAAACCGCACTCCTACCTTACATTTAAACCACGGACATGACGTCCGTGCCCTTGTTTGGTAATTATACATTGTTTGCTTCTGGGCAACTCCACGTGCAAGTGGCGTCACTCCAGAGCACCTTTCAGCGATCATCACAATAAATCCCGTCAGAATTTCAGGGTTTAGAGGCCACCAGCCCGAAGCGATACCCAAGCGACAACGACCCACATACGCATCAAAAATCAGGAATCTCCCAACCTTTAACACACATACAACTCATCGCCGCCCATAATGCCGCACCAAACAAATGGCCCCTCAACCCCAATAACTATACTTAATACTAATACTTAATAGGTACTATAAATAATATATAATTATATACATATAACAATAAATACCATCTAGTTTATAATACATATTATCAATAACTATAACTACTATATTATGCTGTAAATACAATGTTTTTTTCAAATTTTTTTTTTTTCTATATTACTATTTATTAAATACCAAATATGATTGACGTACGACGCCATTGGCAATAATTATAACATCTTCTGACAGAGTGATTTATTTTGCGCCACCTTGTATAATAATATTTTATATATATATTTCATAATAATTTATTTTCTTTTCAAAATTAAGTGATCTGATGCCGTCATCAGTGCTCGTTCAGTCATCGTTTGAAAATCGAATTTTGCTGGCAATTGGCCAACTACTTGCTCAGTATACCTTTTATATCGAAAGAAACGCCCGGGTCTTACCATTGTGCAGACCGCCCACAGGATACGTTAGAACATACGGTTGAGATGTGCCTCGCTTGGGTGGAGCATCGCCGTGTCCTCGTGGAGGCGATCGGCGACGGCGACCTGTCGCACCGAGCCCTAGTCCAAAGCGAGAGGGCTTGGCAGGCGGTCGCTTCCTTCTGTAAAGCAATAATCCTAGTGAAAGAGATGGCTGCACGAGTCAGGGAACGGAAATCCTCAAGCCCCAGCCGCTGCGACCTCGTCCCTGACCACCAACCACGGTAGGTTGATAAGTGATGGGTAGCTCGTCGTCCTGTAGCCGTCCGGACAGAATTCAAGTCAATAACAGCACGTAGTATTACACGCGCTCTTCAAAGATATGTCAGCAAACCGTTGAGGCCCAGCAGAGCCGACTCCCGCTGGGGCCGCGGCGATTTCCTGTTAAAAAAACCAGTGCTCCTAAATTTTAAAGGGCAACTGAAGGAAGGTGTTGTTTTAGCCCTTCCGTAATCAGTTAAAGTCTACGCCCTCGAGCTCCATCCTAGGGCTGGAGAAGTCATTCGATGATTTCAGACCAAGTCAAGGGCAAGTGCTGAGGGTGCCGTACAAACTTACTTATAATAATTTTACCTATGAAAGTTACGAAGCTTTTTCCAATCCGCAAAAAATGTTCTTTTTTTGTAACGTAACTACAAATTTATAGTTTTCAATTTTTTCCTATACTTGTGCTATGAGACCTTGCTTCATGCCAAACAGGATTCTAGATCAACGGGAATAAGTCGAGGTAAGTACCCTATGAATTTTGATTCCCTTGACAGTGTCGAAATAGACGTTTTTTTCGACATTGCAGCCGCATATTATTTTTTTTTCTTTAAATCGGAAGTTTTCATTTTTCACAGCTTCAAGAGACAATAAACCTGACGTGATATGGTTTTAATTTCAACTCGATACCTCTATGTGTTCCCAAAATAAAGGGTTCAAGCAGCTCGCGAGTGGCGCATTGGCCAGGTCTGGACACACCATAATAACTTATTTATTTATTTTGGGAAGCTCAACAGTTTATTTATAAAGTTCAATGAGTTAAGAAGGCCCAATGCGGTTGCGTAAAAGTTACTAGCATGTTAAAGTGAGGTCTACACACGCTGTACAGTGATAGCGAAATTATGACAATTATCACTTAAACCAATTACAGAGTTTCACGACATTTATAAACTAGGTTAACTAGAAAGTGGTGTAAGGAAAGAATAAAAAAAAAATGTAAAGGTTAAAAATACACCAATAAGAAATATTATTACAAGTCAATCAGAGGAAGAACAAAATATGAAATCGTGAATTCATTCAATAATTAGAGCTTGCGCATAACTGTTGAAATACATATATAATTATTAAATTTTAAAAAAACGAAATGAACTTGCACTAAGGCATCGTAGATCCCTATTCCAGTCATTTAGTTTCTGCTAATTAGTTGATTATTCTACAGATAAACACCAGCAGAGAGACGACACATGTGTCTTATCCTGATTAATTAAGAATAAGATGGAACGACACGTAACTTGACCCTATTCTCTTTGTATTTAATCTGGAATAGTGTGTAAGAAATTAGTTTAGCGACAGATACCTATTGACTTTACCACAGTAGTAAAGATTGCTAAGCAGTTATTTGCTTATTCGTTTATATGGTATTTTTTACGTTTAGGGCGTAACCTTCCTAAGGTGTCTTTTTTTTAAGTGTGAAAATCATCCAATGGCTTTTCACACTCTGGGCAGTGCGTGAGAGCGTGTCAGACTTTTACTGACTAAAACAATACCTGTGTCCTTCAGTTGCCCTTTGCGTTCTAGGACTACGGGTTTCCTTTTCAGAAATTCCCCGCGTTCCTAGATAGCGGGCATCGGCCTACCCTACAGTTTGCTGACATCTCTTTAAGGAGCGCGTGGATCACTACGCTCTGTTGAGGACTGGGCTCGGTCCGGTCAATTATCAGACGGCCGGATGGCAAGCTACCCATTGCTCGACGTTTGCAAGCTGCGTTCGCGTCTACCGTGGCTGGTAGTCGGGGTCAAAATCTCGTTGGCTGGGGCGTGAGGACATACATCCCCTCACGCGTACGGCCTCTTCCTTTGCTTCGCATAAGAAGGCCACCGTCTGCCATTCCTCCTCGCTTCGGACCATAGCCCGAACCAGAGCTCGACGCGAGAGGTCGCCGATTCCCTCTACGAGGACGTGACGGTGTTCCGCCCAAGCGGGAAAATCTCCACTGTAAGCTCCACCGTGTCTTCGGGGCGATCCACACTATGGTGACACCCGTGCGTTTCTTGCACCTGAATCCGATGCAGGAACCTCCCGAATTTGCCATATCCGGTGAGGACCTGCGTCATGCGGAAGGACGCCGTGTTGCCGCTCCAGCCACTCCTCAAAGAGGGGACTTACCGCTATAATTGTGGCGTGCCCATTCTAAAGGTGTCTGGGTTTTGGGGATAAGTCTGGAAAATTTGGGACTTTTTCCTCGCTAAAATCACCTCGATGATCATCACTATCAGTGCATAGATGGACAACGTTAACTCATTAATGTTGGCTACTAGTATAGACTGTAATAGATATTCAAGGGTATAAATTATCCACTTTTAAACTCTTAGGCCGTTAACACTCAATTTCGCATTTATTGTAGACTAGCTTCTGACAGCGGTTTAGCCTGCGTGAAAATAGGTTTCTTCATACAAACTTCCAACCCCCATTTTACCCCTTAGGGTTTTTTTTTGGTGGGAAAATCATCTAATGACAAATCGCGCTCTTGGGTGGAGCGAGAGATAGTGTCAGACTTTTACTGACAAAAACCTACTCCTGTTCCTTCGTTGCCTTTGGTACCAGGGCCGAGTCTTCATTTCAGAATCAGACCCTTGGCCCCAGTAGGCTTCGACCCTGCTGAGCCCCTACGGTTTGCAGACATCTCCTTGAGGCGCGCGTGGAACATTACGCGCCGTCGATGACTTTGGCTTTGTCCGGATGGTTAGGTACCGGACGGTCGGACGGCAAACTACCCATTGTTCGCCGTCCATAAGCCCACGCCTACGGTGGCCGGAAATCGCGATCGGAATCCCGGCGGCGGTTGGGGCGTGAGTAGCGTTGCCTCACGCAATCAAGGGGTGGAGTTTCGTAAAATCCTTTTCCAGTTCTTAGCGGATGTGTACACCCAAAAAGGAACCTACCTGCCAAATTTTAAGTTTGTAGGTGTTATAGTTTTGAGATTTCGTGACTAATCAGTGGGTGGTATTTCACTTTTATATATAAAGATATGCTAATATTTTACTAGGTGATATGAAGTGTGACTATAAAATACCATAATATGGTATTTTATAGTCACATCCGTATTCACATATTATGTGAATACGGATATGTTTTATGAAAATAATAATACACATTTCCCCACAAAAAATAACTTGTTGGCGAGTCATCTGCATAACGTTGTGTACAATATTGAAATTCAGCCACATCTGGTTAAACTAAAGCCGAATACAAAAAATATGGCAACTGCTGCGATGAAAATGAGTAGGTAAATGTTTTGTATCGGTACCATCATCAAACTGGTCCTCGCGCTCTGGGTGGAGAGAGAGGGAGTGACAGAGTTTTACTAACTATAAACTCTCTTCGCATTTTGTGTGTGGTCACGGTATTAAGCTGATGTTCTTGGAGTTTTAAGAAGTCGGATGATGGTAGGTGATGTTCTTCCCAAAGCTTGATTCTTTCCTTAGATGGTGGGACAAGGATGGCCAGTGTGCTAGCAAGATAGCTCTTCCAGCTCTTAAGCGTACTTGGGGCTGTTTCGTGCTCATTTGTAGTTTGCCCAGTATTTATTTATTTATGAACACACAAACACTTAAAAATGAAAAAAATAAAAGCAGATAGAAGAGCATAAAGGTACTGGTTATTTCAAATGAAATTTCTTCCAGCAGACCTGTGACAGATGTAGACACAGTGACATATTATCTTAATTAATATTTATTTAATAATAATAATTAATTAATAATAAATAAATAACTAATTAAATTATTATAAATTATTTTTAATTTTTAAAAATATTTATTAATATTTATTCATTTATTTATTTTATTTATCGGTATGTAGCAGACAACGAAGAAAAAACTGTAGTAGCGACAACACTGCAATAGAATTGTAGTTTCCATTAATTTGCAAGCCAGTTGAAACATACCGAGTATAAATTTCACTTACATTTAACAACAATATACAAAATTCGAGTCCAATTGGAAATGATTACACACAGATTGCTTCGTTTCGAACGTGTAACGATGCTTTTGCAGTAAATAAAATATTTGTCAACACAAAGCAAAAATGTCGATTGAAGCATTGAAATAATTTAATCCAATTGTATAACAGGACATTCACTTGATAACAATATATGTTCACTGAAATCACTTTTTAGGGATTTGGGCTTATAAATGAAACAACCAAATTACCAGTAAGCAGGCGCAACTTCAGAATGACGTCTACTCGATCTCGGGAACAGATCGAGTGTGCCCACGGAGTCACACCTCAGCTGTCTACATTCAATGTGTATACCACGATGTATAGATACATTAAAATAATTGCTGTATTGAAAATAAAGAATGAATATTATTATTAAAAAAATAAATAAAAAATAGTGTATTTTTAGAGTTAAATACCCCAAAAGGAAAAAACGGAAACCATATGGATCACGTTTTTGTCCGTCTCTCTTTCTGTCTATCTGTCTACCGTGACCCTTTATCTCGGGAACGCGGAGGTATCGAGTTGAAATTAAAACCGTATACATAGGTCTACGGTCCCTTGAAGTTGTGAAAATATCAGATTTCTAAGTTAACGAAAAAAAAAGATACAGCCGTTTATGTCGCAAAACAAACGTACCTATATTTCGACACTCTCAAGGGAATCAAAATTTATAGGGTACTTTCCGTTGACCCAGAATCCAGTTTGGCATAAAGCAAGGTCTTATAGCACAGGTTTAGCAATAAATCTGAAAACAGTAAAGGTGTTACGTCACAAAAAATACTTTTGCAATTCGGAAAAATCTTCGAGACTCCATTCGGGAATTGAACTATTTACTTAGGTAAGTTTTTTAGCGAACCCTCAGTGTGCGAGTCCGAACTTGTAAAATTTTTTCACTAAGACTAAGGGTCGATTTCGTCATTGGCTATATGAACTTGTTCAATCAAACTGAGCTCAGCGTAACTTAGTTTAAATATCGGTGTTGATCTGAGTTTACGTCAAACCGATTTCACCATCACTATTTTAACTGTGTTTACCAAATCGAAGTTTAAATGGGAGAGAACCTAAAATGCCGTAATCGCGTTTTGTTTTTATAACATAGATCAAGAAATTCAGCGACCTTCTGTGGAATTGAAGAGAGGCCTCTCTTCTTTGTCTAGTTGTGGGACGTTTTTTTCTTTTACATATTAATAGGATCGTGCTTGATCACTAGCTCAACTGATGGTAAGCGATGTTGCGTTCGACGATGGAGCACGCTAACTTAGAAGTAACCTTTGAATAGGTTACTTCTAAACTCGTTAGATTATAAATAGCCCGTTTTGACATTTGTGTAAGATTCTTGAATGTAACTTGGAACGAAACTAAAAGAAACAATAAAATAATAATTAGGGGTTCAGTGAAGTAGAAGCTATTTTAGTAGTAGCTATACTATACCGAACAAGCCGCTAGGTAGTCGAAATAGAAATGTCGAAACCTTTTATTTTTTGACAACTTTAAGCTAGCGTCTCTCTCCTGACCAAAGACATTAAATATGTATCTCTTTAAATCTCTTTGCTCCTGACTAAAATAGCTATTAGAAAATATATACTCCGGCAGGGAAATCCACTCTCTATACGCAAAATAAATGTATTCCCAAAAAGTTTTGAGCGGATGGGGTGGGTTGTTCATCAAGTACCAGGTAGTCCCAGGATAAAAAAATCATAATATGCTATTCTCGGACATGGTCTATCCGTGTCTCAATTCATTTTACCTGAATCCGTACAGCTGGTACAGCGTGAAGGAAAAACAAACATAATACACGCACATTTTTTTTTAAATTATTGATAGGCTCGCGTTTGACCACTATCTTAGCTGATGGTAAGCGATGATGTGGCCGATGATGGAGCACGTTTACCTAGAAGTAACCTATTCACTCTTGACTTAAAGACCCCTAGGTTGTAGGTATCAGGAAACATAGACACCGGCAGGGAATTCCACTCCTTAGCTGTACGAATAATGAATGTTCCCAAAACGATTGGTACGTATGGGTGGGAGGTCCACCATGTACCGATGGTACAACGCTGTATAAATACATACACACTTTTAACTTTACAATATTTTTTCCCCACAACTTCACTAAATAACTCTTGGTTTTCCAGATGGGAAAAATATTCCTGATTGGCCACAATATTCTGGCACAAAGAAGCAATTCTGTCAGCAACAAGAGGAACTCATTACTTTTGTTGGCTGAATCCGCAATTTAGTCGAGAGATAACGATGAGATGTTAATCATGGCGATTTATTAATCTGCAAAGATTTTCTTAGCGCCGCACGAAATTGTAGGAAGGTGCGGTTTAGATGGAGCTTAGGCCATACCACCAGCTCTCAACGCGGTTCATTTGGCGAATTATTAAAGAAATCTCACTCGTACGCCTTTTCAACACTTTATGGTAAGCATTATCATCATCAGGCCTCCTCTCTAGGAGAAGGAATAAGCCGTAATCCAACACGCGGGCCCAGTGCGGGTTCTTAAGATATCGATATATGAAATCACTAATACATATTTGATAATATTTAATTTAATTAAACACAAAAAAGTGTTTCCTGAAAACTTGCTATTATGCTCAGTTACGCCCCTATTCGTAGGATACGACGATATATAGATAATATCTAATATATAAAATTCTCGTGTCACAGTTTTCGTTGCCATACTCCTCCGAAACGGCTTGACCGATTTTGATGAAATTTTTTGTGCTTATCCGGTATCTATGAGAATCGGCCAACATCTATTTTTCATCCCCCTAAATGTTAGGGGTAGTCCACCCCTAAAATTTTTTTTTATTTTTTAGACAAGGAAATTATTTATATGGCAAAACAACGTTTGCCGGGTCAGCTAGTATATATATATATATGTCGTGGCATCGGTGAGCCGTAAACTACTTCAATAAGCAGAGCAATATAGATGCCATTAAAAAAACCGGCCAAGTGCAAGCCGAACTAGTGCACGAAAGGTTCCTTACCGTCTGTAGAAAAAAACGACAAAATAGTCACGTTTGTTGTATGAGAGCCTCCTTAGATTTGTTTTTTTAGTATTTAATAATAATAATAAATTTATTGTCTCCAAATAAAATACAAAACAAAATTATTGTAGACCTTGTTTTCATTTTACCCAAGATTCATGATTGTGTTAGTCAGGAACCTTTGTGTCTGAACTAGATAATAAAATCCGTATTTCATATTTGTTTTTATAGCGGCAGTAAAAATACATCATCTGCGAAAATTTCAACTGTCTAGCTATCAAGGTTCATAAGATACATCCTGTTGACAGACGGACCGACAGACAGACACATAGACATGAAATTATATGGACATTAGTATTTCCTGTAACATAAATGGTCTATATTTTAAATCTAAATAAAACATCTTTGACATTGACTTATTTGATTGGGTTATTAACGATGACAAACGCCTATCAATTGAGTTGTTAAAGTAATTACGTTAATGGTACCGTTTAACTTAATAAATTGTCTTTGACACTTTGTATCCATTAGTCATCCTTTATTTATTCTGATTTAAAGTAAGACTTTGATTAGATTTCTATATTACCTTGTTAATCTTCGCGAAGCTGGTCTATGATGGTCATACATTTCATAACAAGACTCCTCTGTTAATGTTAAGCTATTGGCGTCCCTCGGGTGTCATATGGCGATGCTTGGCTTTGGCGATAAGGACCAAGTTCGAGTCGTTGAAAACACGTAGTGTTTCACGTGCTCCTCAAAGAAATTTCAGCAATACCGTAGAGCCGATGCCAGCAGGCCTATGGGAATTTCTGAAAGGGATACCGTGGTCCTGGAATGCAAAGGGAACCTGAAGGATACCGGTGACACGTCCTCTAGCTTCACCCTTGAGGGGTTTGATAATTTCAAACATAAAAAACATAGTCGGAAAAGGCATTTTTTCCCAATCTGAGATACATTTTCATTATTTTTCATTCAACCGCCTCTTAATGTACTCCTAAATAAAAACATCAATGAATATATTTATTGGCTTATCTTGCAAATTTAATCAAGATTCTGAATGTCAATTTTTTTTTTATCGAAAAACTTAAAAAAATATAATTCGTGTATTTTCTGGAACAAGTTTTGTGAAATATTCGAGTACATGACGAAATTGCCGCATGCCAACAAAGCATTTATCATCATCATCATTTCAACTGAAAGACGTCCACTGTTGGACATAGGCCTCCCCCAAGTGTCCCCACAATGAACGGTCCTGTGCGTTAACAAAGCATTCAGGTGTATGTTATTTTGCGTTGGATGAAGAAACAAGCTTTTAAACCATTCTCAGGTTGAAGATAGACGGATCGCTCTTGGATGCGGCTGTCGAAAATTTGCTGTGAATGTTAAAATCCGAAAGTAATCTAACTAACACTTCACGCATAAAATAAACAGCTAATTTTGTACCCTCTGTTTTCATAAAGACATTATTTCATGACCCTACGATAAACTTTTCGAATTGCCGATTACGTTATCCTCAAAATTATTCGCACACGCGTAATCGGACCTTTTCAACGAGTAACGGGTTGAATTTAATAACGAAATATTTCCTGTATCACATTTTGTTGATAAAATATTTGGGAACGTTGGAATAAAACTTGGTCAGGTGGAAGTTAACACTTCAGGAGGTTATGATTAGGGGGTTAAATTAATGTGGAAGAGATATTTTTAGAGACAGGGCTAGAGGACAAAAAAATGTACTTACGTGAAAAAAACGTTTACTGAGCTTATGATAACAATTATTCTGAGTTTACGTGAAATTTACGTTGTTGTAAATGGGATAAAAATAACACTTTTATACGTAAATGTTTTCTTCAATCTTTCGTCAATTTAATCTCATTATGCAATCTATTTTGAAGACATACCTAGTGAAGGAACCACCGTAGGTGCGGGCTTGCGGATGACGAGCAATGGGTAGATCGCCGTCCGATCTTCCGGTAACCATCCGGACTGAGCCCAAGTCGTCGACGGCGCGTACTGTTCAACGCGTGCGACAAGGAGATATCAGCAAATCGTAGGACCCAGAGAGGTTCGAAGCCTACTGGGGCCAAGGATCTGCTTCTGAAAGGAAGACTCGGCCCTGGTATAAAAGGCAACGAAGAAACCGGGGTGGGTTTTTAGTCAGTAAAAGTGTGACTCACCCTCTCGCCCCGCCCAAGAGCGGGAGATGTCATTGGATGATTATGCCACCAACAAAAAAAAACATAGTGAAGGAAAAAAATTACAGATTTATTTTCTCCTACATCGTCATCATCGTCATCACCTCTACTGAAATATGTTGACAGCTTTGTTTTCGCAAACGTACGTAACGTAAATATACGTATTTACCCGACTGTTCGACAGCACAGTCAGGGTTATGATTTCCCGGGCGTCGGGAGTCACTAGGTGATAGCGAGTAATGGAGAGCTCGTCATCCGGTTAGGACCAAACCCGAGTCAACGATGTGTTGTGATCCACGCACGCCTCAAACAGATTTCAGTAAAATGGTCGGGATCCGGAGGCCACCCTACCAGGGCTACGGGATTATTTGGAAGAGTTACCGGGGTCGTAGTGATGTCGGCTGTCACGCTATGACTAATTACTTTTTTTTTTTCATAATACTCCTCATACAATCCATTCAGTTTTTCTTTGGCCACGCTCTTCCCCTTCATCGATTCACATGTATACTCATACTCATCACTCTATCGTTGTCATCATCATCATCATGATTATATAAGCTTTTTTTTCGGGTTGGAAAATCATCTAATGACATCCCCCGCTCTTGGGCGGGGCGGGAGATAGTGTCAGACTTATACTGACTAAAAACCCACTCCTGTTCCTTCTTTACCATTTTTCCAGGGCCCCGGGGATCTCTTTGGCATCGACCCTGCTGCGCCCCTACGGTTGCTGACATCTCCCTGAGGCGCGCGTGGAACAATACGCGCCGTCGACGACTTGGGCTCGGTCCGGACGGTTACCGGACGATCGGACGGCGAGGTCCCATTGTTCGCCGTCTGCAAGCCCGTGCCTACGGTGGTCGGAAATCGGGATCGGGATCCCGGTGGCTGGCACGTGCGGCCTCCGCCTTTGCTAGCATTACTGCTTTGCAGAAGGAGGCGACTGCCTGCCACTCCTCCTCGCTCCGGACCATGGCCTGTACCAAGGCGCAAGAGATCACTGCCGCCGATCGCCCCCACGAGGACATGGCGGTGATCTGCCCAGGTGGGGCACACCTCTCCACCGTATGCTCCACCGAGTCTTTCATTAATAGAGCTGAAAGACGACCACTGTTGGACGTATTCTTCCCCAAGTTTCACAACCCACACACACACCCACAAGCCACAACGACTGGTTCAGTGCGTCTCGCATCCATGGGATTCCTCCGACCCTCACCACTTTATAGGTCCACCTTGGGAGGCTTTCCAACACTGCGTCTTCCGATATGTGGTCGCCATTCCAGAAACATTCGGCTCCATCGACCATTTTGTTCTAAGAGCAATCTGCCCTGCCCTCTGCCTGTTTGATGTTTTTTAAGGCTATGTCGATAACTTTGGTGTATCATTGTATGGTATTTGTAATGTGTGTTATTTTACTTCTAGAGCAAACATTTTTATATTGTTTTATTCAATTTTATCAGATTTTTTCCTGACTGCTACGCTTTGTCGTGGGTTCGACTCCACCAAAGACAAAATTTGTCTTGGGTGGAAAATAACATTAGAAAAAAACATTTAATGTTTGTGTGATGAGCACGATCATTTGCTCTGTCAGAGTCTGGGTGTAATTTATCTATAATATGTAGCTACGAGTATTTAGAAATATTATATAAGTATGTTTATTAATTGTCTAGTACTCATAACACAAGCTCTACTTAGTTTGGGACTAGATAGGTTGCGTTGTGTGATAGTTGTGGAATATTATTATTATTTTTGAATTATTTAATAATTATTTCCTTTGTCCACAGCGTTGACTGTCAGTCGTTGAATAAGCAGTGCCACAAAAGCTGAGCAGCTGGTGTCGCAAGCGGCGACTGTGGCGCGCCCACGCGTACTCAATGATCACGTGCGTGCGCTGTGACAGCTGACATGAGCTGAATGTCGTCATGTCTACCAAGAAACATTCGCCGCAACCCAGTGAGTACTTCTTAATTATTTTTTTTTTAAATTATATTATTTACTAGCTTTAGCCCACAGCTTCGCCCGCTTACATAAAATATTGCCTATGTCACTCAGGAATAAAGCAGCCGATAGAAAATCGGTAAAAAATGTTAACAAAACTAAAAACGAAAACCAAATCTTAGGTCTTTACCTATGAAATTTGAGATTTGTATGATAATTTTAAAATATAAAAATTTTGGTAATTTTTTTATTTCAGCTAATCAAAGTACTGGCTCAAATTATCTATACAATTTTGCCATTTTGATGGCAGTTTGTTTATCCCTTTACTGTAGAAGTCTGCCGGACGGGAGGCGATGAAGTCAGCGAAAGCGTTTTGTACTGCATCACGGGTGTTGAATTTTTTCCCACTTAAAAAATTGTCTAAATTTTGAAAAAAGTAGAAATCTGTTGGGGCAAGGTCCGGTGAGTACGGTGGGTGACGGAGAGCTTCCAGTTGTAACTCTTGTAGCTTTGCGATGGTCTGTCGTGAAGTGTGAGCTCGCGCGTTGTCGTGGAGATGCAATGGGGAAGAGCGATTGACTAGTCTTGGGTTGTTGAATTGCGAGCTTCTCCATCATTGTTTGCAATTTTTGGCAATAGACATCTGCCGTCACTGTTGTGCCATTCGGTAAGAAGCTGTGATGTACAAGTCCGGCACTGGTCCACCAGACAGTCACCATCATCTTCCTATGAGTAATCTTTTTTTTAGCGCACTGATTAGGTGCTGTACCCGGGTCCACCCACTGAGACGAACGCTTACGGTTGTCGTACAGGATCCACTTTTCATCGCAGGTAACAATTCGATTAAGAATTCCCTCGTTTCTATGCCGATTCAGTAGTGCTATACATGCTTCGACACGTAAATCTCGCTGTCGGTCGCTTAGTTCGTGTGGCACCCACTTATCTAGCTTTTTTATCTTTCCGATTTGACGCAAGTGCTTCAATGTTGTTTTGACACTAACTCCAAGGCCCGCAGCAAGCTCAGCCGTAGATTGAGATGGATCCGCTTCCACTATCGCCTTCAATTCGTCGTTGTCGACAATAGTTACCGGCCGACCGCGAGGCTCGTTCTTCAACTCAAAATTTCCAGATTTAAATTGATTGAACCAATAATGGACTGTGTTTATGCAAGCAGTGTTATGCCCGTACACGTCGTTAATGTTTTGTGTTGTTTGCGCAGCGGTATTTCCACGTAGGAACTCATATTCGAAAATTGTATGAATTTTCAGTTTATCCATAGCGCCAAAAACTACCACAATGTCACAAAAACAAAAAACTATCTAAAAACAAATGACTGAAATTGAAATTAAATTAACACGTCTTTCGAATAAAATTTATTTGAATTTCGAATTGCGCGCCAATCCGCAGATAATTAATTCTGAAAATGCTGGTTATAGAATCTCCAATTACATAGGTAAAGACCTATTATTAGTGTAGATTTATAACAAAGCGTTATAGCCCTTTGGGCTAGCTTATGTGCTTATATCCGACTCGGCTGGGCAGCGTTCGGGAGGCTGCGTGGTATCTTCTCATCCAATATACCACAGTGTCCCAAGACGAAAGTCTATGACCAGTGCGTGTTGCCAGTGATGACATATGGTTCCGAAACGTGGTCGCCCGAATGGGCCTTATCAAAAGGCTTAAAGTCATCCAAAGGGCAATGGAAAGGGTTATGCTCGGAGTTGCCTTGTGTGATCGAATCAGTAATGAAGATATCCGCAGGAGAACCAAGGTTGCCGACATAGCACGAAGAATCGCCAAACTTAAGTGGCAATGGGCAGCGCACATTCCTCGAAGAACGGATGGCCATTGGGGCCGAAAGGTTCTGGAGTGGCGACCGCGTACCGGAAGATGCAGTGTTGGAGGGCCCCGTACAAAGTGGACCGATGACCTGGTGAAGGTTGCGGGAATCCGATGAATGCGAGGCGCACAGGACCGTTCGGTGTGGCGACATTTGGGGGAGGTCAATGTGTGCAATGTCCAGCAGTGGACGTCTATCGGCTGAAATGATGATGATTATGATGAAGTGCTTATAATGCTTTGTACATCCAGTTTAACAATGCCTACAGGGTGTTGTTGCATCTGCCACACTTCTGCAGTGCTTCTAGCATGTTCGCTGAATGGCGCACTGATGGCTTTGATGTCACGTGGTGCAAGAAGACAGTATCACTACTAAGCAGTGGGGCCGATTGGCGGTAACGATTGAACGAACCCATATTTGTATGGCCTACAGATATTTAATACGGTTAAATATCTGTAGGCCATGCAAATATTGGTTCTGTGCGGAAATCGAACTAGCGCCACACAGCACCGCAGTCAATCACTCAACCACTGCACCAAGCGTGCCGTCAAATAGAATATGATATTATCGCAACTAGCCTAATGTTTCCTCAGTTGAGACACGGGTTTTCTATCTGTGAAAAAATGCAGGTGCATTTTAGTCGACCAGCCAGTTTGCTCACGACGTTAGAACTCACTGCATCACTTAATATTTTATCAATTTCTGTCTTAGACGAAGTCGCTTTGCAATGCTTTTAAGTCTTTATCTGAACACATAGATTATATACTATTATCTTTGATTTATCTATTTGACTGGCATCCTACAATTTATTATACAAAAGAAAACAATTTTACTCGTACCTGTCAATAAAAATGAAAAAAATCTCTATGGCTTTTGACAGTTCTACACCTGAAAGTAAATAATTCTAAGTAAAAATTCAAACGATCCGCAATAATGTTAAACTGTACACTAAAATCTCAAGGCGGTAAAGGCAATGAAGATATGTTTATAGAAAGGGGTCCAAGGGCAATAGTTGCAGCAGGCAAACCAACAGAACAACCATATTTACACGTCGCCGATCATCTCAAACATTACCTTTTGCAAGAAGAAGTAGACGCGCTTCTAAGTGATGCTATCACACCAGAACCAAAGAAAATATTTTATAGATTCCGAAGAAGTGATAATGCCGGTGAACTAATTAACCCACCACGCAAGACAAAGTTCGAAAACCTTGTAGATGAAGTGAAAGAAACATGCTACAGTTCATATTGGAAAAAGCCGTTAGGAACTACACGAGATCTAATTCCGTTCTTACCAGCTGGTTTAGATCTTCGTAATACCACATTTGGGAGAAAAACACTGCACATTGATACTGCTTATGATCTTATAATGCAAAAAAATACTCCTCTAGGTAAAACTTCACCATCGCTAGATCCAGGATACCAAATAAACCGCAATTACTGCAGACCATCATATGACCCTAACAAAACTTTCGGCATGATCTATAGACCTGACAAAAGAGGTACATATGCGAAATGTTGTGTTTCTGAAGACAGAATGTTGCTAGGAACTGCTTTACGTACCCCGAGAACTGCTTTGGAAACTGATATTAAAATTAGTTCGGGTACGCAGACGGGTCATTCACTAACACCGAATGACAATATTAAATGTGTTCCAAAAGGCTTTGCATTTGGGAAATTGATAACTCCTACTGGTAAAGTTTCTAATTGTCTCACAACTTGCCCAATTAATTCAGGAAGAGAATTCTTCTTAAAATGTCTCGCCTACTTGAATACTTTACGAAAGTGTTTGTCTAAACTCGTTGATGATCATTTCTTCAGAAAGTTATACATACATTTGAAATACTTAGATCAAGCTGACACCGGATGGTTGCCCAAAGATGTCATCTACAATTTTTGTTCAAGTAAAAATATCAGAGTAAATCCTACTATGATTGAACCTCTTTTGGAAATGTGGAATGGCTTTGACGGATCCCAAATTCAATATAGTATATTTGTTGATATCATTAATTTTAGAAAACCATCGCCTGATATTCCGAAAATACCAAATGTAGGGGTCGAATGTCTTGAGTATTCTACTACTTACAATGATATGGTGAGGCCAGGTCAAGAAATAGATAACAGGCGTATGGCAGGTCTTCCTTCAGCGAGGTATATTGATAAGGATGAATTAATGACACCAGCTGGCATGTGCAAGGCAGATCGTATTAGTCTTCCAGAAGAATCTGATGTAAGGGCTTGTATTAGCCCATCAAATTTTACACTATTTGGAGTATCCCACCGTGATATATATGCCAAGCGTTCTCCCGATGTAGTAAGAAGAGTATTTGAGGCAGCTGGAGAAAAATTCACTGATGAGAAGTTCAATGAACTTTGGAATGAGGCGAAGAAATATCATTCTCAGGGTTGGGTATCATATGCAACATTTAAGAACGTGTTAGACGAGAAAACTATGCTTTAGGCTATGTTGGTTAAATACGTTATTTTTAGTTCGATTACCTTGTTACTAGTGACCCGTCTCCGCTTCGTATGGGTTGTTAAAAATCTTTGGAATCCTAATTTTTCTCTACTTTAATATGCATGTATTATAAATTTCATCGTTTCTCATGAATCATTCTGTCTGTTGGTGACAAGCGCATGAAAAAAGTTTTTGATATCATCGCGTTCATACAAACAACGCGATGGGAGACATTATTTTATAATTATGTAAGGATTTTTGAATTTCTGGGTTTTTTTACATATTTTCGGTTTTAGTTGCTTTAAGTGTTAGTTTTACTTCAGTGAGGGACTTTATTTTATAATTATGTAAGTTTTTAAAGTTTTTTTTTTCATAGTTTCGGTTTTAGTCGTTTCATTTAAGTTTTAGTCTTACTTAGTTTCAGTTTTAATTGTTTTGTTTAAGCTTTAGTTTCTTTATTTTAAGTTTTAATGATTTTGTTATAAGATTAGTAGTAATAACGTTTGTGAGGTCTGGTTTCATTTTAAGTATCCTTCGTAGTTGATTAAATTTATCTGCTTAAAGACTCTATATCGAATCTATATTTTTAAGTTTCAGTTCTTTTAAGGCTATATTGAAAATAAAACTATTCATTTTTAGTTGATTATTTTTGTGTATTAAATTCTTTAACTTTATAAAACGTGACTGTATGTGTTTGATGTAAAAGGTAAAGCTGTGTTTTAATTTTAAGCCACTGTCATAAGTTTTTTCCATGCCTGGTTCATGAAAAATGTGTGTTCTTGTTCTTAGTTGTTTCTTAAAATAAAAAACGGCTTGATTAACTCATTTTCTCTTATTTTTTCTGGTGATATCCTCATATTACTTTGCATGATAAATTTCACCGAATCGAAGAAAACACTATTGAAGTTTCACACATATATATAGGGTGTCTTTGACATCGACGCACAACCGAATACCATGGATCCAGTACATGATTCTAGGCCTCTAAGTGGTGGAATTTTCCGTCGTTGTTTCCTAATTAAAAAAAACACGTTTTTTTTTATTTAAACTGAATAAAGTCGTTATTCTAACATTTTTAGTGAAATATGAAGGAATTACTTTTAAAATTAAAAATGTCATCGGCGTTGATTAGAATAACGATTTTAACACGTCTTAGATCTATCACAAAGGGCAAAGTTCGACGGCTCACCTTACGGCGCTGCCGTCACCACATGACACTGGCAGAATAGTCGACACCGGCTCAGTTGCCAAAGAAGAAATAAAAAAAAAAACCCGATGACTTTTTAATGGTATTTCCATGGTATTCGTTTGTGTGTCAATGTCAGAGACACCGCGTATATTTTCGAGTATGTGTATATTCTCCAGATTCGTGTACAATTCTTGACGGATATGAATGCCTTCACATAGCTAGTACAACGACCAATAAATCGAGCACCCAATGATATAATATCAAAGACAATATTATGAATGAGGATGAATTAATTCTTTCTAATAAATATTTATTGGAAAGCGAGTTTTGTTTTTATAGTGACTGCGCACAGAATGAAAGGCCTCTCATCTGCTGGTGAGGGTCGCGGGAATTCGATGGATGTACGAGTAAGATACACAGGACCGTTCATTGCCACTTGGCATTTGGGGGATGCCTATATCCAGCAGTGGACTTCTTTCCGTTGAAATGATAATGATGATGAATTTTGTAATTCAACAAAGTTTTGACCTGTCAAGTGTCAAAAAGAGGAAACAATACTGTGCATTCCGAGTATTTACAGGTACTCTTCGGCCGTTGGATGTGGTTTTATCAACAGTCACTGGCTGGTTTGGCTGATAACTTTGGCTCCAGATTATCGTTGGCTTGGCGCAAATTTGACTTGGCATTGGCATCGCTTGGCGTGGGCTACCTACTACAAAAAGGTGGTACTACAGTAATACTTTCTAACTCTGTGTGACCCCTAAATCGAAGTCCAGACGTCATGCTTAACAAGAGCACTGAATCAACGAAGTATTCAAGTACTTGAGTAATGAAATTTAGCAAAAATATTTCGTCAGTACTCCACTAACGAACTGTTAATGTTTCAGTACATATTCCAACAGCAGCACGCTACTCGAATATGTAATTTTAGAGGAGTGTCATACGCCAAAGGCGTATATTATTTTGTAGTCACGCAATGAGCTGTGTACCCTTTTTTTTGTTGGGAATTATTATCAAATAACTTTTCTCGCTTTGAGTGAAGCGAGAAGGGGTGCCAGACTTTTACTTACTTATGGATTTTTAAGATCTCTACTGGCTTTTGAAGACTTTTGCTGACCTTTGCGGACTTTTACAGACTTTGCAAGCTTTTGCAGACATTTGCAGACTGTAGAGGACTTTAGAGAACTTTAGAGGACTTTAGAGGACTTTAGAGGACTTTAGAGGACTTTAGAGGACTTTAGAGGACTTTAGAGGACGAGGACTTTAGAGGACTTTAGAGGACTTTAGAGGACTTTAGAGGACTTTAGAGGACTTTAGAGGACTTTAGAGGACTTTAGTAGTCTTTAGCAGACTTTTTTCGATTTTTGCCAATTTTAGCAGACTTTTGCAGACTTTTACAGACTTTTCAAACTAGTCCAGGGCTGGGGTAACTCTTTCAATCATAAAGATACCAATCTACCTTCCTGACATTTTAGACATAGTTATTTACTGCCTCACCGTCACCATTTCGTGAAAAATAATACTCAAAAGTAAAAATACGTGGTTACAACAACACTAAGCTGGATTACCTTCATTAAAACGTTCACAAAATCCCAAGCGTGGATTACTTGTTATTTAACTAAAAAATAAAGTAATTACTTTGAAATTTTTGCATGAATTATGATGGGCTTAACCTTTTTAATGTAAAGCCAGGCTTTTAAGGTATACGGTTATTTTATGAACGTTTTTACTAGGAACGGACTCACCTAGGTCATTTGGTGTCGGCGTTTACGCTGCATCTACTTACATGGTGACTTTTAGTCAGACCCCTAAATACTTCTAATGCCCTGTGGTTTTTTGTATCGAAGGACATAAAACAATAAAAAGTCTTCACTGAAAATACTTATTGTACACCAAATATTAATTGACTTTTTACAATTCTTAATGGACTTGGGGCATCCCTAATTGGACCAGTTAGGTTAGACGGGGATGGCAGGGTCTAGTGAGCGAGCAAAGCGAGCGTAAACTGACCCCGCCATCTCCTTCATGGTTTATTTTTCCATATTTTAGTGGACAATTAGTATTTTTGATGGAACAAAAACATATTATTTTGAAGTAGAAAACAGGAATACATTGATGAACAGTGAACTCTTCCCGTGAATAACATAACTATTTGATCAGCACTGTTTTACCATATCATGAAATAATCATACGTTTAGCTGAAATAGCATCATTTCATCAAATGACCGGACACATCATATATATGAAACGATCACAAAATATATATACTTATTAAGCTATCATATTTATTAGTTTATACGTTTATAAGTAGTTACATTATCATGAATATGAAACACTTTTTCAACTCAGTCAACTGTAAAAACTATGTAAAATCAGGTTCCACTAGTGACTTAGCCTGCGCTAAAGTAGAATATTATCCCAAGGGAACATATTTATGGGATAAAAAGTATCTTATATGTTATTCTAGGATATGGTCTGCCCACGTACCAACCAATTTCATGCAAATCTGTTCAGCCGTTTGAGCGTAAAGGAGTGACAAACACACGCAAACTTACTACAAACTTTCATCTTTATAATATTAATGTGATGAAACGGCTGTTCAATCATCAAAAGTCATCCCATCTTTTTTTTCTTTGTCCAATCGTCTATCTTAGTTTAGCAGGTATGTACGTCTGCGTCAGAGAGTCATCCTGTGTAGGTCATAAATTCAAATTTCCGTATTATCTGAATAGCGTACGTGATTCGGTTGCACAGCATCCCTGATGCGTATACGTGTCGGCTGTAAATGGATATCGGAAAAACATAAAACTGTTTAGCTGCCCCGCAGTAGCGACACCTATGGCACAACATTAAAAAAAGCCTTTATTTCGCATTACCCTTAACATAACATTATAAAGTTTAAATCTAAGTACTATTTTTATTTCTTATTTGTTAGTAGTTTTTCCTTATTATCTAAGTCAGTAAGTTCGTTGGGATATGGGCCATTCCACGGGTGAAGGCCTCCTCTAGATCCTTCCATTTGTCCCTGTCACTTGCTATATTTAGCCAATAATTTTCTGCTGTATCAGTTATATCGTCAGCCCACCTTCTTTTTGGTCTGCCTACTCTTCTTTTCCCTTCTGGCCCTTTCCACACTGTAGTTTTAGCTGTCCACCTACAGTCTTTGTAGCGTGATACAGGGCCAGCCCATTGCCATGCCACGGCACAACATAGGAATTGAAAATTCAAAATCCTGCATCGCGTATCTCGTTCTCCGCGGGATTAGAACATATACTTGTTTTTATCATCTCGACTCACTGTGACAGAACCACCCCAACTCACTGGGATCTTATCCCGGCTCACTTGGATAGGACCACCCGGGGCATCTCCACAGACATTCTGATTCACTGAGAACTATGGGGCTTCCAGCTTCGACCCACTGGAACTAATCTACCACCGCCCTGGCACGCGTCATGACTGCATCAAGAATCATCAAACTCCGATCTCCATGGAGAAGTGACGTAGCAACATCCGTGGCGCCATATAAGAACTAAAATAAAAAAAAATCGGAAGTCGGTGTTTCTATAATAGTTTTGTCTCTTTCTTTATTTAACACCGACTTCCGAAATTAAAGTTATTTTGCACTTTTCAGTGTTTTTTTTTACTTTGATGTCGGTTGTATGTTTTTTTTTTGGTAAAAAGTTTTTTATTTTACACTTTTTAGTTAAGGTACCACCACCAAAAAGTATCCCTCAGCCACACTTAAATGCTTTATAGCCAGAGTGCATCTCATGACAATTCTAATAATCCCAAACACGGTTAGATTACATTAATTTGTTACAGAGTTCCGGTGCCTAACTTCAGGCTTCATCATCAGATCAGTTCGATATATTCCTCCTCTTCTTTCAGTCAGTGATCGACTACACGTATAAGAAAAGCAATTTTACTTGTTACGACGGTTCTGCTGTGATCCTATGAGGAGTTCTGTTCCATATCATCAAGTTCATAATCAGATCATAACTATATTTCTATGAGACCAACTTGGAAGCATAACCTTTTAATCAAATAAATAATTTTCAAAATCGGTCCACAATTGACCGAGAAAGCGGTGAACATGCATAAAAAAAAAACATGTATTCATTCAAAATATGAAATACTGCATCGTGCTATAAGAGTACTCTGCGCGATATGAATATATACAAAACCCCGAAATCAACAATCAGGAAGTTGCCCGGACTAGACATAACACCCGTCTGGTGGGAGTATCCTTCCTTTTCAACGGAGGTTTGCGAGACTTTACACCCTTTTCCGCAACCCTCAAAGGACAATGAAAAACAAAGTTTATACCCTTGTTTTTGAGAGTGGGAATTCATAAAAAAACTTCTCCCGCTCTTCGATCGATTTTAACTGCCCCGGAATACACCAAAACTCTTTGAGTGATAAAATGGCTGATATAATTCTTCACGTAGGCACTGCTACGTCATATCATCATGACGCGGACAAATGCTACGAATTCGTAGCAATTTCGTAGCATTGTAGACCACAATTATTTTGTGGAAAATTTAAATTAATACACCAATGACATGCAAAATATTTTTGCCTGTAACTTTGTAATTTTCTTCACAATAGCTTTTATTTATTATTGGAGTTATTAAGAGCACAACTGTTTAATATTTACTATAAAACGTTTTTTTTTAAGGTCATTAAAAGTCTTACACGATAGAGCAAGAGAAATCATTGGATGAATTCCCACCTTAAAAAAAGTATGGATTTAATTACTATCATCAATGTTCCCTTTGTTAACCAAAATTTAAAGTGAAACGCCTTTATTCCACAAATAC
Organism: Mythimna pallens; assembly: GCA_961205895.1. Taxonomy (NCBI): domain Eukaryota; kingdom Metazoa; phylum Arthropoda; class Insecta; order Lepidoptera; family Noctuidae; genus Mythimna; species Mythimna pallens. The sequence goes on from OY540848.1 coordinate 13,350,983, forward strand.
CATAATATTCACTTCAAACTGAAATACGACCGTTCAGCCTAACACGAGACATGTCAGCAGCTATTCCCTAAACAAAACTTGGTACAGAAATAGCTCTACTGATCTTTTCTAAAATATTCCAAGTACACTACAAATTTTTAGTATTTTGTTTAGCATTTCTTTCGACAATCTAACTAGTTAGACTATGGTATCTAAGAGAAGAAAAGAGAAAAAAGGGATTAACCATTCAGGATATGGGAAGATAATTACACCACAGTGACCTACCACAGTGTTGTCTTTTTTAATCCAAAGGTTCACTGGTAGAGAATGCCTTGTTGCATTAAATCCGCCTATGCACTACTATACATGAAGTTTAAATAAATAAACAATAATAATTTAGTCAAAATAGCTGAACAAACTTGGGGTGGACTGGCGTTGAAGAGAAAGTATCGAAAAGTGTTGGAGGAGGCCTTTGCTTGGAGGCACACTGAATAGAAAGAAAGAAAGAAGCAAAGAAGGAAACAAAGAAAAATCTGGGCAAGTGCGAGTCGGACTCGCGCACCGAGGGTTCCGTACAAACTACAATTCCCGAATGAAGTCTCGAAGATTTTTCCAAATTGCAAAAAAGCATTTTTTTTTTGTGATGTAGTTAACAGGTCGTTTATATCTCGTACATAGAAAGGTAAATTGTTCCAGTCCGGAACAATTTACCTGCTACGGTCTTCCCGTCCGATTATAATTTAGGTGTCTTCAGGGCTATATTCAATAGGCTCTTAATAAACTAGTGCGCCTCACCATCAACAATTGCATCACTGCTTACCATCAGGAGGGTTCACAATCAAGCACTAGTTTATATCATTAAACCGCCCCCGCCCGACCCCTCCGCCCCGCCCCGCTACCTGTACATGTAGCCCCAGCGAATCTGCATCATCAGGATTACGCTAGCGTCACCGCGAGCGCCCCTGCCGCTCCTATATCGAAGCCTTTGCCTAATAAGGCAATGAATAAGGCTGAAAATGAAGATGGCTTTGTTACGGTGCAAAGGAGGAAACGCCGAAAGCAAGCCAACCGGAATCTCTGCGGCAAAGCACCAGCATTGCCTGGTGCAAGTGTGCGTGCCGCTCAGCCGAACACACCGGTGTACATCTCCCGCCTGCATTACACCACAAAGGTGTAGGACATCGTCGATTATGTGCGCCAAAAGTTGAAGTACACACTGAGGGTGCAGTTGCTGGAGTCGCACCGGAATGTCAATTTTAAGGCATTTGTGGTGCGAGTACCGAACTGTTTTCTAGACCTTGTTATGGACGAAGGCTTTTGGCCACAGGGTGTGGTGTTCCGTCGTTTCCGCGGACAAATACCACAGGACAGCACCAAGATGAATAGTGCGAAGTGAAGTGTTACTAACATAGTTAATCATGTTTACTAACAAAATGATTTATTATAAGTAATTATGTATGTTAGTCTATAAGGTATTTATGATATGGGTACATGTTGCCTGAAATAAATTGATTATTATTATTATTATAATTAAAAAAAATATTCACAGAGGGTTTGTCTTTGGGCCATCTGATAAAATAGAAACATGTTAGTACGAATGTATAATTTATGCATAAGCTTTCGTGATGACTACCCCAAGAGACTAGATATTAAATAGTCTAGGAATAAACGTAGACTACAATTACAACACCTTGCGTGTCTGTTAAGTCCCTGACTTAACAGACACGCAAGGTCACACTCAAAAGGATATTTAAAAATACGGTGCAGTAAAAATGTGAGTCGGACTCGCGCGCATAATATTGTTCAAAACATTTTCACGAAAACTGACTCTTATCACACTAAAATTAGGCTCAACATGCAATGTATATCAACTATATATATATATGTGTGTGCGTGTTTTTTTTTTTTAATTATCATAACGAGTAACAATAAGCAACGGTGTATTTTTTTTCATATCTATTTTTAATATTTAATTAAATTTTAAATTGTGTTTATGAATCATATCATATATAAACATGATTATTTATACGCTTTTCCCAATAAATTAACATTTATTTGTGTTCTAAATAAAATAAAATAAAAATTATTTTTAATATTAGGACGTATACCATTTTCATTCCTTTGTTTTTCCTTCAACCTGCAAAGGTTAAACGCTCGTGAACGGGTGCCGTCAGTTGAGACTGGTCATGTCTTTGCTGCCAGTGACTTAATTTCAATTTCTATTTTTTTTAATTAGTTTTTATTTTATTTTTTATTTTAATTATTATTACTTATCTACATTGTCCTCACATATAAGAAGCGACAAGAAATATGTAACCAAGATTTATGTAACTCATAATATGATTTAAAAGAGTGTCCATGGAGTTTCTTGCACGTTCTTCTCCATAGAGATGTACGCTTTGGAACGTGCAATTTAGCTTCACTTGTATTTTTTTTTTACTGACCGACATTCTGACAATTCAAAAGTGCCTGTAATTGGTCTATTTGAAATAAAAGTTTCTGATTTCTGATTTCAAAAACCACAATCCGATTGAAATAGGGTCTCCACTTCAGTTACCAATAGCTTGAAACTGATTTCATTAATATACCCTAATTATTCAGAATGTTTCGGTCCCTGCCGGCAGTTCATGGCTGAAATTCGATTCAAACTGTTTCACGATTTGATTTAATTTGTATAAATAACAAAAACCTCTGGGGATTCTTGTTATTCAGAATTGTTGATAAGTTATCAGTAAGTTAATCCTGTCTTATAAGAGGCAAACTAACGACTTCTTTTAGTACAATTAAAATGGATATAGGTACGTATCGTGGTGCAGTAATGGATTTTTCTTTTGTATGATTTTGTGGGAAATTCACGAGAACGTACTACAAACTGCCATTCAGTTTGACAGATGTTATATTATTATGAGAGCTATGTAACAAAATGCGATTTAATTAATAACGAGATCACAGGCAGGGTAGCCAGTTTGCATTTTGGAGCGTGTGGGCGGGAATTGCATGACTTGATTCCGATTGAGTCCGGACTAAGCGTTTTACCTCGTCGTTTGTATACATCGAAGGACTGGAACAATTTGCCTGCTACGGTCTTCCAATCCGATTATAATAATTTAGGTGTCTTCAAGGCTAGAGAAAAAAAAACCTATATAAAAAAAAGAAATACCTATATAAAATTACGTGACAAAACCGCAACAATGGGTGTATCAGATGGCTTAGTCACCTTAAGGGCAAAGTCCGAACGACGGAGAGGGCTTTCCCTCTCCATCGGTCGGATATTCCTTGCGTGATCGAACCAGAAATCAAGATTTCATGGGAGAACCAAAGTTACCACCGACAAAATACTGAAGATTTCCTAGCAGAGCGTCGACGCACGACACGCAAATCACACAGACAATACTGCTTAAACACAAATTGATGTGATCGGCCTCTATAGCACCCGCTAGTTGCGTTAGACCATTTAACAGTATGAAAGATTACGTCACAGGCAAGGTCAGACTCGACTGGTAATTTTCCGGCTATTTGAAGTAGTTGAGAACTTTCAAATATATTACTTGTCCACTACATGCAGCTTGCAGGTACCCAGTCGTAATTTACAGCCCACTTCATTCGCGTAGAGAAAAGTTTTGTAGGTATGTGCTAATGTGTGAGTTTGGTTGGATGGACTCAGCGTTTTGCAAGCAAAGTAAAAGCTCAGCATGGAGAGAAACTTAATTTTAATATAATGTAGTATCATAACTGTTTTTTTCACATTTAATTACGCCTAAATAAACTTTTGCTTATATAATGACACTTGGATAATTAAGAGAAATTTTGTCACTTTTAGAGGCCGTTCATTTACATAGTTTCCAATGTTAAAATAAGCCGGTATTTGTGGATAAAACCTATAATACGAAGTACGTATATATATTTTAAAATATATATACGTACTTCGTATTAAAGTTAATAATTCTCAAGCTCTAATTTTTTTTCTTTTTAGCCTGTAAAAAGTTGGTATTTAAGTAGAGTTTGAGACGTTCTTAACTCGAAATACGTAAGCTGTGAGCACGCGTACACCAAGCGTATAATGACGAATACGCGTCTATGAAGCTATGCGTCCGTGGACAGTAGACCTTATGTGCTCACATACAATTAATGTTTTAACAGGGAGGAACCCAAGCTATCAAAAGTAGTCACACCATTCGTCACATTCACAAACGCAACTTAAAGACCAATTATGATCACCACCAATTGGCAACGAGGGAACGCTGTTCCAGAATTTTCTGTTTACTGGATTTTTACGTCTCTTGAGATCTCTAAAAACTTGAAAACAGTCGTCAAGTTGTAAGGTAACAAACAATAACAAACAAGATATAGAAATAACAATAAAAGTTATACAAAACAGTCCCTTTGGTGAATAAAAACATAACAGTTCGACACACCTATAGCCACAGAGCAGTAAAATGTTTAGGTAGCCACTTTTGTTTATTAAATCATCAAATAATTTCTCCTTTCTAGGTGCGAGCGAGAGGGTAGTGTCAGACTTTTACTGACTAAAAACCATATGTGTTCCTTCAGTTGCCATTTGTGTTTCAGGGCGGCGGTGAATCTTTCAAACATTCTCGCTGCCTTAGCAGTCATCGAACAACAAAATCCAGTACGCTGTTGACCCCAGTTCAGTCTTCGGACGGTGAGCTACCTATTGCTCATCATCCGTGAGCACAAATCTACTGTGGCCCAGAATCTCACACTTGACACCCAGGGTGCCTTTCTCACCCTTTTGCAGCATAATCAGCTTTATAATCACTCGATGAGGATGAGGAGGACTCAGGCCTCTTCACTAGGGGAGGGAATGGACCGTAATCCACCCGCCAGGCCCAGTGCGGGTCGGTGGATGCCACATGTCTTCGAATGTTTTGATTCTAGGATATGACAATTTCCTCACGATGTTTTCCATCACCGTTTTGAGAACAGTGGTGATGAAATAAATTACACAAAGCAATGCGCCTGGTTAGGTTTGAACCCGCGACCTACAACTCATAAGTCGGGGCCATTATTATTCTATCCACGAGCTCCTGAACAATCGAAACTTGGGCTCAGCACAATTGCGAGGCCTCGAATATATTAGCAATTCTGTCTCTAGTTGCATCCGGCTCACCGTTATGTACACTGTGTGTATACCCCTTCCTAACCCACACACACGTACACATAAACCAAGCGATTTCTAAAAGGATTGTACAGCGTTCCCTAGAGCTATTGTTACGATCGTTGCTCGGTTAGAACGGGGCAGTAATGTCTTTAGTTACAGTTATTGCGCAATGGAACGCAATATGTGCTGTCGAGAAATGTATGTGCTGTTGAGAATACAGTAATGGTACGTTCTGCTTGGTTTGGTTAATGATTGTAGCTTATCTGGCGACTGTATAACAGTGACGCTATCAAAATAGTGAAGGAAAACATCGTGAGGAAACTGGCGTATGTTCTAGAACGAAAATATTGAAGACATGTGACATCTACCAAATCGCACTGGGCCTGCGTTGGGGATGTATGGGTCACATCACTTTTCACCTAAAAAAGGTGTTTGAACCTAACTACTAACTACAGCCAATGCCTTTATGTTGAAATAAGGAATATGGTGGGTTAGTAAAAGTCTGATTTTCCCTCTCGCTCCATTCAGAACATGTGAATTACGATTAATTTTTTCTCCTAGACATGAGGCCTGTGTCCCAGCATTAAGAAAATTATAAAATGCCATTCAAATAAAATAGGAACTTAAATGACCTCTGTCTGTCAAATGTTACTTCCGTATCTTTAATGTTATTTTAGGGTTCCATACCTCAAAAGGAAAAAATGGAACCCAGAGAGGATCACTTTGTTGTTCGTCTGTCTATCTGTCTGTCTGTCAAGACCCTTAATCTCGGGAATGCGTGGAGGTATCGAGTTCAACTTAGGGTTGCGGTCCCTTGAAGCTGTGAAAAAATCAAACTTCTAAGTTTCTGAGTTAACGAAAAAAAAGATACGGCCGTTTATGTCGCAAAAATGTGTATTTCGACATTCTCAAGGGAATCAACATTCATAGGGTACTTCCCGTTGACCTAGAATCCTGAAATTAAGCATGAATTAGGCAAGATCTCATAGCATAAATATAGGGAAAAATCTGAAAAGTGTAAATTTGTTGTTACGACACAAAAAAAAAAAAATTGCGATTCGGAAAAAAATTCATAACTTAATTCGGGAATGAACTGTTTTCCTAGTTAAGTTTGTACGGAACCCTCAGAGCACGAGTCCGACTAGCACTTGCCTGGTTTTTTTTTTTGTCTTAGTTAAATCTAAGTGAAGAAAAAAGATTTTTTTTATCTAAATATGCTAAATACCTACATTATTTAAGTTATAATATTTTTTATTATTATTTTCATTGTTGTTAACAATTCGCCACTATGAATAAAGAAACACGTTTGCAGCCATCGAAACTATTGAGTTATTTGCCTTAGTCAAAAATCTAATGTTTACCAAATTTTAAATAATATTAAAATCGAACTTATTGTGATCAAATTTAATTTAATTTCATTTAAATAATTTTAATTTAATTTGGATTATGTCATTTTAACTGTCTTTTTATGTCATTTTAATTAGCTAGGTTATTAACTGCGTACAATGTAGTGCATGCTGTGCTTTTCTGTAAGTGATGAGGCGCTTAGACGTAAGTTGGTATTGTGCGAATTGTGTTGTATTAGCGTGCTTATTGTTGAAAAGCCAAATAATAAATAAATAAATAAGTAAAATAAACACCTAATACACCCGGCAGTCATTCAAAACAGCTGAAACTGTTATATGTTTTGCATAACAATAAGAAACGCTCAACTAAACGGAGTTCAATAGCCGCCATTGTTTCCATGATATCTTGCAGTAATACTTAGGAAGTGGTAGGAAACACGCAACTCTAACAGTTTTTCAATTTGTATTTCTTATACTTCAAGTGCTGTGTTAACTCAGTGAAACTATTTATTAGAAAATCTAAAGTTATTTTTGAATTAGGAATCTAGATTATAATCTTTATTTTAGCAAGAAAATAAAGAATTATTCGTTGTGTTTATTCTTTTTTCATTGAGCTTTGGTACCGCGTCATTTTTAATATCAAATTTATAAATAAAAATATTCTTTAAGCTCAAACCGTTTTTGTGCAGTTTCTCAGGCACTACATTCAATTTTATTTTTATTTAACAAAATTTTTTAGGGTTACGTACCTCAAAAGGAAAAAACGGAACCCTTATAGGATCACTTTGTTGTCCGTCTGTTTGTCTGTCTGTCAAGACCCTTTATCTCGGGAACGCGTGGAGGTATGGAATTGAAATTAAACCATATTTTCAGGTCTGCGGTCCCTTGAAGCTGTAAAAAAACAGTGTGAGAGAGTTATTGATGACTTTAATGACTATAATTCCGTTAATAAATACGTGTTACAGAGCCAAATATATTTTTATCAACACACAAGTTGACACTACCCTGGCGCTTTCACCTTATGAGGGTCCTTTTTCACTCGCCTATCGTCACTATCGAGCATGGTTTAAAAGCTTGTTACTTCATCTAACGCTAACCAACGCGATGTTTGACGAAAAGGCAACGCGAAAAAAGAGAGATGACGCCTGAAAGCTCTGTTTGCATTCGGTAATTGCGTGATTTACTCGAATATTTTATCCAGGAAATACGTGTTTATTTTAAAACCTGATGAGTGACAGGTCAGAATGGAAGAAAAAACATGTTGCGCCGACCCCAAATAACACGGGACAAGGGCAGGAAGATGATGATGATGAATAGTTTTTGAAAAAATTCATTGTCTTCATTCAGAATCTTGATTAAATTTTCAAGGCTTTTATTGTACATTTTGACTTTATTAAATTTTTGAGTAAATTTTGATGTGTCAAAGTTCATGCAAAATAGCAGATTTTCAGAGGTCTTTACTGGATTAGTTTTACACAAATTTATAAATTAATTTCAATAAAAGCCAAGATACTGCCACAAGATACTGTGTTTCCAAAATATCTAATGAAAAATCGTCGTATCCTACGAATAGGGGCGTAACTGCATAATAGCAACTTTTCAGGAGACACTTTTTTGTGTTTAATTAAATTAAATATTATCAAGTATATATTAGTGATTTCATATAATGTGTATGTATATATCTTAAGATTCGGCTAGGATTATTTTCAATAAATAATCTTTATATTTTAAATGCATTTTATCCCTTAAATCCTTATTCTCTGTTGTGTTAATCAATTTTCAATATTGGGTACATAGAAAAAAACCATAATGGTGATTGTGGCCGTGTTCTATGGAATAGCTATATTGCGAGACGAAGCCCTAATTTCGTTTGTGTCTTTCTTCTATGTTTCAGATTATGTTTTTCTTTCATTCTTCCTCAGATAAAAGGCACAATGTAACTTATTGCTCAAGTACAGCACTACTTTGCATTATGATATTAGAATGACTTAATTAAGTACAAACTCATTGATGTTATAATATTTGAACTTATTCAATACTACAATTTAACAAAAAGCGTTCCGCCGACTAGTGGCCGAACGGCGCTAGTACGCTCTCTCTGCGCCCGCGCACTCCCACTACTGCGAAGAAAGAGGGCGCGACGGCGATTGTAGCTCTTTTCTTTGATGAAAACGTAGTGCTTAAAATAGTGGCTTTTTAGAAAACCTAATTATTTGATAAACGGTACCGTTTTTAATTGTTTTATTGAACTGGTTATATGTGGTATGACGTGCAGAATTGGATTATGTAATAAAAAAAGAAAGCCCATATGTTCGTTAGGGCACTATTCGTATGATATGACGAAATATGTCATCATCATCATCATAATTTCAGCCGATAGACGTCCACTGTTGGAAGGCCTCCTACAAAGTGGACCGATGAACTAATATAGGTTGTGGGAATCCGATGGATGCGAGACGCACAGGACCGTTCTTTGTCGCGAAAAATATGTAATACGAATACTTAATACGAATATGTAATACGAATACGTCATAATCGCGTAAGAGCGGTTGTATGTAAAACAGTGAAAATGTATGTTGAGTTGCATCCCCTTAAGCAATCTCGCAGCCCGTCAAAGATAAATGATAATTATTTGTCCTAGGTATGGTCGGATATTATGAACTGAGGGTCAGGAGGGAACTCACACTCATAACCTATATCTTTACGGTAATTAGGGGGAGGATACATAATGCGGATATTTTGGCAAGGGTAGGTTTGTGTGTGCCGGACAGGTACGCGACGCGTCGACGACGGCCGCGCCTGCTGGCGGTGTCGCGCGCGCGCAATAAGTTATTGAGCGAGGCGCCTCTCAGGCGTGCGTTGCGCACGCTCAACCTCATAGCTGACGACGTGTATATATTTTATTGTGCGCCAATTGAATTCACTAAGATATATAAGTTAGTTGAGATATATGTAAGTTAGAAATAAGAAACCTCAATATCGATTTGAAGTAGTCTGTAAGGATATTGTTGGGAATAAAATAAAATAAAAAATCTAATAAAATAAATAATGATAATGATATTTATTCTGCAAAGAGGTTTTTTCAAAACACTTCTACACGTAAATTTTTTCATCAGTTTAAACTAGATGAGGCCGATGTTTCTTAGCTGACTACCCTGAGAAGAAACACCGAAACAAATTCAAGGGTCGAAGTCTCTTTGAAAGTCCATACAGCAAACATGTAATGGTCAAATCATATGAGAACCATGCAGATTAGTGTCTGAGATGACCTTTTGGGTTAAGAACCACACAGTTTTGAGTGGACCTCTCTAATCAGTGCAAGCATTTGTCATTATTCATATAGCTCAACTTAGGACTACTAAAGAGCTCATCAAACTCCCCAACCGCTTTTTTTCTGATCTCAAAGTGGCACATCTAAGTAACTCTTTACCTTTACAGAAACGTACGAGTATACTGCTGAAACTGCTAAGTGGCACGACACATAGCGTGCTTCTACTAATTAAGTTAAGCGTGCATATACGTGGGCTATGCGGAAGGCATTGTTCCTGAATAGCGTTTTGTGAGGCGGGATATGAAGGGCGCAGGATGATTACACGGCAGTTGAACTAGCATAAGTCGTATTTTTACAGTAGTCATACACACGCCATATAAACTCACGCCTTTTTCCCGAAGAGGTAGGCAGAACCTGTTCACGTATTGTTGTTCAAAACAAGTAGGTTCAGGATTGATTCGTAGTTTGACAGTAGTTCTCTATGTGTGAAATAGCTTTCTTCTCCCGTTTTTAGAGTTTCACTGATGTTATCTATTCAGGGTGTCTCTGACATCGACGCACAAACGAATACCATGGATCTAGTACATGACTCTGGACACCCAATGGTGGAATTTTTTGTCGGTTTTTTTTCCTATATTTTTTTTAATCTTTACGTTTTTTAATTTTAACTGTATACAATCGTTATTCTAACATTTCTAGTGAAAAAAAAAAATGAATTGATATAAAAAATTAAAAATGTCATCGGGGTTGATTAGAATAACGACTTTGTCTAGCCCGAAGACTTTTTAATTACGAGTAATAAATTTTTAATGATATTTTTTTGTTTAGTTTTTTTTTTTAGTAAAAATATCATCGGGGTATGTTAGAAGATTTTACACAGTTTAAATTTAAAAAATACAGTTTTTTTTTAAATTAGCTAAAAGCCGACGAAAAATTCCACCCCTGGGGGATCCAGAATCATATACTGGATCCGTGGTATTCGTTTGTGCGTCGATGTCAATGACACCCTGTACACAGGCTAATCTTTTTGCCGATAATTTATATTTCTTACACTATCATCATCATTTCAACCGAAAGACGTCCACTGTTGGACATAGGCCTTCCCCAATTGTTACCACAACGAACGGTCCTGCGTCTCGCATCCATCGTATTCCCGCGACTCTCACGAGGTCATCGGCCCAACTTGTGTTCTTGCGCTGTGCTAGAACATAATTTTGAAGCATTTACTGGGTTATGTTAATGGGTGTATGGTGATGTCACATAATCACGTGAATGGAATCAATTAGATGGAATCATCTGGGTGGTATAGATTGCCTGTTTAGTCTCGTGGTCAAAAGTGCGACTGCTGAGCATGGGGTTCTGGTTTGATTCCCAAGTTGGGCAAAAACTGCTATAAGGTTTTTCCATTAGGAATTACTTTGTAGGTACCTAGAGTTGGTAGTGTGATATCCCCGTGCATCGGAAAGCACGTGAAGATGTTGATCCTGTTCCTGATTTCTTCCCAGTCGTGCCGGATTGCTGTCTCATCGGACTATGAGTTACCATTGCCCTCTGGAAAGTAAAAGGCAACTTTAGGAAAGCACGTTTTTTCAGATAGAAACAAAAGTTTGAAGGGGATCTTCGTGTTAATCAACAATTTTCCCCAGCATTTAAGTCATTCTATTTATTCATTAATTGTAATAAAAACGGATGCTTTCATAGAAATCAACTAAATAAATACATACCAATGTGAAAAACCTAATTAGTTAGGTTTAGTCCGACCGTCCGGTAACTGTCCAGACCGAGCCCAAGTCGTCGACGGCGCGTATTGTTCCACGCGCGCCTCAGGGTGATGTCAGCAAATCGTAGGGGCCCAGCAGGGTCGAAGCCTACTGGGGCCATGGGTAGTGTGAAAACGAAACCCGGGGCCCTGGGACGAAAGGCCACGAAGGAACAGGAGTGGGTTTTTAGTCAGTAAAAGTCTGACACTATCTCCCGCTCCGCCCAAGAGCGGGATTTGTCATTAGATGATTTTCCCACATTAAAAAAAAAACTAGTTTGGTTCCTATTCACCCCTGCGTTCCTATTCACCCCGTTTGACGGTAATAGTTTGACACTCCCTCTCACTTCTACCGCTCTGGTAGAAGTTATTTGATAAATTTCCATTCAATAAAAAAAATTCCCATGTTATATATAAGACTTGATTTCTGCCTACATCTTCCAATAATATAGGCTTAAGGCGTCACGTTACGATGTAATACATGTTTCCTCAAAAATACGGCCATCTAGACATCTACGTGTTACCTCGTTTTTCATCACCAGCCTCCAATGATATCACGTGCAAGCAATTTGTATTATTCGAACAGTCAAGAGCAAAAATATGTGTTGAACTTATCATAATATTTTTTAGTTCGTTATTTTAGCATCAATCTAGATGTATTTATTGATTAGTGTCATTTTTATGATATGAAATTAAAATTAAATGTAATACATTACACCTACCAGTGTGTAATATTTTTGAATGATGACTGATGGAGCATGTTTTGTTGCATTTGGTCTACCGATAACAACTGATGGAGAATGTTGTATTGGTCTACCGATGTACAACTACTCTGCCTCCCTATAATAAGAATGAGGTATCTAACAAAAAGTAAATGTGGAGAAAAAGATATTTTAAGTAGAAAAACGGAAAAACACATGCTGCGATTTAGTAATTGCATTTATTAATATTCTTTGAATGTATCTTTTTTTGGCCCGAATCTCCTCTTAATTTAGTAGTATAACATTTAAGTTATTTAAGTTTTGATTTTTTTTTTAAATTTATTTTTTTAGCAAAAAAAGAACCTAGTACTCTGTTGATACAGGATTGTTTCCTAGTTTGAAGGACAGTGATCTTATTCAAGAGTAATATTCCTCTCATTTTTGGTGTTTCACCACTGATGTTACCTATAGACTTATATTATTTTGCGCAATAAATGATTATTTACTTACTTACATAAAACATTTAAGTTTTGATAATTGTTTGTGTGAAAGTGGTTTTAGCAAAAAAAAAAATAATCCGTAAAATTACCTAGAACTAAGTAGGAAAGCCGTAAAACTCCATATATCCCATGATTTATGACCTGCTCCCCTAGCCAAGTTACAAACGTTTCGTTTCGATTCTCTATTCGTTGATCGCCTCGAGTCGGCCACGCCTCCTATTCCTTGGTTCTGACCACGTGACTGAGCGTTGATATGACGTCAGAATAAAGGAATCGGAGGCGTGGCCTACTCGAGGCGATCGACGAAAAGAGAATCGAAACGAAACAGTTGTAACTTGGCTAGGGGGGCTGTTGAGGGTCGCGGGAATCCGATGGATGCGAGACGCACAGACCGGACATTATGACGACGCTTGGCAGAGGCCTATATCCAGCAGTAGTCGTTTTTCAACTGAAATGATGATCACAAATAAGTATGTATGTAGAAGCAGTCTTTCTCCTACCCCAAATAAATTTTCATGAGGGCCAGAATAATCACAGTTCAACTTTACCAAGTTTTTTTTTCAGTTGAGAAATCATTTAATGTTACGCCCTCCTACTCTACAGCGGAACGAGAGAATGAGTCAGACTTTTCCTGACTAAAACCACACCTATGTTTCTTCAGTTGCCCTTTGCGTTCTAGGATCACAGGTAACCTTTTCAGAAGTCAATCCATTGCCCTAGTAGACATTTTTGTCTTTGATTGTACGAATATACCTGCGTGACCTCAAACATTTTCGCACGAGAAGGCACGCTGGAGAGCTAGTATGCCAAGAATTTTGTCTCCATTGTGGACGCGTTAGACCAAAACTGAATGAAAATAAGTTTATCTTACTAGAATAACTATCGGGCCATCTTGTTTAGGTCTGTAGCAGTGTGGTCTATACAAAAATGTAGTTGCTCATTGACCTGCGTCTAATGTTTTTGGTGATTGGGAGCATCATAGCTTATGTATGATATATCCATGATGCTTGGTAGCAGTTTGTGTTTTAATTTTCTTTTTGTATATGTGAACAATTAAGTATATAACAAACTAGCGTCTGCCCGCGGCGTCGCTCGCGTGAAAGTAGGTTTCTCCATACAAACTTTGGACCCACATTTCACCCCCTTAGGGAGTGAATTTTGGAAAATCCTCTCTTAGTGCTCGCTTATGTCATAAAAGAAAACCTTATGCAAAATTTCACACTCCTAGTCTTAGTAGTTTCGGCTGTGCGTTGATATGTCAGTCAGTCAGTTTCTCCTTTTATATATATAGATAATATATTAAACTTTGCAAGTTAAACAAAAGCCTGTAAAAAGGGATTTTATTCACATTCCTTTATGGCATGGTTAAAAATTTAAACAGTCAGTAAAGTTGGCAGTGATACTAATAGTCCAGACTGAGACAGGCTCTTGAAATCTCTTTTTAATACTACCCAAAGGATAACTTAAATGAATTTATCTGGAGAAGACTTCCAAGTTGGCTAAACTCCAACTGGAACGGCCAAGGTCAAGATGAAAATAGAAAAATACTGAGCAAGTGCGAGACGAATTCGCGCCCTGAGGGTTCTGTACAAATTCACCTATGAAAATAGTTCAATTCCCGTATCTCTCGAAGATTTTTCCGATGCGTTATTTTTTTTTGTAACGTAACAATAAATTTACTGTTTTCAGATTTATTCCTATACTTATGCTATAAGGCCATGCTTCATCCTGAATTTCAGGATTTTAGGTCAACGGAAAAGTACCCTATGAATTTTGATTCCCTCGAGAGTGTCGAAATGTACGTTTTTTGTGACATAAACGGCCGTACTTTTTTTTTGTTAACACAAAAGTTTGATTTTTCGCGGCTTCAAGGGACCGCAGATCTGAGTGGTTATAATGGTTTTAATTTTAACTCGATACTTCCACGCGTTCCCGAAATAAAGGATCTTGACAGACAGACGGACAACAAAATGATCCTTTAAGGGTTCCGTTTTTTCCTTTTGAGGTACGGAACCCTAAAAATTGATTATATGAACTTAGATAATTGTAGCTTACAATGTATTTCTTTCAACCTCTTGACAATCTATACCTAACATTTTTGTTGAAGAAACTATTCTATTTTCCTATAGCTATTATTCACTAGCTGCTACCAGCGGCTTCGCATGCGCGAAAGTCGAAAATAATTTTAAGGGAACGGGACCTTAGTGCTATTCCAAAACATGCTCTTCTCGTGTTCCTACTTTCATGCAAAAGCGTTCAACCCTTCAAGCGTGAAGAAGTAACAAACATAAAATTAGTGAGATTAGTGTGATAATAATCTATTCAGTTTTAAACGTCTCCATAAATTCCTACCATTTTACACTAAGGTTAATCTTGCTCCATCTCTTTTACCGCTCATAGATTATGCAGATGTCTGTTATCTAGATGCTACGGAGGTTCTCCTAAACAAATTTGAGCGACTGCAGAACTTGTGCATCCGCTTCATTATTGACCTCCGCAAATACGACCATGTGTTAGAGTTTCGGACCAGACTGAAGTGGTTGCCGATTCGGCGTCAGCGAGATACTCATATCCTGTCTCTTCTCTACACTATCCTTCACAATCCTTATTTCATATATATCCTATTTTCGCGCGTGCACGTGCGGCCTCCTCCTTTGCTGATATTACGACTTCGCAGAAGGAGGCGTCCGACTGCCACTCCTCCTCGCTTCGGAACATGGCCTGTACCAAGACTCGGCGCTAGAGATCGTTGCCGCCGATCTCCCTCACGAGGACACGGCGGTGCTCTGTCCATGCGGGGCACACCTCTACAGTATGCTTCACCGTGTCCTCCAGGAGGTGCTCACAGTGGTTGCACCCGGGCTGACGATATAACTGCAAGTCGTCTGCATAGTGCTGCATAGAGATTATAGTTAGAAGTAAGGACCTTAGTGAGAGCGTTTATAAAAACTGAGAAAAGTAGAGGAGGGAGGACGCCACCCTCAGGTACACCCGCAGCCAAATCACACCATTCAGAGGAACTCACATCAGATTGAACAGACTGCGAGCGGTGATTACTACTTTATCACGAAACAAAAATACAGGAACGCGAAACTGTGGTAAAAATCTGTTCACATTTTAAAAGAGACATGAAAAATGCTCACTATATAGTCTACAAAAGCCTAATACATCAAATAAATAAGACTGGCCTGGAAAACTAATTTCACCAACAAAATTCGTATGAAAACGCTGTTAATTTCAATGTGTTTTTCTCCAAGGATTAACGTAGGAATTAAAACGGGTTCTAATTGAAATTCCCACTAAGCTGGATGTATTTGTGTTATGAACGACTTCGCCTCGAGATTTATTTGTTTCATTAATTTTGAGTGGCATTTTAAGTATCACAGTTTTTATGGTTCTTTTGTGGTGAAAGGGAAGAAATAATGCTTTTTTTTTTTGCTTTTTTTAACCCCCGATCAATAAAGACTGGAATCAAAAGTTTGACGTGTGGATCTTGCCTTTAGGTACGTGGGTTTGTATGTCTGTCTGTAGCATCGTTCTTCCTTTTTCTTTCTTTATTATTGATGTGCTCGCGTTTGGCCTATCTCACCAGGATGAAAAGCGACGATATGGAGCAACGCTTGCCTAGAAGTGACCTAACCTCCATGCCAAGTTACAACCGTTTCGTTTCGATGCTCTTTTCGTGGATCGCCTCGAGTTGGCCACGACTCCTATCCCTTTGTTCTGACCACGTGACTAAGCGTTGAGATGACGTCAGAATAAAGAAATCGGAGGTGTGGCCTAGTCGAGGCGATTAATGAAAAGAGAATCGAAATGAAACGGTTATAACTTGGCTAGGGGGGCTAATCTCTCTTGACTTTAAGACCCCTAAGTTGTAGCTACCAGGAAAAAGACTCCTGCAGGAAATTCCACTCACAATGAATGTGTTCTTAAACGTTTCGTGCGTATGGGTAGGATGTTCACCGTGTACCGCTGGTGCATCGCCGTACGTCTTGTGGTCTGATGTTGAAACCTAAACAGTCCAAACATTCATCGATTAGAAATTTTAAAAATCTGTTACTTCAGTAATATTGTAAGAACATGATAGCGTAATGCATCAGCATGACCTGGAATCTAGAGGATTCCTTCCTTCCGTATTCCACTGTCACACAGCAGCGGTATATTGTTTGAGCTCATTAAAATTGTGTCAATGAACACGTTATATATACACAGGGTGGCGCAAAAGTAGTGTCATAATTTGAATTGATGATATTTATTAGAAAAAATTATAGCGCGAAAATAGCCAGGTCCCGAGTAGAAACACAGTGTCTTCGTGGCTTCATCATCATCATCATCATTTCAGCCGAAAGATGTCCACAGTTGGACATAGGCCTCCCCCAAGCGTCTTGTTTTCTCGTTTTGTTTTTCCAATAAATTCGTGACCTTTATTTTTTTTCAGGCTTTATTTTATTTTTAATAAAAGTGAGAAAACTATTCCTTTCTTTCTTACCTATCGTCTTCTAGATATTTACAGCAAGTTAAAAAAAAAAACTTTACTTACCTGTTTTCTTACAATAACCGTAATAAAAACGGAACAACATAACAGCCAGTACGACTGCATTGCGCAATTAAGCCTTTAATGAAATTAGGATTTGTAACTTCACTCGTAATTAAATGAACAAAGGAAGACTTTTAACTACCCCTGGGGGAGAATGGTAATGATATAATGGTCATTTTCTCACAAACTTGCTTTTTCTCGTGTCATCACCCTCGAGGCCTATCCCATCATTATTTTTCCGAAATCTAAACGCATAAAGTAAAAGTACTGTATTCAAGGTCATAAACAATGATGACAATGGGTTCTTTGTGACTTTTTTAACTAGAAAAGTAGATTTTGAGGAACTAATTTGACTATGTTCAGTAAAATGGAATGTCTAATTTTGGCAAATACCATTTCTTTGACATTTTTTCCATTTCTCCTGGAGCGTAGATTGTACATACGTCTATATAACTTGAAAGACCTTGAAAAACGCTTAATTGTCGTTTTGCACACACGTTTTTATGTTTTTTTTTTGTCTGACAATGTTGGTTTCTAAATCTTTGTTTTTCCTGGAAAAATCCAGAAAAGCTTTTTTTTTGTGATTTATGTAAAAACGCGCAATTACATAATAATAATACCCCAGAGCGCCCGAGGGGTTAATAATGCTCGCAAGCATTCAAAACAACTTAGGGTCATAAACAGTTAGAAAAGTAGATTTTGAGGAATTAATTTGACTATGTTCAATAAATTGGAATATTTGATGTTAGCAAATACCATTTCTTTTACCTAATAACACTTGCATACATTCAAAACAAAAAAAATGAGTTTAGCGCCATCTAGCGAGATCAAGGTAACGCTTGAGACCTTAGATTTCACATTAAGACGGCCCTTCCCGATTTATTATCAACGTGAGCATGATTTAAAAGTCGAAACGAATTTAATCTGTTTATTTTATCGAAATTATAGTCAACTCTCCAATTATTTTAGTAATACAAACTAAATAAATACTTTGAGTGAGAGAGAATCATCAATCAGTTATCTTTGCTAAACTACTTAATCTTTTTGCCAACAACGATTTAGGACTTGCCAAAATAGTTTGTACTAATTCAACATCTAGGAAATTAGAACTAGAACTAAGAGGTTACGATGGGGTTGGCGTATCCATGTGGATTCAATGAATTGAAAAAAAAAATTACTTTAGTACAGCCAAAATTAATTTCAGTAAAACTATAACAATATTACCACAATTAATAATTTAGATCACAAAAACTATTAGTGAGCCACACCTCGGAAGTGTTGACCGGATTTAAACTGTTGTAACCTTCGCAGTTCGGAACTCATTAGCAAATGGTTTACGAGGAACCTCCATGGGGTCAATGGGGTCAACAAACATTGGACCTAATTAAACAGACGTGCGAGTAGTTAGACATTTAGTTCATTAAGAGTAATTGTTTAGTACTGTTTACTGGGTTACTTATACTTAGGTAGTTTTGTCTGAATCCTTTCAATTATAAAATGCCTAATTACACTGGGCCGCAAAAATAACGGGTCATCTGGAAAAATGGTTATATGAATATCTCTCAAACTTTTTAAACTGCGATGTGTATTTTTGTTGACAAAAGGATACAGTCACATTTTTATTAGCGACCCCGAATTTTTGCGGCCTAATGTAGTAGGTTCCATATTCCTTCCATTAATTCAAAGAGCCAAATTAAAAGTATTACTAGATACACTATTGATGAGTGCCATGGAAGGGAAACTAAGAAAAACAATTCGTACAAAAAAAAAAATATTTAAAAAAATATCCCACACTAAGAATTACCCCTGTAATGTAGGTGCCTTCATGAATATATAGACTCAAATATACAAGACACCCAGATCAAGAACAACTAAGTCATAAAAATATTTGTTTCTTGCGGGAATCAAGCCTGCGACACGCAGCGCAGCAGCCACTCGCTGAACCACTGCTACGTACAATATTAACAGTTATGTTTAATCTCTTTGAATATATAATCTATATCTATATCTATCTAATCTTCTATCTTCTATATATATATAAATGGATAGCTGTTCGTTAGCCTCGCTAAAACTCGAGAACAGCTGGACTGATTTGGCTAATTTTGGTCTTGAAATATTCATGATCCTCCAGGGAAGGTTTAAACAGTGAAAAAATATTGAAAAATTCTCTCTCCATCTCTAATTAAAGTCATTTTAAAATGAATTATGCTGATTCTGGTAATGTCAATAGATGGCGTTATCCTTTGACCGTTTAGTTAAGGCATCACAATAGTCAATGAATATTGTGATGCCTTAACTAAACGGTACGAAGTTTTCCGGGTCAGCAAGTTTTAAATATATTTGAATTAAGAAATTCAGAACGATTAAATAATAAGAGAATCGTAATTACCTACCTTAGAAATACTGTTCTCATTTCACAAAATTACCTACGTCAAAGAAAATACATATTCAGACGTATAAAAGACATAGAGTCGAAAATCGCGTAAACTAAACGTCCTTGTACAAAGCGTTCATTACAATATCAACGGGAGCTTTTCAAGAGGGTTTGAGCTCTATTGTCACAGAACATATACGTGCCGTTATTTAAGCTTGCTTGCGAAAGTCGTTTCAATCAGAATAAAAACGGTGTGCCGAGGAGAGACTAGGGTGAAATGAGATGAGTGATAATGAAAGAGGGAGACAGAAATCTGATTTTGAAGTTATTTTTTTTTATTGTCTCTTCACCATCCTTGGTTAACTGGTAGAGAATGCCTAAGACATTAATTTCGTCCTTGTACTTTTGTGTTGCATGAAGATTAAATAAATAAAGGAGGAGGGTGAGCGTCTATGCTATATGCAAAAATAAACGCGTGCGCCGTAATTGTGAACGTGTATATGTTTCCGTAAAAAATTGATGTGCACAGTGAGCCAAAATATATTAGTATTCACATAAAAGTTTATTAAGACTAGTATCATAAGGACTCAAAAACAATTTGGTTCTTGGAACGCTTGTTTCAGAAATAATAACTTAAATATTAAAAAAGGCGAAATACTCTATGTTTGGGCCATAATTACTTTGATTTACTATATTATTTATCACATAAATGTCACAGAATAAAAAAATATTTATTAACATGATAATAAGTATCTTTTACCATAAAAATGCATTTAAAAAATAGTCGAAAAGAGAAACTTCTTTTTTTTGAGAGTGTGATGGGCAAATGATGCTTCTTGTTAAGCCTCCTCCTTTTTCATATAAGTTCCTTGTTATTGACGAGCCGATCCGACAGACGGACCTTGCGAACATAACCAGATCTTCACAAACCTTCACCGCGATCGACGTCAACAACATCGTCTTTCTTCAGGCGTCTAGTGTATGACAATCTTCGCCCATCTATCTGGGTGCATTAGTACGATGTGGCCAGCATACTCCCAATTTAGCCTGGCTACTTTTTCCCATCATCTGCTACTTGAATTGTGTGTGGTGTTGCAAAATGTCATTGCTGATGAGCAGAGGCGTAGGGTAGCCAGCCTATCGATATTTTACAGGATGCATTTTGGAGATAGTGCGCGGGAATTGCATAACTTGATTCCACCATCATCTTTCTACCATCGGACAACCCGACGTACGGCGAGTATCCGCCCTTACGTTGTTGAAACCTCTACGGTCTGGACTAAGCGTTTATACCGCGTACATCGAAGGACAGGATAAATTTGCCTACTGCGGTCTTCCCATCCGATTATAATTTGGGTATTTTCAAGGCTAGAGTGAATAGGCTCCTCATAAACCAGTGCGCCTCATCATCAACAATTGCATCACTGCTTACCATCGAGTCGGATCGCAGCACTAGTTTAATTTATTAAAAAAAAACAATTAAGTATTATTAAAAATAAAATTCACTTATTCGTCAAAGTACTCTTCCACATTGCTGTCGTCGACTGGCAACATTGAATCCTGTGCATTGTTCCTTTAACCAAAGTACAAGCCAGCCCTCTGGCCAAAGTGTCGATCAGTCAGCAAGAAATATCTTCAAAAAATTCTTCAAAGACGAATCAATATAAATTCGGAACAAGGATGGAACAATTTAAGCCACAAACTTATTTTGATCAAAGTTTAAAATGTTTAACTTAGAAATGCTAAGTTATTTCAGCAAGATTGAAAGCTGTTAATATTAAAGAAGGTTCAAACATTACTGGGATGGCGTTTATTTGTTGGTTACGTCATGTTATTGTTCAGGAAAACGTTAAGGAAAATTTCATTATTTTAAATTAACTTAAACTTTTTTGATGTTTGTTTTGGAACTTCTCATTCTTAAAAACCTCACCAAATTTCGAAATTGCTATTTGATTTACCAGTGAAAGAAAGTCATAAATAATTGAGTACAGACAGTTTTCTTTGAGGGCTCTCTTTGGTTTCTTTGATCCCTAATACATCTTAAACGAAATCAGTTGACTGAGTTTACCATTGAGGAACGCTCAATGGTAAACTCAGTTCTTTTTTCGACCACATTGTTTTGCTTCGTTTTTGTAAGAATCTCGTATGTACAGTTTGCAGCAGAAATGGGTGGTCATGTTTTAAATACGGTTACTGCCCAAAGCAATGATCAACTTACTTTCAGAAAATCATAGTCGTAGTGTCAAGAGGATCATTGGCAATAATGCACTCGTCGAGTTGAAGCGTCAAAGTCTTGAACATCGACGCCGAGTTGTTAGGCGGCTGTTGGTTTTGTACCGGTTACAATTAGTTAATTTCGAAAAAAACCTCTCATTCCGATAATGACAATAATAAATATGTTATCTTCTTGTTGCTAAGTCACATTGTGCTCGCAACCGTTTTTGGGGGTCCATCTATTGAATGTAGAAGTCACCTTTTTTATCGATATAATTATTTATTAATAACATTGTTCAGGCAGGGGCCATAGTCTTAACATAGTTCTTGATAACTAATCCAATTAAGCCTCAGCCTTGCTTATGCTTTTCAAAGTTTCAGGACCATATGGTCCTGCGTACGTTGTTTTATCTCAGTGCTACGAGATAAAGGGAGAAAGGGCCATAAAGTGATTTACAGTGCGAAACCATGACACTGCGAAAGCTTTTGATCAGTTTTTTTTTATGGGAAAATCATCCAATTACAACATACTCTCACGCTCCGCCCAAGACACCCGCCCTGACTAAAAACCTTCTCCTGTTCCTTCTTTGCCTTTCATACTAGGGCCGAGCAGTTTTTTTTTTCCAGAAATTATTCTTTACAAACAAACAAGTTTACCTTTTTTGTTTTCATGTACATATACCTGCTATGTGCTGCCCGTGGTTTCACTTGCCTGAAACCCCATTTAGGAGTGAAAAAGTTTTATTTCGGAAAATCCGTTCTTATTTATTTATTTTTTGAGTGCATTCATGTCGTTTACAAGATCTTGTTACATAATATAAGTTTCGTATATGAACCCTGCTAGGGTACCTCTTCTCTTATTCCTCATTTACGTCTTAAAAACAATCATCATCATCATCATCATCATCATCATTTCAGCCGAAAGACGTCCACTGCTGGACATAGGCCTCCCCAAAGTGTCGCCACAATGTACGGTCCTGTGCGTCTCGCATCCTTCGGACTCCCGCAACCGTTACCAAGTCATGGGTCCACCTTGTAGGAGGCCATCCAACGCTACGTCTTCCGGTACGTGGTCGCCATTCCAGAACCTTTCGGCCCCAACGGCCATCCGTTCTGCGAGCAATGTGCCCTGCCCATTGCCACTTAAGTTTGGCGATTCTTCGTGCTATGTCGGTAACCTTGGTTCTCCTGCATAGCACAAAAAACAATACTTGTAAAAAAAGTCAGCTTTCCAGATCCACGTGTTAGGCTGGGCGTAGATGTGTTAGATAGTAAGGCCTTTTCTTTAAATTACAGATTCAACTTACAGGTATTCAAAGAACTCTGCTCTCAAAACGGTGAAGGAAAACATCGTGAGGAAACCGGCATGTCCTAGAATCAAAAATTCGAAGACATGTGATATCACCAACCCGTACTGGGCCCGCGTGGTGGATTACGGCCTATTCCTTCTCCTAGAGAGGAGGCCTGAGTCCCAGAAGTGGGAACATTAAAAGGCTGATGATGATGATGATTCAAAGAACTAGGGCCATGAGTTGACTTCCAAAAAGGAAATCAGTGGTCCTGGAATGCAAAGAGCAAAGAAGGAACATAGGTGTGGTTTTAGTCAGTAAAAGTCTGACACGCTTTTTCGTTCCGCCCTAGAGCGAGAACAGTCTAAAAAAGTATTAAATGTAATGATAAGAAAGAAAAAAATGTTTACTTAATCCTACAGAACACCATTCACGATACTTCTGTTTTTTTTTTGGGTTTCGTACCTCAAAAGGAAAAATCGGAACCCTTGTAGGATCATTTTGTGGCCCTTTATCTCGGGAACGCGTAGAGGTATCGATTTGAAATTTAAACCATATACTCAGGCCTGCGGTCCCTTGAAGCTGTGAAAATTTTAAATTCAGAGATAACGAAAAAAAAGTTACGGCCATTTATTTATGCCGCAAAAAATGTGCATTTCAACACCCTCAAGGGAATAAAAAAAAATCACGTTGACCTAGAATCCTGAAACTTGTTATGGAACACGATCTCATAGCACAAGTATAGAAAAAAATCTGAAAACTGTAAATTTGTAGTCGGAATAATCTTCGTAACTCAATTCGGGAATTGAACTGTTTTCATAGGTAATTTTGTACGGAACCCTCAGGGCGCGAGTCCGATTCGCACTTGCCCAGTTTTTTTTTCTACATGACCTTAAAGTAAAGCTTTCATCATACTATAGTTTTGTTCATGCTTGCACGAACACGGAAGGGTTGTATTACTTACAATAGAACATACTGTAAAGTCAATGTTATGCTTGAATGAGATCCATAATGTAATGAAGGTTTGATAGCAAATTCTGAGAAAGTTTTCAGGAATAAACCCTAAGCATTTTCTTGACTATATTTTGCATTGGCAATCATGCAATGACTTCTCCTGCTCTTGGGCGGTGCGCGAGGGCATGTCAGACTTTTACATTTTACAAAATAGCAGAATTTCAGAGGTCTTTACTGGATTAATTTGACACAAATTTATAAATTAATTTCAGTAGAAGCCTAGATAATATCCACAAGATACTGTGTTTCCAAAATATCTAATGATAAATGTGTAATAACGTCATAATCTCGTAAAAACGGTTGTATTTAAAAAGAGTGAAAACCCCCCTTAATAAAAAGCCTCGATAAGAAATAAAAATCTTAGGTCTCTAAAGGTCTCGCAGTTATCCAGGTTTCACTGCATTAAGTCAAGTACAGATCGGCCGTTGTAACTTGACGGTTCTGAACATAGGCTCTGCGAACTTTCGCGCATGTACACTCGTAAAAAAAGTGTTATTGGAATTCATTATTTTTTAAACCGAAATTCGAATATAAATTTCTTGATACAGAGACCAAGTACAAATAAAATAAATATCAAAACGCTATGAGACAGAAAGCTAAAAAAATAATGTACCTAATGAATTAAAAATTCACTCACCTTTCGATAGTAGCAAATTTTTGTCACAATCACACACAATATTATTTACAGTTTGATAAACTTTTTATTATTTAATCACTTTCGCTGAGGGGGGAAATCCCTAACATATAGTCATCTGCCCCTTGCGTACTTTGTGAGGTACTCAATATAGGTTCGTCATCGTCATCATAATTGTCGTCGCTCTCACTTTCAGATTCATTTTCTGAGTCTGATCCTGTATTAATGACGAATTGTTCCGTCATTTCATCAATAATATGATCGAATAAACACAAACAAAAAACTTAACAAGAAAATTATAACAACTAACAACGATCAACGAAAACTTTTGTAACCGCCCGCACTCAAGATAGAGATAGCGACACGAACACGACACCAATGCTAACGTGTGACTGAGACACAATACCGCGTCCCGAGCATTACCGAATATGCACGAAGTTTTACGGAGTAAACAAAAAGGGATGTCCAATATGCGTATCTGAAGGTGTTGTTTAATCGATTATTTTTCGAAATCGATTGAAATCCAATTATAAAAATATATTTGATTAAATTTTATAAGGAGGTTTAAAATATTCTCAAACAGTGGTTATTGTAGTAGTCGTTTATAAATAACTGATATTTTACTAAATCATGTCTAAAAATAAAATTTTATTCGTTTTTTTTTTCATTAAAGTCGAAATCTCGTTTACTAACGACAACATTCACTATGTTTGTAAATCTATTCCGTTCAATATCTCATAGAAACAAAAATTAATAAATTCCATATCGATTACGGTATTTGATTGAATAAAGGGTCGATTGTGTTTACATAGAGTCAATCTCTAGCCTAGACCTCCGCCCCGCGCACGTCGCCTCATGCCACCATTTTGTTCCTAAAAAACGTTCGTGCGCAGCCTTCTTCGCGAAGTTCAGGGTCGCCAAGATATAACGGCCGATCTGTAGATATCAATTTATATCAATAATGTCAATAATTTATATTAATAAAGTAACTCTTTCAACAATTCATCTTCATTCTTTTTAAAGTATTGAACCTAGGACATCATACCACAATCAATAGTTCTCACACAACAATATAATAACGAACACAACACCGACTTTAAAGTCACCGCTTTACGGCTTTATCGTACCGCGTTTGTGATGCCGACACCTCCCGGATTACACGGCTCGGCAAAACTGCCGGCTCAAAACCGGATAGCGGCTGGACGGTGACCGGACGCAGTGGTGACTGGATCAAGATAAAAGAGACTAAGAGTGTCATAAAAATCCGGTTGTGTTAGTTGACTTTTATTTTATGACTTGTGTTGTGTAGTAGAGATAGCCGTTTGTGTTTAGTTTTGACTTGTGTATAAATTTACCACCTCTGATAAAAACTACCCTCACGCTGTTGAAACTTCTACGGTACATCGAAGGACTGGAACAATTTGCCTGCTGCGGTCTTCCCATCCGATTATAATTTGGGTGTCTTCAAGGCTAGAATGAATAGGCTCTTAATAAATTAGTGCGCCTCACCATCAACGATTACATCACTGATTACCATTAGATGGGGTCGCAGTCAAGCACAAGTTTGTATTAATAAAAAAATAAAAAAAACTAACATCCGATTATCCTTAACACGATTGAAATTTGTACAATTTGTTGTTAATACAAGTACGCCCAATGAAAGTATGACATTATTTGCACCACTTCTCATAACGCCAAGTAAAGTAAAGACAAGTAAATCCTATTAGTTAAACTTTACCACCACAACACTTGCAAATGTGAAATATATTGTGTCATAATGTGCGCACCTCACAAGAGCGGCGCTGGACCGAATGTGTTAAGGAATGTGTGAATGGTCTAGGGTAATAATCATAGCGGTAAATCCCTACTTTGAAGAGTGGCTGGAGGCGTCACAGGGTCCTCACCTTCCGCATATCGCAGCTCCTCAACGGACATGGTAAGTACAGGAGGTTCCTGTACCTGATTCAGGCGGAAGAAACGCCCGGGTGTCACCATTGTGTGAACTGCTTAGAAGACACGGCGGAGCATATGCTGAAGGTGTACTCTGCTTGGGCAAAGCACAGCCATGTCCTCGTGGAGGCAATCGGTGGCTGCGAGTTCGCAAGAGCCGCTAGTTCAGGTCATGGTCTGGAGTCAGGAGGAATAGCAGGTGGTCGATTCCTGCTGCGAAGCAGTAATGCTAGCAAAGGAGACGGCCACACGCGTGAGGTAACGAATATCCTCACGCCCCAGCCACGATAGTCACGGGCTTGCGGACGACGAGCATAGCTCACCGTCTGTACGCTGGCGACCAAGCCTAAGTCGTGGACAGCGCGTAGTGTTCCATGCACTCCCCAAAGAAATGTTCTTAAACCGTAGGGGGCCTGCTAGACCCCCGAGGATTTTTTTTTATTTTAACATTATAACTCAATAAAGTCACTTCATCCATTCATCACCCTAAATTAATTACAAAACTTGTATCCTTTAGCAATTGTGTTAAAGGTAAACGCACTATAATCCAGTGTCGTGTCTGTAACAAGCGCACGTGATGTCGCGTGCTGACCACTCTATTTTAAAATAAAACACCCGTGTACATTTAGATTAAATGCTCAACTGCAGTAGGTGCTTATGGTAATAAAATATGTATGTTAGGTCGGGTGTCAATTATACCATTGCTGAAAAAATTTACAATTACATAATTTCATCTCCCAGTCGCAGCCACAGGAGAAGCTCCGGGAATCGAGAGTCGCAGCGCGATCCAATGCCACCGTAGGCGCGGACTTACGGACGACAAGCAATAGGTACTAAATTTAGTGATGCAACGGAAGTGTCTTAACGGAAGCGGAAGCGGAAATAGACGTCAAAAGTAGATTTTTGCGTATGCGGAAGCGGAAACGGAAGCGGAACTATGAAGAAAAAGCACAATTTTTTTTTTTTAAATAACAGAACGTTTACGTCATAATCACGTCACGTGCTGCCTCCTCCTTTGCTAGCATTACTGCTTCGCAGAAGGAGGGCTGGACCATAGCCAGTATCAAGGCCCGGCGCGAGAGATCGTTGTCGCCGATCTCCCCTACGAGGACATCGCGATGCTCTGCCCAAATGGGGCACACCTCTACATGTATACTACATATACTACGCTACTAATCTAATACAAAATCTAGTGACAACCAAAGGGTAGCTAGCTACCTAATTCTCATCTCTATAAAATACAAGAACTCTAGGTTCACGTAATGTGCTTTAGGTCTTCCACTTCAATAAACTCTTTGGTCGCTAGGTAATATTACCTTTTTGATCGAGAAGCCTAGTTTTGAAGGCTCGTTAAGGGCGGAATTCACCAATAAAACTAATCGCGTTTTAATTTTTGGCCCGCGTAATCGCGTTTAGCCGCTGTCACTAGTGTCTGTATTTTTCTTTTGTTGTATTTTTACAAGTGAAACTAGTGACAGCGGCTAAACGCGATTATGCGAGTCAAACGTTTAAACATAATTAGTTTTATTGGTGAATTCCGCCCTTAGAGCCTTTTGGTCTCAAGCTACTTTATGTAAGTACATAAGTAACTATTTGTGCTAGTAGAAAACGAGGTAGTATGGTCTTGACATTTTATTTATTGTAACTGAAATTGCGAAGCTGCCGTATTTTAAAGTTAAGAGAGTCAAAACTATCTTGTAGATATTATGTAGGCTTCTATAGAAATAAGTACATAAATTTGTATAAAACTAATCTAGTAAAGACCTCTGAAAATCTGCTATTTTACGTGAACTTTGGCCCTGCATTTTTTTTTTAGGTGGGAAAATCATCTAATGACAAATCCCGCTCTTGGGCGGAGCGAGAGATAGTGTCAGACTTTTACTGACTAAAAACCTACTCCTGTTCCTTCTTTGCCTTCATCCCGGGCTTTGCTTTCACACTACCCGTGGCCCCAGTAGGCTTCGACCCTGCTGGGCCCCTACGATTTGCTGACATATCCCTGAGGCGCGCGTGGAACAATACACGCCGCCAACGACTTGGGCTCGATTCGGGCGGTTACCGAACGGTCGGACGGCGGGCTACCCATTGCTCGTCGTCCGCAAGCCCGCGCCTACGGTGGCCGGAAATCGGAATCGGAATCCTGGCGGCGGTTGGGGCGGGCGTGAGGACCATTGCCTTATGCGATCGGCCGCCTCCTTTGCCAGCATTACTGCTTCGCAGAAGGACGCGACCACCTGCCACTCCTCCTCGCTCCGGACCATGGCCTGTACCAAAGCCCGGCACGAGAGATCACCGCCACCGATCGACCCCACGACGACACGGCGTTGCTCTGCCAAAGCGGGGCACATCTCCAACGTGTGCTCCACCGTGTCCTCCGGGCGGTCCTCACAGTGGCGACACCAGGGCGTCACTTCTGCACGAATCCGGTGCTGGAATTTCCCGAAACTTACCGTGTTCGGTGAGAACCTGCGTCATGCGGAAGGTGAGGACGCCGTGAGGTCTTTCCAACCACGCCTCAAAGAGGGGACTTACCGCCATAATTGTGGCGTGCCCAATCTTATAAGGGTTCCGTTTTTTCCTTTTGAAGTACGGAACCTTAAAAACGTAAACCATCCCTTACATACCGAAAAAAGCCGGGCCTAACGTAGTTATCCAGCTCATAAATTGTACAAATAAACCACTGTAGGTATCTAGCAAGGGCCGGTAATGGGATCAAGACGTGCCTAATACCGTGTCTACGTAATACAAGACTTTACGGCTTGTAGAGTGAAAAACGACGTATCCCTGAGGCGTGTGTGGAACAATACGCGCCGTCATCGACTTGGGCTCGATTCGGGCGGTTACCGAACGGTCGGACGGCGGGCTACCCATTGCTCGTCGTCCGCAAGCCCGCGCCTACGGTGGGCAGAAATCGGAATCGGAATCCCGGTGGCGGTTGGGGCGGGCGTGAGGACCGTTGCCTCACGGTTACAGCTTCTAGTTTCAGTGGTCCTGTAAAAATCTGATTAAATGTGTGGAAGATGCGTGGGTCCGTATCTAATCTGTTTGTTTTCGTTTTGCTAAAAATTTTGGTACACAATGACGTATGCTATGTACATATTGCCCTAGTATGACTGACACTGAATGCATTAACGGCTAGTTTTTAGATCCGTTGTTAACTTAATCAATGGTAAAAATATTAGCATAATCAGCCTTTTTTCAATATTCCCACTGCTGGGACACAGGGTTCCTCTGGAAAGGGAAACAACTATCCCAAAGAAACTTTTATACTAATTAATTTAATCACAATAACAAAACAGCAGCGGCAACAGTCTTTGGATATTATTTTATCGAAACATGTAGGTATATTGCTTACGTCATCGATAACGCAGGCGTGGGCGCCGCGCCACTAACAGCTGATCGGGTGAAGGCGCGCGCGCGAAATCCAAAGTTTCAAACAGCTGTTTTGTTATTTTGATTAAACTAATTAGTTTAAAAAAAAACTTTGTTTGGGAAAGTTGTTTTTAATCATGAGTACAATCACGTGTTTAAGTATCGGTCACTTATTACCAGTCACCCTATATACGACTATCATTTCAGTCTAGTAGTTAGTGGCCCTCACTGCTGTGCCGAAGGTCGTGGGTTCGATTTCCACCCATGTACGGTGCAACCGCACATTGCGTAAATGCTCTCTCATCATAATTGAATTGTTATTAATTAACACACATTTTACATCAACTTCAGTTCACATTCGGACCGCGTCATAGCAACACCTCATTTATCATTAGTAAAGGTCGTGGACTCAGTATACGTATCAAGTGAATTACATAGTTTTGCTTATATCATTCAGCATCCCTATCAATCAGAATCAATCAGCAAAAGAAGTACGGTAACAAACCCTACAACCCAAGACTAATGTTTGTCTGATGAACTCGATCTTCAATATTCTTTGTCTGTGTGTAATTTATCTATATTATATATGTTATTGTCAAGTACTCGTAGCACAAGCTCTGTTTAGTTTGAGACTAGACGGCGTTGTGTGATGTTTGTAGAATATTGTTATTATTTTCTACTTTCTCACGGACAAAACCGCAGGCAGAAGCTCAGCTCAGAAGTCTCTGATAAAATTTTGCTTTGTCCAAACCCTATAGTTTCTTTTATATCACTCCTACAGAACTCCAAAAAAACAACACGAAATCTATCAATTTGTACATGTTTCTATATAAAACAGACTCGTTTCTACGCTATCTCTAACTCGATAGTAAATCAAGAATCAGAACGAATTTATATTCTGAATATGCACGAACGTATTACCTACAGGCTTTTCTATTGAAATTCGTAATATATCTCTCTCTTTGGACTAGGATTTTTCACTTTGACGCGTATATTCTGCCCTGAAACGTAAAGTTTCGTGTTCAAAAATACGAAGGCGTTGGCGTGAATACACATTTAGATTTTTGAGGAAAAAACTGTAGTGAATGTGGTTTTTTTTTCTACCAATACCTTACTTTTGTAGCTGGCCTATCTTTTATTCTGACTTTACACAATTGCAACTTCAGTAATATTGAATTTAATTCAACTAGTACGTGCTAATTCGAAGTTTGTTTTTTTTTCTCAAAAATTTCGAACCATTTGATACTTCAAACTCTCAATAAATCGCAATATTTTAAAACTTTTTCGAATTCCAACTAACGAGAGTCGACTGTATGTTTACATGATTTGTTCTTTCTACAATGATCTGTCTCTGCTACCTATGCTCAACTGTAAAGGTCTTTTTACATAGCATGGGTGATGACAGCAGGACAAAAATATGCATCTTTAGGGCTTTATTACACTAGCGGTTTGCGAGCGGCTGCGGGGCGGGGCGGGCGCGCAGCGAATGCGTCGCCAACACGCTACGGCTGCACAGCGAAGGCGTCACGGACACGTAACTAATTCGCAACGTTTTCAACGCGTATTTGTAGCCAGTTAGCGTCGTAAAATACACTCAGTAACAAAATGGATTCCGACGAGGAGACACTGCTGTTGGCTTTGTTGCCGAATCTTGTTGCGCGTCCGCAACAAATTCGCTGCGCATACGCGGCGTGTTCGTTGCGTGCCCGTAACATATTCGTTGCGCACCCGCTCTGCTTTAGGGACGCTCGCAATCCGCTAGTATAATAAAGTTCTTAAGATGAGCAAAAAGGATGGGTAGCTACATTGTATGAATCCGATAGTTGTCACCCGCACCATCCTATGCTATTATTTTGCCCTTGTCACCGTCGGCGTTTCGGCTGTTTTGGAACCACGTGGCCTGGCACGCGACGATGGTAAGAGACCGGACGGTATGTCTTTATTTCCGTGGATGATAGGTAGGGCTTTAGTGTGGGACGCTACCTGTGTCGACACTCTTGCGCCATTCCATCTTCCTAACTCTTCGTGCTGTGTTGGTGCTGCCACTGCGGCTGCGGAGAACCTCAAGCGGCGAAAATATAACAACCTCGTCGAGTTGGCAGTTATATTTTTGAGCCGTTTGGGGTTGAAACTTTTGGGCCGTGGGGTCCGAGTGCTCATAAGCTTTTCAAAGATGACCCAATGAGACCCAAGGGCTAGCTTTTACCTCGGTCAGAGATTAAGCATTGCCATACAACGTGGCAATGCCGCCAGCCTTTTGGGCATACTTCCAGTCTACAGCGACGCGGAGGAATTTTATGACGCCATATTTTAGCAAGTAGATTTTTCTATAGTTCACCTTTGCACCATATTTCTACTTGAACATAAAATATTAAGAAACAAATTAGGTACCAATGGCGTCTCTCATCGCTGCCAGCGAAGCGATTCCGTGTACTCTGTAACAACATTATTACTTGGTCTTTTGCTCTAAGACGAGTCAGCTACCTGAGTGCTAACAACTAACTAAGCTCTTACATAATATAGATAGGTAACTTAGTTTACTTGCAACAGCACAACTGTGGCAGTTCGTAGTTAATCTGGAGAGTTTATACTACACTTTTTAATACGTCTACATCGAAGGACTGGAACAATTTGCCTGCTGCGGACTTCCCGTCCGATTATTTATAATTTAGGTGTTTAGACACCAAAATGAGATAAACGAGACATAATGTCTTAAGTATTTTCTAGCAGTCGACCTAAAGAATCGAATATCGAATATTAGTAGATATATAGATTATATTCTTTGTTGTATACCAAAAATACAAATTACATTAGGAACTTAATATTAATATGGTGTCACAATGGGTGGTCTTATCGCTGAAAGCGATTTTTTTTTTTTAGTTTTTTTTTTTTAGTATAGGTCTTTTCATTTCTTCTTCAATCATGATAAAAGATATCATATTTACCTACCGTCGTTTGCACACTATCTTCATTTACTATATCTAAAATATATAAATAATCTTTGTTGTGTGTGCTGTTTCATTTAAATGTACGGTTTTTTTTTTTAAGGTGGGAAATCATCCAAATGACTTCTCGCGCTCTGGGTGGAGCGGGAGGGCGTGTCAGACTTTTACTGACTAAAAATACACCTGTATCCTTCAATTACCCTTTGCGTTCTAGGACTACGGGTTTCCCTTTCAGAAATTCTCCGCGGTCCTAGCTAGCGGGCATCGGCCCTGTTGGGCCCCTACGGTTTGCTGACATCTCTTTGAGGAGCGCGAGGATTACTACGCGCTGTCGACGACTGGGCTCGGTCCGGTTAGTTACCGAACAGCCGGACGGCGAGCTACCCAGTGCTCGACGTCCGCAAGCCCGCGTCTACCGTGGCTGGTAGTCGGGGTCGGAATTACGTCGGCTAGGGCGTGAGGACCTTCGTTCCCTCACGCGTGCAGCCTCCTCCTTCGCTAGCATTACTGCTTCGCAGAAGGAGGCGACTGCCTGCCATACCTCCTCGCACCGGACCATAGCCTGAACCAGAGCCATTTAAATGTACGGTTAGTATATATTGTAGTAACTTGACCTATTGAGTAGCGTAATTAGAGACACAATAGAAAGACAGTGACTGAGCGAACGCCGGCGTTCGCTCGGGTTTTAATGAATAATCATGAACACCTTTAGCCCTTGGTATGTTTCATAGTATACCACGAACGATAAATTTTAAAAATTTCTTATTGTTTCACCAATAGAGACTTGTTATCAAAATTAATTATTTTTCTTTACACGTCCGTGTTTAGGTCAGAAGAGTTCATACGTGTACTAAATTTCAACTTTTATCGATTCAGTTCATACAGCTAATGATTGCCACCGATACTGTAGTTACCTGCTGCTGGGCCCAAACAGATTAAGAGTTTACCATTGATTAGAAAAGAAGAAGTGAGAAAATTGACTGCGAAACAGTATGACATACGGGTGATCCTTTCATTTTCTTCATTCAGTCGTATGGAACCTTAAGAGCGTCGTTTACCAGGTACATTTTCATACAACCGCTCTTACGTTATTATGATGTTATTACTCATACACACTCTTCCTCTAGATATT
This sequence comes from Mythimna pallens, assembly GCA_961205895.1. Lineage (NCBI taxonomy): Eukaryota > Metazoa > Arthropoda > Insecta > Lepidoptera > Noctuidae > Mythimna > Mythimna pallens. The sequence goes on from OY540848.1 coordinate 13,385,122, forward strand.
TTGGATACACATCTAGCTTGTGGATATTATCTAGGCTTCTATAGAAATCAAAACATAAATTTGTGTAAAACTAATCTAGTCAAGACTTCTGAAAATTTGAAATTTTACTTGAACTTTGGCCCTTCATAATGTACTCATATATTAAAAATATAAAAAAGTACATCATTAAAAGCCTTGAGATTCTGAATGACGACATTTTTTTTGAAAAACTTTTAAGGGTTTAAAAAAACACGTATTTCTTGGAACAAGTTTTGTGAAATATTCGAGTAAATCACGGAATTACGGGATACCAACAGAGTTTTCAGGCGTTATCTCTTTTTTGCATTGCTTCTTCATCAAACATCGCGTTGGATTGTGTTTAGATGAAGCAACAAACAAGCTTTTAAACTATGCTCGATGTTGACGATAGGCGAGTGGAAAAAGAACCTCTTAATAACCTCGGAAATTCAGATAGTAAAACTTAAATTATTTTCATATTTTATTCAGCTCTCAGTTCCAAGAATTACAATGAAAAAAATTAGGTTAGCTACAGCTACGTTTGCATCAAGGCTGGCTACTCAAAATGCACCGGACGCATTTACAAAAGTACCTATCTTCAATGCTGAATTTTCTTTGAAGCTGAGCATACAAAGCTGGCTGTAGTAAATGCCAGATGTTGCTACTCTAGTCACTCGATTCAGATTTCCTTGTTTACTTTCAGTGGAAATCGGTAAGCGCATTTTTTTTTTCGACTAATCTCCGAAACGGCTGAAAAATGTCTAGACTTTCACTGGTAAATAACTGATTTTATAAGGAGTAACTTAGGCTACTTTATTTATTTTAGAAAATGTATTAAGGAGCCGCGCAAAAAACCTGATGTAGGTAATTGTGAATTGTGTGCGCTGTTTAAAGAGTTTGACGCGGACAAAGTCGCGGGCACCAGCTAGCCTTTAAAAAATATAGACTAAGCTAAAGCTTTCAAATGCTAGCTATAAGTTTAAATCGGTCAGGCGGAAATTTAAAGTTAATAGCCTAATCCAAAGCACAGTAGGTTCTTAAAAATAATTTATGTCACATGCATATAAATGTTTGATCTACTAGACTTCAATGAAGTAAAGAAAGAATGAAAAATAATTGTGACATAGACAAACCACAAATTAAAATGTTAAGAGGGTCCTTTCCCACTCGCCTATCGTCAACATTGAGCATGGTTTAAAAGATTACTGCTTCATCTAATGCGATGTTTGATGAAGAGGCAATGCAAAAAAAGAGATAAACGTCTAAAAACTCTGTTGGCAATCGGTTCATTTCCAATCCCGTGATTTACTCAAATATTTCACAAAATTTGTTCCAGGAAATACGGGTTTTTTTAAACCCTTAAAAGTTTTTTTTTAAATTGTTGTCATTCAAAATCTCGATTAAATGTACAAGGCTTTTATAGATGTACTTTTTTATATTTTTAATATATGAGAACATTAAGGAGGGCCAAAATTCACGTAAAATAGCAGATTTTCAGAGGTCTTTACAAGATTAGTTTTACACAAATTTATGTTTTTATTTCTATAGAAGCCTAGATACCACAAGATAGCTGTGTATCCAAAATATCTAAAGAAAGATGTGTAATAACATTATAATCACGTAAGAGCGGTTTTATGAAAATGTACCTAAAAAGGGTACTCTTAAATAGCCACAAATAACGAATCAACAAAAAAAAATATAACATAATAATACATGTGCTAGGCCAAAAAATCTCCTATCTCAGGTACAGGCTGCACTTTTTTTAAATAAAAAATAAACAAATTCAAAATGCTAATGGGACGGGTATTATTATCATCATTCCAGCCTTTACTTTAGCGGTAAACACAGCCGTAGTAAATAGAGCCGGCCGTAAATCCTAACCCTCCGGACTACGATCCCTTTATAAAATATGCATAGCGAGTGAAATCTCAATGTTAACTGGTAGTCTACGAGATAGAAGCTTGTTATCATATTGTCACTGTAAATTGAAACGTTAATAATCTGTTTTCTTAATTTATCAATTTTCAATATATGTATCAATTTGCCTGCTGCAGTCTTCCCATCTTATTACATTTAGGTGTCTTCAAGGCTAAAGTTAATAGGCTCTTAATAAACTAGGGCGATTCATCATCAACGATTGCATCACTGCTTACCATCAGGTGGGATCACAGTCAAGCACTAGTTTATATTATTTTACCAAATCAATGTTCTTTAAGAAGCTTAGAAGTGTGATTGTGTAACGAATTGTTCGATAAATACGCTGAGAACTCACTACGGCGTTTTATTTGTAGCTTTCTACTTGTCCATGTTTTGTTTACTCACAATATTTATCTGGTCACTGAATGGTCACTTACTTGGGTACTACTGAATCAATATTTTACCAATCTCTTTGTGTCACTTTCGCTAACACTGTCGACAAAGTTTATATTACATTATACTAGAAAAAAACTGTGTAAGTGCGAGTCGGACTCGCACTTGAGGGTTCCGTGCAAACTCACCAATGAAAATAGTTCAAATCCTGTATCTCTCGAAGATTTTTTCACATCGCAAAAAAAGTAAGTTCTTTTTTGTGGCATAACAACAAAATTACTATTTCCAGATTTATTCCTAAACCTATGCTATTAGACCTTGCTTTATGCCAAATTTCAGGATTCTGGTTCAATGGGAAGTATCCTATGAATTTTTATTCCCTTGAGAGTGTCAAAATATACGTTTTTTTACGACATAAACGGCCTTATCTTTTATCGTCTTTAACTTAGAAGTTTGATTTTTTCACAGCTTCAAGGGACCGCAGATTTGAGTAAATGGTTTTAATTCAAACTCGACACCTCTACGTGTTCCCGAGAGAAAGGGTCTTACAGATAGACAGACAGACGGACAACAAAGGGATCCTATAAGGGCCCGCTTTTTTCCTTTTGAGGTACGGAACCCTAAAAAAAAGGAAAGGAAAGACAGAAAATGATTTTTTATGGCACAAGACAAGGCACAAACACACTAGCACACACGCACACGCACTAGCTGCCTCTCGCGGTTTTACTCACGTCTTTGGTTGCTGCTGCGCTTGCATGAATCGTATACTATATTGGTCATAACCCATATAGAAAGATTTTTTTCCAATCTGGCTTATAGTTCCAGAAATTAACGCGTTCAAACAAACAAATTCTTCCGCTTTATTATATTAGTTTAAATATACATAAAATTTTTGAAAAATATATTTTTAAAACATAATATGGCGCCAAAAATCCAAAAATCATGTACCCAGTGTTACTTTAAGAACTGCGACGCATCTAACAACGCCTCTCAAACTACAACAAGCTATTAGGTTCTAGGGCGTTCCAAAGAAATATACCTACATACCCTCCCTCTGACGCAGGTGGGTAAGATAGAAAAGGAAAATCTAACAAGGCCTAACCTTTTGTATTCCCTACGGCCGATCGACTAAACATAACGGAGATAAGAAAAACTGGGCAAGTGCCCAAGTTGGACTCGCGCACTGAGGGTTCCGTACAAACTTAAAAGGTAAATTGCGGTTTACGATTTATGACGTATTAAAAAAAAACTACTTACTAGATCTCGTTCAAACTAATTTTCGGTGGAAGTTTGCACGGTACCTAATGAACATCATATTTTTTTTTAGTTTCATCATTCTCTTACTTTAGAAGTTACAGGGGAGGGGGGGCACATTTTACCACTTTGGAAGTGTCTCTCGCGCAAAATATTCAGTTTAGAAAAAAATCCATAGATACCCCACACGTATGGGTTTGATGAAAAAGATTTTTTGAGTTTCAGTTCAAAGTATGGGGAACCCCCAAAATTTCTTGTATTTTTTTCTATTTTTGTATGAAAATCTTAATGCGGTTCACAGAATACATCTATTTACCAAGTTTCAACAGTATAGTTCTTATAGTTTCGGAAAAAAGTGGCTGTGACATACGGACGGACATGACGCATCCATAAGGGTTCCGATTTTTGCCATTTGGCTACGAAACCCTAAAAAGTAAATGTCAACTAAATTCAGTACGTCTTCTTCTTACTTTATGAGAGCTTAAATATGGCGGCTCAATGTCTCCTCATAAGTCTTCAATTATTATATATATAAGTACTTAGAGTTGGCGCCCGTGTCTCCACTCCCGTGTTTATAGTACTTTCCTTTTTTTAGGTAGGAAATCATCCAATGACTTCTCCCGCCTCTGGGGTGGAGCGAGAGGGTGTGTCAGATTTTTACTAGCTAACACCCACCTGTGTCTTTGTTTTCTTCAGTTGCCGTTTGCCTTCTAGAACCACGGTTTCCTGGACCGAGTGCATAGGGCTGATACCCTTCTACAAGAGGCGCGTGTTGAATACTATGCACCATCGACGACTCAGGCTTGATCCTTACCGGATGGTCGGACGGCGAACTACCCATTGCTCGTCGTCCGCAAGCTCACGCACCTATTATATTTTTATATTAGTTTTTTAATCACGCTAATATTATAAAGGCGAAATTTTATATTCATGTTTGTTACTCTTTCACGCTCAGCTGGTTGAACGGGTTTTTATAGGGACATAGGTAGACCATGTACCTACTTGATTAGCTCATAAGATAGCTTTTCATCCCTTGAGTTAATTTCCTACTTTCACACGAGCGAAGCCACTGGCAGAAAGTAGTTTAGTGTAAAATAAACAAATATTTACAATTAAGCAGCACATTGCGAGGCAAAAGTTCCTCATACATATGTAGTCACTGTGCACTATTAAGAGTCTGCTCTCTGCAGTGTTTGTACGCTGTTACAGTGAATCCTTCGAGCAGTAGAGTAAATCCAAGTAGCCGGCGACTTGTCTACACTAAGTAAGTTCGTCGACGGCGCGTGTTGTTCCACGCGCGCCTCAAGGACATGTCAGCAACTGTAGGGGCCCAGCAGGGTCGAAGCCTACTGGGGCCAAGGGTCTAATTCTTAAAAGGAAGACTCGGCCCTGGTACGAAAGGCAACGAAGGAACAGGAGTGGGTTTTTAGTTAGTAAAAGTCTGACGCTATCTCCCGCCCCGCCCAAGAGCGGGGGATGTCATAAGATGATTTTCCCACCGGAAAAAAAAAACACTAAGTAAGTTAAGGCTCGCGTTTGACCACTATCTCATCTGATGGTAAGCGATAATGTGGCTGGCGATGGAGACTTAAATACCCCTAGGTTGTAGCTATCAGAAAACACAGACTCAGGCCACGAATTCCACTCCTTATCTGTACGCATAATGAATGTGTTCCCAAAACGCTTTGTACGTACGGGTGGGATGTCACCATTACTACTGGGCTACCATTGCTCTCACATATACGTACACTCAGACTACTGCTTACGAGCTCACTGTGACGCAACACTGTTACTTGTTTTTCTCCTAGGTCACAGCTAAAAAACCACTAGTTTTCACTCAAAAGGTTAGCACTCACACGTCGCTCCTTTTTGCAACTGTTTCTGCTTTGTGAATGCTAGACTGAAAAGCAATGCTTTAGTGAGATTGTATGCATTCATTTTCTTATTTCATCTGAAGTTATTTTCGCATTTTTAAATAACTTACATTTTATGAATTTAATACACCATAGAAGTAGGCAAAAGGTAAAAAGGCTGCCAGGCTAAAATGGAATTAGGCGGGTCACATCAGCCGCATGCACACTTACCATTGGGCAAGAGTCTCTACAAAGTGGGTAGCAGGATAGACGACGCCACTGAGGTCGACCTGGGAAGAGGTGGCGAGATGACCTAGATGCCTACCGCAAGAGCTGGTTCGAGATGGCTAGAGAAAAGATTATCTGGAAGAAGTTGAGGCCTTTGGCCTCACAAAACCCATGGCCCCAGTAGGCTTGTAAATAAGCAGTTATTGCCAAAGAAGCGTGTCTTCAATGTAGCCTTTAATCTTGTAATACACTTTCTTGGTAATGATACGGTTTTGAACTTTCCGTTGCTAAGTTTTGCAACCGACTTTGGCAGCTTGATATAAAAGCGTGTCTCGAAGAATATTTTTTTTTTCTTTTTTTTGTGGTTAGAAATAAATAAACAAAAATTATTATTTATTTATTTTTTATTTATCTCAGGACCCTGAGGTCCTGGACCTTTGGAAGGCGTACGAGGAGCCGAAGCCAACTCGCAGAAGCCCTTTAGATAATTATAAAGGAACATGATACCAACCGACGATTATGCCTGTACGCGCTATGCTAGTGCACCCAAGGACAACCCCCGGTTGTTGAAAAACTATTGCGACATATGGAGAACAATGACAATAGGGCTATGGTTTTTGGAGTCTTAAGTGGACTGGTAACATGGAACTATGTTAAGACTATGGCCCCTGCCTGAACAACGTTATTAATATCCATCGAAAAAAGGCAGAGGGTGACTTGCACACTCAATAAATGGGCCCCCAAAAAACGGCCGCTAGCACGAAGTGACGTAGCAACAAGAGGGCAACATATCCTGAGGTGCTTGAGGAGTGGAGAGGTATACCACGGCTATCAGGACAATCCCGGCAGTATGGTCAAGATCCCTACCAGCACCTTACTGGATTATACATCCTTCTCCCGAGCACGTTTGCTCTTGCGAATCTCCACTCAAGTCAGCCAATAAAGGCAAGGGAGAGGTGGGAGCTTAGTTCGTCGTCAGTGTTCACTACGGCCGGCCAATAAAGGCAAGCCGGAGATGAAGAACAAGAATTCTCCCGGGAGATCGGGTCCGTGGGGTCGCTAATGCCCAACAGTTCGCCACAAAACTGCACTGCGGATTGTATCTCTCTTAGTCTGGCCGTCACCCTAGGCATATTACGGCAAAGCAAACTTTACCGATACAAACCTAGAGTATATTGGGGCACGCAAGCCCCACCACGACGTCAACGTAGAGATACGGCGATGGGGTTATTATTATTATTATTATAATGACTTACTTGTCTCAGTTAATCTCCATTTGGGTATTACAAGTTCCAAACCGCATTTATATTACGAAAATCACTTCTATTTGAAAGTCCTAAGTTTTTGCGAACATGCAAAATACTTTCTAAAATATTAAGTGGAGGCAGTTACAGTTTACAATGTGTTTGTAATGGACTCACGAGTACTATTTTATAAATAGCCCGGATTGCTCTCTTTTGCGATATGAAAAATTGATTCTACGTCAGCTGCAGATTCCTACAATGTTGTGAAAAGAAGCATAGTAAACTAACCTAGCTGTGGCTATATCTGTAAATTCCATTATTTTTCTTACTGCATATTATGCTGCTGAGCTTAATCTACCTGAGAGTGTTCTAATATGAGCGCTCAACTGCTATTTTTAATCGAAAGTTAAATCTAAAACACTATTTCTGCAATAACATCAAGTTTTTTGCTGCCAAGGATTAGATTAAGGCCATTTTGAGGAATACATAACTACATTAGACTATTCGCTATCCAAAACTAACTCGAACGGTTTTGATACATGTTATGAAACATAAATAATGAAAAATATTTTTTAAAACCAAAACTTGATTTTATTTGGTTTTCCTGGGACCAATTTTTTAATGTATATTAATGCTGCGGTACCACTGGAGTTACTTTTACTCCTGGTTTGCTTTAAAATATCTGTGAAGAAACGTTTATTATTGCAATACTTTGAATACGGACAATTCAAAGTATTGAAATTTGAATACGGACAGCATGAAGATTAAATAAATAAATAAATAAATGTTGCCTCTCTACAAAATAAACTGCTTCTTAACGTGAAGCATTGGGTATGAGAAGAGGAAAACTGTGGAAGTACATGCGGGAAAGTTCTCTTCACTATATTCCTTGCATTTTTGTTGTTCACTCTCGTTTAAGTTTTCCTATTTCTAAATATTCAGGTTTTATTGAAGTTGCGAACGGTCGACCACAGGACGGCAACGTCACAAGCACTACGAGTTCAATTCGGTGTTTAATAGTGCGGTCTTGAATAGCGCATCACAGACATACAAATGCACTGCAACCGGCCGGTTGCGGTACTGTAAAGGTGCGGCAGCGGCCTTATAGAAGTCTGTTGCGTTTTCACACTTAAATTGCTGATCAATTTTGAGATTATGTAGAAAATAGTAGAATGGTTTTAGAGCCCGCAAACAACAACACAAGCTAGTATTGATTCAATAAAATACATTGAATGCCACGGGTATAGTTGTCTTCCTTTTAAACTGTTTAAAACTAGACTTTAACTTTCTAAAACTTTAGCTGAATAAACCCACCTTTGTCCTTCAGTGGCCCTTTGCGTCCAGAGCCACGGTATTTTTTTCGAAAATTTTTGCAGCCCTAGCGAGCATAGGCAAAGTGTGTCATGAATAGTGTTGTGTTATTTAATGATATGGGTGTAACTTACCTGAATAAAGATGATTATTATTATTATTATTATCGAGAGTGTTCTTTTTCTCAGCTTATTGCTGGTGTCAACTACATTTACGGGCCAAAACCAAGTAAATGCAGTGTGTATAATGTTTTCATTATGGGAGTGTATTTTCATCTTCAAACTGCATGAATTTTCTAACTATTCTACATGTGTTTAATATGGCAGCTTTCTGTAGGTTTATGTAAACGGATTCGTCTAAATCTATTAATTTTAGACTACTGAGTAGATGGTTGGGGATTACCCCTGTCGTGGAGAGGACTATAGGTATAACGTAAACTTTTTCTTGCCTCCACAATCTGGTAATTTCGTCTTTAAGTTCAGCGTATTTGCTGATTTTTTCGGATATTGTTTTTTGTAGGTTGTGTGTATTAGGAACTGCAATGTCTATGAGGTAAGTAATTTTTCTAATTTTATCCTGAAGTGTTATGTCTGGTCTGTTATAGTGGATGGTCCTATCTGTAAGTATGGCGCGGTCGTAGTAAAGTTTGTATGCGTCATTCTCTAAGATAGTTTCAGGTTTATATTTGTAGTAAGGGGTGCCGGAGTTTTGTATAAGACTATGCTTGATTGCTAGCTTTTGATGGATGATGTTAGTAACTTGATTGTGTCGGTGAGTGTAGTCCGTTTGTGTAAGGGTGGTGCATGCTCCGGTTATGTGTTGTATGGTTTCTGATTGTATATGACACCTACGACATTTGTCATTTGTGATGGTAGAGTCTTTAATAATATATTTCCTGTAGTTTTTTGTGTTAATAATTTGGTCTTGTATGGCTATTATGAAACCTTCGGTTTCTGGAAACAGATTTCCTATTTTTAGCCACTTATTAGATGCTGTGATATTAATATGCGATTGTTCTAAATCATGAGGGTGCCTACCATGGAGTACTTTTTTCTTCCAGTTTTCTATTTTTTCATTTTGTGGGTTAGTGTCGGTTGTATTTGGCCAGCTTTGGTCACTTAAATTTAACGGTGTGTAATTAAAATCATTACAAATGATAGCTTTATGTATGTCACTTGTGCGAGATTTTGAGTAGAAAAATGTTTTAAGCCTAGAAATTTGTTTTTGCCACAGGTGATGAATGTCGATTAGGCCTCTCCCTCCATTTTGTCTTTTAATGGTGAGCCGTTCGATAGCAGATTTAGGGTGTAGATTATTATATTTTGTTAGTGTAGTGCGGGTGACTCTTTCTAACCGTTCGATGTCAGTTTTTGACCACTTTATAACTCCGAATGAGTAGGTCAGTATTGGTATGGCAAAAGTATTCAAGGCTTTTATAAGGTGCTTTCCCGATAACTGTGTTTTACAAATTAAGTTCATTCGTCTCCGATATTCAGTATTAAGTGTTTGTTTGATTGATATGTGGTCGAGTCCTTTAAGTTGCTTGTATCCTAAATACTTGTAGAGATCTGTTGGTTCCATAGCTGCTATTGTGTCGGTGTCATTTATTATATAATTTCCGGGTTTTACTTTGCCTCTTATAATATGTAATGTCCTACATTTATCTAATCCAAATTGCATATTAATATCGTGACTAAATGTTGTTGTTGCTTCTATAAGACTTTTCATTTCTTTTTCATTTTTGGAATATAATTTAATGTCATCCATGTATATGAGATGTGAGACAGTGATTTCTTCGGAATTATGTTTAAAATTATATCCGGCTTTACACCGATTGAGTAAGTGAGATAAAGGGTTCAGGGCGAGACAGAACCACAGGGGGCTCAGTGAATCACCCTGAAAAATACCTTTCCTAATATGTATCTGTCGAGTGACAAGAGTGCTGAGATGGTTTTTTAGATGTAGTGTAGTTTTCCATCGTGTCATTACATTGCGCAAAAACTCTATTATTTTAGGATTTATTTTGTATATTTCTAAAATGTGTATTAACCAAGAGTGTGGGATGCTATCGAACGCTTTTTGATAATCTATGTAAGTACAATGTAAGTTTCTATTTTTTGTAGTGGCATGTTTATGGATAGTCGAATCTATAACTAATTGCTCTTTGCAACCCATGTGTCCCCGTCTGCATCCTTTCTGTTCCTCTGCTATTATTTTATGATATTCAATATGTGAGTTGATTTTATTTGATAGAACAGATGTTAGTATTTTGTAAATTGTGGGTAGACACGTGATTGGTCTGTATTGGGAAGGCTCTGATGTGTGTTTAGATTTAGGTAGCATGTACGTTACTCCTGTCGCAATGAAGTCAGGTATGTTTTGTTTTCCTAATACTATATCTGTAAAATTTTTAGCTATGTACTTGTGGAGAATCGTTAACTTTTTGAACCAAAAATTTTGGATGTTATCTATACCCGGTGACTTCCAATTATGTAATCTAGCTGTTATATTTGCAATATCAGACTCTGTTATATCTTGAAATTCCATTTCATCTATTTCTCTCCATTTTGTTTCTTCTTTTGTAATCCAAGTTGCTTTATCGTTGTGATGTACCTGCTCTTCCCATATGCTAGACCAGAATGTTTCTAAGAGTTCTTTTGAAGGTGTGTCTATGTGGTGTGTCCCTATTGTTGAATCATTATGTGGTTTGTGTAGGTTCCTATAAAATACTTTTTCATTTGTAGCAAATAAAGCGTTATCATTTTTACGCTGCTGTGCCTTTGTATATCTCCTTAGCCTATGGACTTTAAGCGCTAATTTCTGCTTTAATGTGTCTAAGTACTCTTCAGGCCTTTTATTGTTACTTTCGTGTCGAGTGTGAATAGAATTATTATTAAATATTGCTTCCACTTTTTTTATTACTTTTCGTGATCTGCAGCCGTTGATATATTGTGTGAGTCTGCCACAATCTGCTCTTAACTTTTCGATGTCTTTTTCAAGTCTGAGCTGCCAAGGTGGTTTGACGTTCTCTCTGAAACTTGTGGATCTGGCGTGATCAGTGATTTTAAAGTTAAATTCTTCAGCAATAACTACCGCTGTGCAATAAATGAGGGTGTGTATATCAATCAGTTGTGTATCATCAGATAAAAACTGCTTTAATATATTTTCGTTAAATAGGTTAATTAAACGGAAAAGGTTAGGTGTGTATTTAAGTTTTGGTAGTCTTGGTCGAGCTGCTGGGTCCATTCCGGAATATTGTGTTAGTGTCATACTAAATTTATCATGTATTTCTTGTACATACATATTATCTGTTATTGGGTTTTGATCCACAGCAACTGTCTCAATATCATTTTCAAAAGTTAAAGTTAATGTTTCAGTTTGTGTGGATGTGTGTAGAGTTTGCGGTTGGTCGTACTGCTGAGATTCGACATTCAGATGTAGGAGAGTGAGTGATTGTGGTGGTTCTGGCAGACTATTTTTGTGTATATTTTGTGTGACATAGCCAGTGCCTACACAATTTTCTGATTCCTCTTGTAATAACTGTTTTCGTACTTCCTCTTTTACCTGATCTATAACTTCTTGAGATAAAAGTTTATTCCTAACTATGATTCTTCTTTGATCTGATATTCTTTGTTCTGATACAGTAATTTCTGGATATTGCCGCGTAAAAATTGCATGCAGTTGTTGTCTGTAGGTGGTCATGTCAGTCTCTAATTTAGTAATGTATAAGTAGGATCGCATGATAAATAGGTTAACTTCTTTGCTCCATTTCATGCGAACTCTAGCTTTACCAGCCTTGGTGGACGCGGGTAAAAAGGCAGATACCTCCCGCGCAACATCCAACTCTGGAGTGGGTCGTACTGTACTAGAACTAATATTGGGGGGTGACGATGGTATGGATGGTGATGATCTACTAGAAGGAGTGTACGATACTGTGCTAGGACTATACGGTTCGACAGGGGTGTTTGTCCTGTCCGTCAGTCTGTCACCATCGTCAGTGATTTCGGCTGTAGCATCTTTATCGGTGGGAGCCCGCCTGCTCGACTCCTCACCGCTGACGGTTCGCATGCTGTGACACCCAGCGTCAGCTCCAGGTGCGCCCCGGCGATTGCCCCCGGGCAGCGGTCCTATACGTTTATTTTTTGAACGTGTCTCCATGTTGAATGGGTTTCCAGAGCCACGTTAGCCACGCCAGTAATTTCTCATTCGTGTGTCCGCCCCCCACGTGATTAGATGGTCAATCAGGACGTGTGGTTGTTTAGGGGGCTTATTATTATTATTATTATTATTATTATTATTATAGGCCCTACTGGGCTCTACGATTTTGCTGACATCGAGGACGGTAAGTAATGTGTAGGTCACTTAAGACCGTTCAATAAAGACTGAGCCCGAATCGTCGATGGCGAGTAGTGATCCACGCAAGTCTCAATGCCGATGTCCGTTAGGGCCATGGGAATTTTTGAAATAGATACCGTGGTTCTGGAACGCAAAGGGCAACTGAAGGACACAATAGGGTTTTAGTCAGTGAAAGTCTGATACGCCTTCTCACTTCACCAAAAAAAGTCTACAGGGATAAGATTCAGATTCGAGTTATCTTTCATCGATAATATTATTCCAATGATGAAAAAATCTCTTCCATTTGCATTTTCAACTTACCTTAGAGCTTCGGTTACTTTTACCGATATCGTTCGAATTGATCGTCATTCTAGATTTACATAATCGGTTTATTATTTGACCGTAATCTGAGAATCAGTAATGTGTTTTCGATATATTGAAAGCACTTGCATTAATAATCGTGTTATTGGTTTGGGTAGGGTAGTACAATCACTTTTTAAATGAAAATGAAATTGTAGTCAGTGCGGACAGCTAAGGAAAGGATTTCCTCGCCGAAGTCTGTTTTCTGACAGCTACAACCTGGGGGTCTTCAAGCCAACAATGAATAGGCTACTTTAGGCAAGAGGGCTCCGTCGTCAACTAAATCATCAATTATAATAATAAAAATCGTGATTGTTCCGTACAACATTTTCTCTTTCGTGTTTTAAATATTGCCTTAAACTTGAAGTGAAAATGGAAATATTTATCTTGGTACCTACGGTTATGTGAAACACATATGCTAATGTAAGAGTATAAGTACTAGGTGGATATATGGATGGAGAGGGAGAGGAAGCCAAATATAAGATGGATGGGTTGTGTGAGGAGTGAAAAGGGAGTTAGTGATAACTTGACTGGTAGAAAAATCCCCAAATAATACGGGACAAAGGCAGAAAGATGATGATAAAGTATATTCTTCTAGAGAGGTTTACTCGCACAAAACGTTTCAATAAATGACGAATAGGTATAGTTAAGGGTGATCCATCGTCGACCACATCATCGCTTACCTTCAGTCAAGCTACAACCGTTTCGTTTCGATTCTCTTTTCATCGACCGCCTCGAGTAAGCCACGCCTCCGATTCCTTTATTCTGACGTCATCTCAACGCTCAGTCACGTGGTCACAACAAAGAAATAGGAGGTGTGGCCGACTTGGGGCGATCAACGAAAAGAGGATCGAAACGAAGCGGTTGTAACTTGGCTAGGGGGGCAGGTGAGATAGTGGGCAAACGCGAGCCTATCCATAATAAAAAATGTACATATGTGGCCCGCCTAGTTCCACTTTAAAGTCTTTGGCAATGACATTACTTGCGGAGAAGTCACATGACAAGACGAGACATAACAGATAAGGACGATAATGAAGACGAGAGGAAACGCTAACAACAATCATATGTCTAAGCCTGCTGAATGGAAGAAAAACTTATTGCGCCGACCCCAAATAAAATGGAACAAAGCCAGGAAGATAATACTGTTTAAATTTTGATTCCGATTCTGAACATCTGGCCAGAGTTAAATGCACACATACTCGCACTGCCGCCTGCGCCCGCATAGAGCCCTTTAAATCCATTTTCTTTGCGAAATATTGATTGATTTACATATTGTAAGGACATGCCTTACTGATCACCATTATGACAGTCATCGATGCAATAACATGTCAAGTTTTGCAAGCAAAGCAATAAAATTCTAATAACTACTTAAGTAATATAAGTTAGCAGTATGATTTGTGTGTAATTATAATATTACTTATCAACAAACAGTTGTTTCCATCTGCCAGTTATCCTCATGCTTACATTTCAATATGCTTTGCTCATTCTGAAGAACGTTTAACCGGCATTTTTTTTGTGTAAACATATTTCTAAAGATCAAAGTCGTTTGAAAGAAGTAGGGAAAATAAGCGAAAAAAATATCATCTTGTTAATTTTTTTTTTGTTGGCAAATGTATTAGTCATACAAAAAGATAATGATGTACATGAATCTATAAGTAATAAACATATATTTCATTCAACCCTATTAACCTAAGCCGTTACCTAGGAGTAGGTTTCAGAAAGGCACTGTTTTGACATTTTGTCACGTCATGTTAAGACCCCAGTAATTCCCAAAGTAAACTGGATCGTGACCCATCTACAAAACTTGTCAAATGGGTACATACCTGGAATAACAAATCAGCGCAGCGGCAGCGCTGCTGGCGCGCCGTCGTCGCGCGGCACTTTGCGGCTAATTTGAAGGCGACCTTAACCTTTATAAAGAAGAAAAGGTGCATAACTTTGCATACAAATGAAACACTGCTTAAATGAGAAAATAAAGTTACGTGCAATAGATTTGCATACAAGCTCTCGATCTAAATTATATTTTATTAAAATACAAAGCTCTATTCCAATGAAAAGGATGTTTATGTCACTTGAAACTTTTCAAGTTGCATCCAATGTTTACCATTCAAACCCAAGCTAAGGGTCACAAGCTATAGTTAAAGAAATACTGTTTTAGACTAACGTGTGGGGCAGTATTAAGGCTGCTTTTCCTCCAGAGATGTGCTATGCAGCTATGCTCCGAGGATGTCATAGCCAAGCTGTGAAACTATGTGACCGTTTCCACTGACACTAACCTATGTAGCGGTGCGAGTAAAATGTGCTATGAAGGTTCGCCACCGGAAAGTAGCTGCGCGAGGAAGATGCTCAAATCGAGCTGTGCAATGTATCGATAGTAGGGATTTATAGCACGCATCCTTCCATATAAAAAACATATTGTATTTGAATCCTTTTCCTCCAATGCTGATTTACGTGCACCAATGAATATGATTGGTTGATATCAAACGCATCCATAGCAACGTAGTATAGCACATCTCTGGTGAAAAAGCACCCTTAGACTCAAAACTATTATAAACAACACTTGCAATAACACACAACACAATACAAGAAACACAAATCACAATTCACGTAACACAACTTACGACTTTTTATTTCTGGAGTAGGTCCATATAGAGTAATTTTCTACTTTACGTGGATGATGGCGCTGGCGCTAGTCTTAAATATAAAATATAATAGCAATATAACAGCACAAATGCGACGCAAAAGTGTCACACATGTAGTCACTTCGGACTATTAACAGACTTTGCCGTCTGCGGAGTTGAAACGGTGCCACAGTAAATAAATAGAACAGAGAGGAAACTGCGGAGGGACACCCGATTTATGCAAACACTTCCACCGTTTATTTATTTATTAGAATGGTATGCACTAGTAAGGAGCACTGTAGAAAGGTAGACTTAAAGCATTAGGCATTTTTTACACACAAACTTAGGGATGGTGAAGAAACAGAACTTTTAAGATGCAATGTTTTATTTATTAGTTCATATTAAGTTCCACGGTTAGAAAAAGGTGTCCTTCTCCTTCCAAACATTTCTGTTTTTTTTTCCGTTCTAGTCAATACTACTTCTAATGAGACCCGTTCTGAGCGACTACGATAGAAACACCACTACAACTACTCAACAAATATATATAGATAATCTCTTGACTTCTCCTACCCTAGGAGGAGTGAGAGAGCATGTCATTATTTAATATTGTTTTCTGTTATTATTTTTAAGTTAAGTATTACTTTTTTATTTTATCGTTGTTTGTCCTGTGCGAGTCCCAAATCAATGTTTTCTTTCTTTCTTTCTTTCTTCTTCTTTCATACTTTACTCACTAAAAACACACTGGTGCCCTTCAGTTGCCCTTTGTATTCTAGAGCTGCGGTAACTCTTTTAAACGCTCCTGCACTTTGAAACATTCACGCAACACATAGTTCACCTACTGTTTATAAACATACTGTGACGCAACCCCGCTACGGTGCAGCTGCTTGTTTTTGTCCGAGGTCACGGCTGAAAAACCACTTGTTTTCACAGAAAAGATTAGCACTCGCACGCCGCTCATTTTTCTTTCTTCTTTTTACTCGCAACACTTCGGTTTTGTGAAGGTTACACTGAAAGATGGGTAATGTTTTTGTGTGATGTATTGTGGGTATGTATTCACTTACGTTTTTTGTGTAAAGATATTTTCGTGTCTTGAAATGACATAAATTTTATTAAGCTTTGTTTTTTAGGGTTCCGTACATCAAAAAGAAAAAACGGAACCCTTATAGGATCGCTTTGTTGTCCGTCTGTCTGTCTGTCAAGACCCTATATCTTGGGAGAACGTAGAGGTATCGATTTGAAATTACAAAACCATATACTCAGATCTGCGAACCCTTTGTAAAATTTTTATTTGATTAATATTTGCAAGCAGTACGCCGCTGACTACCCCCTTTTTAGTTTAAGTTCTTATAGTCCATCCTGTGGTTGTCTGGTAGATATCGCTGTTAGCGATAAGACGGCCATTGTACGCTCAAAAAATAAATTTATTTGATCATAATATATGTATAAAAAAGACAAAAGATTTATAAATAAGTAGATATTTATTCTGAAAAGGCAACACATTTAGGTTATACTCATTGAATACGTCAAATTATTTGATATAGGATTGATGCGGGTACCAAAAAAACGCCTCGTTGTATTTATCCATTCCTATATTTTATTTTGTTCTTTTTTTTGCTTATCACGTTACGCTTGATGGTTGCTTTGATAGTAAAGAAGGGCTTAGAAAGGAATTAATGTTGAATGAATGAATCATTTTCATGTGGGAAATTTTATCTCACGAATAACTTTTCTCCTCAGTGCGGCAACAAGACAAAATTCCAAAACGAAAGTTATTAAACCAATAGCACAAAGTTCTTTTGATAGAAGAAAGTCGTGCTAATATTACTTACCCTTTGAAATACATAGTTTCTACGTTGGAATTCTTAATATGAAAAAAAAAACGTTTTTTTACCGTTTGTTTATAACCATAACAACTACGATATTGTAGAAAATACAAAACACAAAGAATCCAATAAATACCTAACTTCGGAAAAAAGAATAACGTACCTTTAATATAAAGTTTATTTGAACTTATAATTCCAAGTCAATCCAAAGATAGGGAAGGATATAAGGAAGACACTTCAAAGAACCCATTTTAAAAAACGGCAATTTCATACTTTAACCCCTATTATTATGAATATGAAAATGAGTCTATCCTTCTGTCACACTTTTACTGTTAAACTAAGGACATGGGTTAATTTTTATCTGACTTCGACTTCGACTTTAAATCCACAATAACAGATTTTCACGCGAACAAAGTCGCTGGAAAAAAGCTAGTTATATTGTGAAGGAAACTGTCTGTCTGTTACGCTTTCACTGTTAAACTACTAGCCTGATTATGATGAAAGCCAAGCTACTTTTCATCTGGCTTCGACTTTGCGTCCGAAGTAATCAACATTGACACGGTCGAAGCCGCGGCTAAAAGCTAGTTCAGAATAAATGCTTCATCCTTATAATAGACACAAACCTGAAACGATATTACGTGAAACCCACTAAGAAACTGACTAAGCCGTTTCGGGGCTGAGCGTCTCACTATCAAAGAAATCCAATCTCCATCTTACGGCATAATACAAAAAGGAAAATTCGTGAATTTTCGTGTTTTAGGCTATTTTGGTAAAATAATATTCGTTTAGAAGGGTTTCCTCAATAAACACATTTAAGCAAAAACAAATATTTATTGAGGCTCAAGATATGTTTATTTATTCTATTGTGTGTTGACTTATGGAGATAGCATTTCCTTTCAGTGTTGCTAAATATATAATGGTTTTCTTTATGTTTATAGGGTTCCGTACCTCAAAAGGAAAAGACGGAACTCTTATAGGATCACTTTGTTTTCCGTCTGTCTATCCGTCTGTCTGTTAATCTATATGTATAAAAGGAGAAACTGACTGACTGACATATCAACGCACAGCCAAAACTACTGGGGCTAGGAGCGTGAAATTTTGCACAAAGGTTCCTTTTATGTCGTAGGCGAGCACTAAGAGAGGAATTTCCAAAATTCACCTCCTAACGGGATGAAACGGGGGTCCAAAGTTTGTATGAAAAAACCTAATACCACGTAAGCGACGCCGCGGGCACCCGCTAGTACCCTATATATATCCCTCCCTATTATGGTTTATCTCGGGAAAGTGTGAAGGTATCGAGTTGAAATTAAAACCATATACTTAAGACAGCGGCCCCTTGAAGCTGTGAAATAATCAAAATTCAGAGTTAACGAAAAAAAGATACGGCCGTTTATGTCGCAATCAAAATTTTTAGGGTATTCGCGAGAATCAAAATTTTTAGGGTATTCTCGTTGACCTAGTTAATTAACTAAGTTTGGTTTTTTCACAGCTTCAAGGGACCGCAGACCTGAGTATATGGTTTTAATTTCAACTCAATACCTCCACGCGTTCCCGAGATAAAGGGTCTTGACAGATAGACAGACAGACGGACAACAAAGTGATCCTATATGGGTTCCGTTTTTTTTTTCCTTTTGAGGTACGGAAATCTAAAAACTAAACTTTTTCAGCGTCGTTGTTTTTTTTTTTTGTAGTCCGGTATAACTTTTTATTCTATAAACTGTTTTGGTGTTATTGACATCAAATTTTTTGACTGCTTGAATTTTGATGATATTTTTGATAAGTACAAGTGAAGCCCTATAAAATGATATCAAACACGGTGTATTTATCTTAACGTTTTTTTTTTAACACATGACTTTTGTTCGCTAGATGGCGTCAATTTAAATTTGAGCAATATTTTGAAAATGTACAAGTGAAGTCCTTTCAAATGATACCAAACACGGCGAATTTATCTTTTTTTTTTGAGACAATACTTTTGTCCGCTATAGGGCACCACATTGAGTTTTGTGACACGTCACGTAGCCTATGTTCAGCGTACAATTAAGACGGTTTTTAATGATACCTCATTTGTCGAGTTCCGATAAGTAGTTTAGGAGCTCAGATGAGAACACACACATCATACTTAGCCTGTTAAAATCATAACCCTCCTTTCGCTTTGCCGTAAAAAGGAACTTTAGTGCAAAATTTTAGTGATCTAGATTGAAAGGTATTGATTGCGCTCGACTATGATGAGTCAGTCAGTGACTCGGGACATTGCCTTTTATATACAAAAATACGGGTATGACCTCTGCAAACCTAGCCTAGCCTTTGCCTAGTCCTAGGCAAAGGGTAATTGAAGGATACAGGTGTGGTTTTAATCAGTAAAAGTCTGACACGCCCTCCCGCTCCACCCAGAGCGCGAGAAGTCATTTTGATAAATTCCCACCGTAAAAAAAAAAAATTATAAAAAAAAACCTTTGTGAAGAAAATTACCATTAAGTTGAGGGTATCCGATAAATTTGTCTATACAAATGAAGAGTCGAAACTCCCTTCTTCCTAAATAAATACTGAGACCCATTCTTTAAAAAGACTACAAGTTAAAATGGCTCTGCTGTACCAAAATTCTATAAATATTTAAATGGATTTAGGATGCCTAAAATCGCGCTATCATTCAAGTGTAACAATAAAAAATTCTATAAGCTAATTTACGACAGTAGTCTATATGCAAAACGGCTTGCAACAGCTTAATGTTGACTTGCGAGGTAATCCTCTGGAAGTGATGGAAGTCAGTACTATACATAAGCACAGAAGGTCTATATAACCGGGTGGATTCAAGTCGTCACCGGCGAGTGGTGTTCTACGCGCGCTTCAAAGATGTGTGAGCAAAATTGTAGGGGTATGTAAGGCCGATAGAGCCGCGGGAATTTTTGAAAGTTTTGTCGTGGACCTGGTAGCAAAGGGCAACTGAGAGATCGCCCTGCGACTACCGACACCCGGAGTATCTCCTGACGCGGTGGTTGGGCCGTGAGGATGTCCCTTCCGACACTGTTGCGGTCATCTCCTTCGCTAGCATTACTACCTCTGCGAAGGAAGCGATCGTATTTGATTCTCTTCCGCTTTTGACCTTGGCCTGAATCATGGCCCGGTGCCAGAGGTCACCGCCGCCGATCGCCTCCACGAGGACATGGCGTTGCTCAGCCCAATTGGGATTTACCTCTAACCTTTACTCCATCATGTCCTCCTGACACCGCCTCAAAGAGATGTCAGCGATACCATTGGTAATCCGAAAGGGAACCCCGAGGGCCTGGAACAGAAGGCAAAGAAGAAATATAGGTGTGGTTTTAGTCAGTAAAAGTCTGACACACCCTTTTGCTTCACCCTAGAGCGCGATAAGTCATTGGATGACTTCTCTAAAGTGTGTGAAAAAGGCTGGGTTGATTGATTGATTTCGGTGTTTGAGACAATATTCTTTGTGAACATACCTTTTCTTCAAGTGGACCTTCTGTGGTCTTGTGTATGAATGAGGTCGAGAGGAAAATTGTGGTCTTTGCATAATTGTTAGCGGTTTGATGAGATATTATTCTTAAAAATGTAGAGTTTATTTTGTGTAAATTATTTATGAGGTGGAAAAGTAAGAGGACTCAGAAAGAAAATTTTTTAAACGTGATGATTACAGAGTGGAAACTTTGTATAACTATGTTCATTCAAGTTCATCATTACAAGTTCGTTAATTAAAATTTTTCGTTTTGTTTTTAACTTTCTGACTCTAAAAACCAAATTAGTAGATAGATATATATTCTTTATTGTACATCAAAAATAACATTACATTATGAACTTAAAATTAATAGTGTGTCACAATGGGCGGTCTTATCGCTAAAAGCGATTTTGTACAGACAACCTTTGATAGATAGTGGATGTTATCACAAACATTATGTAGTATTACAAGACACCAAGACCCGGAACATTTATCTGTAGGCCGGGACCCGCAGCGCAGCAGTCTGTCGTTCAATCACTAAGCCACCGTGCCGTCGTTTACCCAGTAAAATAAAACTTGATGATAGTCATTTCAATGCTCAATACTAAATGTTGGCTGCAGACCAAAAGCATACAGAAACAATTAAAAAACCACTGTGCCCCGCGTTCCGACATTCAACGGGTTAATATCAATAAATAGGTACATTTGAATTAGATTTTTCAGTTAAAATAAATCGTTTTCAACATCGGCAATTTATCCCTAAACAAAAGCTGATCAATTACGTTGAATCGTGAGTGGAATTCCGAGCCGGAGTCTGTTTCCTAATAACAACCTGGGGATCGGCGATTTCTCGCGCCGGGCCTTGGTACAGGCCATGGTCCGAAGTGAGGAGGAATTGGCATTCCTCATCGCAAGAAGAATGAAGAAGCAGTAATGATAGCGCAAAAGAGGAGGCCGACCGCGCGAGGCAACCGTCCTCTCGCCCCAGCCGCCGGGATTCCGATCTCGATTAAAGGCCACCGTAGGAGCGGGCTTACAGACAGCGAGCAATGGTTAGCTCACTGTCCGACCATCCGGTAACCGTCCAGACCGAGCCCAAGTCGTCGACGGCGCGTATTGTTCCACGCGCGCCTCAGGGAGATGTCAGCAAATCGTAGGGGTCAGCAGGATCGAAGCCTACTGGGGCCACGGGTAGTGTGAAAGTGAAACCCGGGGCCCTGGGACGAATGCAAAGAAGGAACAGGAGTGGATTTTTAGTCAGTAAAAGTCTGATACTATCTCGCGCTCCGCCCAAGAGCGGGATTTGTTATTAGATCACTTTCCCACCTAAAAAAAAATCAACCAGAAAATCTTTAAGTCAAGAGTAAATAGATTACTTCTAAGCAAGCGTGGTCTACCGTCGACTGGGTAGCTCGCCGTCCGGCTGTTCGGTAATTAACCGGACCGAGCCCAGTCGTCAATAGCGCGTTGAGATCCTCGCGCTCCTCAAAGAGATGTCAGCAAACCGTTGGGGCCCAGCAGGGCCGATGCCCGCTAGCTAGGACCGCGGAGAATTTCTGAAAGGGAAACCCGTAGTCCTAGAACGCAAAGGGTAATTGAAGGATACAGGTGTGGTTTTAGTCAGTAAAACTCCTTCTCGCGCTCCACCCAGAGCGCGAGAAGTCATTTGGATGATTACCCACTTTAAAAAAAAATAAAAATCGTCGACCACATCGTAGCTAACTATCACGTGAGATAGAGGTCAACCGCGAGCCTGGTATAAAGTAACATTCTGTAAACGGCTTGTAAGAATCCCTTAATTACCAATAAACTACTATGACTATCAACAATAAAAAATCGTGTAATATTGCCATAACAAGCTGAAACTTGCAGCAATGGTCTTTTTTGTAGGTAGAAATATCATCTAATGACATCTCCTGCTCTTGGGCGGGGCGAGAGGGTGTGTCAGACTTTTACTGACTAAAAAGTCACTCCAGTTCCTTCGTTGCCTTTCATATCAGGGCCGAGTCTTCGTTTCAGAAGCAGACCCTTGGCCCCAGTAGGCTTCGACTCTGTTGGGCCCCTACGGTTTGCTGACATCTCTTTGAGGCGCGCGTCGACGACCTGGGCTCGGTCCGGATTATAGTCCGAACAGTTGGATGGCGAGCTACCCTGCAGCAATGGGTTGGCTAGCATAATTCTATTCAGCTCTTTTTACGTGGAAAATAATTAAATTACTTCTTATGCTCTGGATGGAGTGCCACTACTTTCACCCAGGCCGTAAGGAGTTATTTAGTATTAGGGCTAGTAAGAAGAAAATCCAATACCAAAAAGAGGCTATGGGAGAGCGTACGAATGTCCCACTTCAGGCAGTCTCCAAATGGATCGAAATTAATCTGGTGGAATTCAACGCCACAAACCAAAACACAAGCGTGTCTGTTCACCGGCAAAAAGAGCCCGTTCATTTTGGCTTCGGCTTTTTAGAATTTATCCTTGATGCTCTTGAGAGTAGAAAGCAGTGGCCGCCGAGTGGTAACGGTTCCAACTTACGAATTGTAGGTCGGGTTCAAACCCAGTCAGGCGCATTACTTTGTGTAATTTATTTCACTACCACTGCTCTCAAAACAGAGAAAGAAAACATAGCGAGGAAACCGGCATAATCTAGAACCAAAAATTCAAAAACATGTGACATTCATCAACCCGCACTGGGTCCACGTGATGGATTACGGCCCATTCCCTCTCCTAGAGAGAGGAAGCCTGAGTCCCAGCAGTGGGAATATTAAAAGGTTGATTATGCTATGCTACCTCAAACCTTAACTTTGGGTGGTTTATTGAGTCCAAAGCCACGGTAACTCTTTTGAAATATCCCGCAGCCTGAATTCTATCCAGCTAGTTAACAAATTAAGCTACACAAACAGGGTTTTCGGAGTTTAACGTAAGCTTTAACTGATTTAAACATGGATTAGAAGTTCTCTTAATTAAAATCGACAAGTTTAATGGTTTTAACAAAGTTTCGGCCGGTCAGTGGAGCTGACTTTTTAGTAAACTCTGTTTAAACATTATGCCATGAGCGGTTCCGTCAACGAAGTTATGTAAATTGATGTAGGAATTGTAGATTTTTAAAAAAGGTTGCGGGATGATTGACGATTTTTCTTAAAATCATAAAATTATGTTTATTGTAATTTTATTATTATTCATTTATTTCAGACGTTGTCCATATGTACACAAAATTAAAATCAGCCAAATGAAACATTACAAAAATAGACATTGAAATTACAATGTTACATACAATTAAATTCACAATGTCATAGATATAATTAAAATTAAATACAAAATGTAATAAATATAAATGAAATAATACACATTAACATATCAAATTAGACAAACACAATAATAATTTACATCCTTGCCAATATTTATACATATATTAAACCTACTAAATTTACAAACAACTAAACTAACAACTAACTAACTAACTTAATAGATATAATTATATACAAACTGAAAAGAAAAGAATGTACAAACAGGTATAAAAAGAATTCACTCATCGATATATAAGTGATGAATTTACTCAACATCAAAAAAATTATCTACGCCGATGTCAACGAGAACAGTGCTCACAAAGCTGGCCTGATTGGTGGGCCAAAAATAAATTGAGGATTTTATTTAAGGCCTTTTTTTTCTAAATCATAAAATGACGTCTCTCGTTCTAGATGGAACGAGAGGAGTTGTATTGTCGTATTTCTATTATTCATTTTCATAATTGCTATTTTTTATAATAAGTATTGATATATAATTTTTATAAGTAATGAGGATACAGCTAGACTATACAGAGGTTTCGGAAGAATCAGAAATCGTGGTGGAAAATGGAGAAACTGACTGACATATCAACACACAGCCAAAACTACAGAGCCTAGGAGCGTGGAATTAGGCAAAAGGTTTCCTTTTATGACGTAGTTAAGTGCTAAGAGAAGATTTTATAAAATTCACCCCTCATGGGGATGAAATAGGGTTCTCAAGTTTTTATGGAGAAACCTACTTTCACGCAGGTGAAGCCAAGCTAGTCTAAAATGTTTTTACATATAGATCGTGCTTGAATGAGCTGCTAATTTGGGCGGTTACATGTTACTATAGAAATGTGTCTCAATTATAACAAAATTAACACATATTACCTTGTATAAAGAATCACCACAAAGTTTATTTTTAATAAAGCCTTGCCCTATACGAGGACCATTTTTTTAATACTAATTGGCTCGCGTTTGACCACTATCTGATAGCACATCATCGCTATGTGGTCGACGATGGAGCACGCTTGGCTAGAAGGATCTATTACTCCTGCAACCCCCCTCCCCTCCCCCTTGTATATAGTGGGTGCGTCGCAAACATTTAGGCTTACATATACAAGATACGCGCAATAACTATCTGTAGGCCTGTGGCCCAACCAAAGCACTAAAGCTGTAAACCGTAAAAATTATAAATATGACTAAAATCGTCTCTCTTTCCAGAACGTTCGGAGGCTCTTAGTGGGCGACTGTCAAAGTCAGCATCAGAACTGTCATGCGCGCCCACCGCTGCCTCTTCTCCACCCCGCGCCCGCTCCGCTCATCACCATACACCACTCTCCGTGGTGCATAGGACACAGCATTTCTTTACAAATTTAAAGGTAAGTCGGCCATTTTATGTTTAAGCAGGGTGTAAAGTTCCGCAAACCTCCATTGAAAAGGGAGGACCAGATGGGTTTTGTATCTATGGTGTTTCATATGGAGCTCCAGTATATGTATAACGTCGCACGAAGAGTTGGTAATGCTAAAGACCATTGTGGTGAAAGAATACCCTACCAATAAATAAGAAATAAGCTAGTTGAATGTAAAATAACTGGGAACAACGCGATAGCTCCCGAACGACTTAGAAACTCTTATGCATTTCAAAGATTTGTGGTGCGATGACCACATTTAGGTCAAATGACGACACTCTCCAGCGAGAGACTGCAATCATATTTTATTGATTTGTGCTGTACTTTTCTTTTGTTGTATTTTTACAAGTGACACTAGTGACAGCGGCCAAACGCGATTATGCGAGCCAAACGTTAAAACGCGATTAGTTTTATTGGCGAATTTCGCCCTTAGACATTTATTGATGGATTTCAAAAATGCTTACATTGTTTTATTAGATTGATCTTTATTTTAATTCCATTTCGTTAACAATATCTATATCAGGAGATGCTCCAGACGTCAGGGGTCGCAAAGCGATGTCCGGTCGCCGTTCGTGCGGACTTACGGACGTCGAACAATGGGTAGCTCGCCGTCCGTCCGTCTGATAAAGACCGAGCCCAAATCATCGACGGCGCGTAGTGTTGCCAAATGCGACTTAAAGGGATATCAGCAAAACTGTAGGGGCAGCAGGGCCGATGCCCGCCAGGGCCACGGGGAATTTAAGGAAAGAAAACCCTGGTCCTATAACACAAAGTGCAACTGAAAGACACAGGTTTGGTTTAAGTCAGTAAACATCTAACTCGCCCTCTTGCTCCACCCAAGAGTGGGAGTAGTCATTGGATGATTTCCCATCATGAAACTTGTCTATTATAACAGACTGCTAAACACAAGACTGCAACTTAAGAGGGCCCTTCCTTAATATCGTCTATCGTCAACGTGAGCATGGTTTAATATCTTTTTGTTTCATCCAACGCAATGTTGGGAAATGTTTTCGTCATTCAGAATCTCGATTAAATTCGCAAAGTTCTAAACATAATTATATATATTTTAATTTACGAGTACTTTACTGGATTAGTTTTAACAAATGTATGTTTTGATTTTTATAAACCTAAATAATATCTACGAGATATTATTTGTGTTTCTAAAATATTCAGATAAAGATGTGTAATAATGTCTTATTCACGAAACGCGGTTGTATTTTATTTTATTTTATTTTAATAAGTACAGTGACAGACTACAGACTAAGACAATCAGCACAATTAAAAATAACATACAGTACATAAATCTGAAGTCCAATTATTGCTGTACTACAACACTCAAAGTTTAATATGCTTCAGAAACAGAAAAAAAAACACAGTAAAGGTGAAGTATTATGGAGAAGTTAATAAAGTACACTAATGTAATTACATTTTATATAAACAATTTCTAAATTCGTTAAAGCTGTTCAAAAACAAGTCTACCATAGGGCATATTATATTATATTGATTGCACATTCTAAATAACGGGTTATTCTCAGAAACATTATTGTTACTAGCGGGAATCTAAATAATTGTGGAGTGCGCACAGATCGAGTTGGTATTTTAAAGTTTAACTGGTCAAGTAATTTAATGTCAAAGGAGCCATTAGCAATTTTATGCAATACACTTAAATCACTAACCCATCTCCGGACATGGTGACATCATGACATCTCCCGAGATACCTACATGTATGGACATGTAGGTATCTCGGGTTGGTCTCTCTTAAGCACTTGCAAGCTTTCAACCTGTTCAAAGCTATTAATAGAAGTAGCGTAGTGAGAGAGCGCTTAGGGTATTACGCCAAGTTAATGAGATGCAGCTACCTCGGGGGCGACAAGGGACCTATCAGCCTTTACGAGAATGGGTTAGTTAGAGGTAGTTATAAGGAGACAATTTATAAAAAAAATAACTTTTTATAAAAAAATATAACAAAAATAATACAAAAGACTTTAAGTAAAAAAAAAAAACACCGAAAAGTGCAAAATAACTTTAATTTCGGTAGTCTGTGTTTTTATAATAGTTTTGCCTCTTCTTATTTAACACCGACTTCCGAAATTAAAGTTATTTTGCATTTTTCAGAGTTTTTTTTTTTACTTTGTAGTCGGATGTATTAAAAATACACCTCAGCCAAACTTAAATACCTTATAGCCAGAGTGCATCTCATGACAATTCTAATAATCCCAAACACGGTTAGATTACATCAATTCGTTACAGAGTTCCGATGCCTAACTTCAGGCTTCATCATCAGATCAGTTCGATATATTTCCCCTCTTCTTTCAGTCAGTCATCGACTACACGTATAAACAAAACAATTTTATTTGTTACGACGGTTCTGCTGTGGTCATATGAGGAGTTCTATTCCATATCTTCGAAGTTCATGATCAGATCATAACAATATGTCTATGGGACCAACTCGAAGGCATAACCTGACAATGGAAAAAAGAAATTTCAATATCGTTCCACAATTGACCGAGAAATCGGTGATCATCCTTAAAAAAAATACATTCAGCCGAACATAGAACCTCCTCCTTTTTGAAGTCGGTTCAAAAGAAAAATAAGTTGTAAGAAAAAATGTCATGTATCTTTGTTAGGTCAGAAACTTTTCAAACCACCTGTATAAATGTCGTTACGACATATAATTATCCGATACTGGGCTAGAAATTGTGAATAAACTTACGAAAATTTAAATTTCGACTACCCTGGAGCATTTACGTTGATGATTCAAAGATTCAAAATTCAAAGCAATTTATTTCAAATAAACCATTTACTGGCACTTTTGAAATGTCAAGAAGACAGTCAGTCAGAAAAATGTTGCTAATTACATATTCCAAAACGTAGATTTGTAAGGAGAAGAATGTGCAAGACACTTTATGGACACTCTTTTTAATCACGGTTGCATGTTTCTTGTTACTATCACGTAGGAACAATAGAAATAAATAAATAATAAAAAAAAACAATTCTATATCTATATAATATATCTACAAGCCACTAGTAGCTAAGAGATGACTAGTCTCAACTAACAGCGCCCGTTCACGGACATGACGCGTATATTATCACCACTCAGCTCAACCATTTTAATTTTAACCCGGACCGTCATAGCTTTATTCGTGTCTCTAATTATTTCAAAAACGCTTACTCACTCCGATCGATAGCACACAGTGGCTCCAGAACTCAACAAACGTGCCTGTCATGTCGCTAAGTTGGGCTATCAACAATTATGGTAAGTGTTGCGACATCTATGGCGTCACATAAGAACTAATCCTGCATCACGCATTTAAAGAAAGAAAGAAAAACTTTTTATTGGGCGGAACAAGGCGCAAATTTAGAACTTACAGATAATAAGCTTATGTGAAAGAAATATGCGCCACATCCGCGCAAAACGGCCGAACGCTCATCATAATGCCGTGACCAGACGAATGAGAATGAGAATGAGTCTACGGCGCTGGTTTTCAGTTCTCCGCGCGACTTGGACATGTAGAACAGCCTGAAATCATCTATCGGGCAGTTGCCTACCAGACATAACACCCGTCTGTTCGGAGGATCCTCCCTTTTCAACCGAGATTTGCGGGACTTTACTGTCTGTTCTGCTTACCTCCAAAATAAGGAACCATTAATCTATGGTTTTAAATGTTTCTTTGGTGACCTTTTGAGAATTTGTTGTCAGTCATTTGTCTGGTTTATTGGGGTTTTCTGATCATGTATTAGTTCACTCTTTTGGCGTCATGACTTGGCATCTGTTCTTAGCATTTTTAGGGTTTAACACCTCAATCGGCAAAATCGGAACCCTTATAGAGTCATTTTGTTGTTCGTTTATCCGTCTAATAGTCTGTCCATCTATCAATACCCTTTTTCTCAGGAACGCGTGGAGGTATTAATAATAATCTTTATGCAGTATTAATAAGTTATACCCATAATATTAACAACACTACTTTCATTACCTTAAATTGGCGACATAATATAATTCGTAAATAAAAATAAATAAATAAAATTTCCTCAAAAAATTGAATTAATTAATAAAATAGAATAATTACATTAATAAAATCAATAATTAATGTCTAAACAATTACATTATTAATTACATTACACTGAACTAATTTACCGGTATTACGCTGATATAAAATACTGAAATCAGCTACTCCTTGGAGCAGTGTAAGAATCAAAGTCAACGCAATGTAATGATCTCCTTTTAGGCGCATATTTTGACACTTGCATGGAAATTAAAACCTAGGGTAGGTACTTTAAAGGAAAAAGTCTGAAAACCGTTAAGTTACATCACACGAAAAAAATTCAAGACTGGATTCAGGAATTGGTCTAAGCTGAGCCGAGCTGAGTTTGTATGGAAACCTTGATGCGCAAGTCCAACTCGCACTTGACCGGTTTTTATGATTTATCATTAGACTTGGCCAACCATGTTAAGGTCGGCTTCGAGTCTAATCACCAAAGTTTTTCGACTTGCCCGTATTTATACGTAGAGTGGTATGTGATCTTCACAACCGAGTAACTGGGTTACATTATACGTTTTCGCACACACGAAGCCCAATACGCCGAGTAGAAGTATAAGCAGGACGCAGGTCAGAATAATGTTGGATGTGGACATATGAAAGCGAAGTTCGTCTACTGTGGCTTGGTTACTGCCAGCCGCCGCGTTTTGGACGATCAGGGTCTCTTCTTTAGATTGTTGCTTGCCCATTTTCGTGGATGATTCGTACACTTGCGTAGACGTCTAGTCCGTGGACACAATAAATCAATAATCGTTCCATGGTCACAAATATTTTACTTATTGAATAATCTTGAGTCACATTACAAGTCACACCTAACGTCTCAAGGGCACGCTACAATTATGGCGGTAAGTCCCCTCTTTGAGGCGTGGTTGGAAAGACCTCACGGCGTCCTCACCTTCCACATGACGCAGGTTCTCACCGAACACGATAAGTTCGGGAAGTTCCTGCACCGGATTCGTGCGGAAGCGACGCCCGGGTGTCGCCACTGTGTGGACCGCCCGGAGGACACGGTGGAGCATACGGTGGAGGTGTGCCCCACTTGGGCAGAGCAACGCCGTGTCCTCGTGGGGGCGATCGGCGGCGGCGATCTCTCGCGTCGGGCCTTGGTACAGGCCATGCTCCGGAGCGCGGAGGAGTGGCAAGCGGTCGCTTCCTTCTGCGAAGCAGTAATGCTAGCAAAGGAGGCGGCCGATCGCGTGAGGCAACGGTCCTCACGCCCCAACCGCCGCCGGGATTCTGATCCCGATTTCCGGCCACCGTAGGCGCGGGCTTGCGGACAGCGAGCAATGGGTAGCCCGCCGTCCGACCGTCCGGTAACCGTCTGGACCGAGTCCAAGTCGTCGACGGCGCGTATTGTTCCACGCGCGCCTCAGGGAGATGTCAGCAAATAGTAGGGGCCCAGCAGGGTCGAAGCCTACTGGGGCCATGGGTAGTGTGAAAACGAAACCCGGGGCTCTGGGACGAAGGCAACGAAGGAACAGGAGTGGGTTTTTAGTCAGTAAAAGTCTGACACTATCTCGCGCTCCGCCCAAGAGCGCGATTGATTTGTCATAAGATGATTTTCGCACCGAAAAAAAAAAAAAACCTAACGTCTCAAGTTCGCGTAGCGCGTGTAGATCGCTTTGGCAGGGTCGCCATGTTTTTTTTTTTTGGGTGGGAAAATCATCTCATAACATCCCCCGCTCTTGGGCGGAGCGCAAGATAGTGTCAGACTTTTACTGACTAAAAACCCACTCCTGTTCCTTCTTTGCTATTTGTTTTCCAGGGCCCCGGGCAGGGTCGCCATGTAAGGTGCGGTGTTGATGATCAATCAAACCAACGAGTGCCAAAGTAATACTGAATTATATTAAATAAGATAGTGCATATAAATGTTTACAAAGGTGCATAGATTATAATAATATAGATCTTAAAGTAGGTACTAATACTAATTACTTAATCCAACCCTCACAGTTACATGCAACATAAATTGACAAAATAAGTGTGCTCTTGTGTGTTTGTTAAATGTGTTTGGTACTCATTCATGCACAAACGGCTCAAACTATTTGAATGAAATTTGCCCACAGATAGACCATGCCCTGAAACAGGACATACGTACGTATATCCCAGAAACCTTTGCTAACGCGGTCGAAGCTGCTGGTAAAAGCTACTTCTCTCATAAACGTCGAAATGTAAAACTATATTGGCCAGCGATACTCGTAATTAAATTCAACCGCAAAGTTCTCACCAATTGTGGTTAGTAAAATAACTTATAATTGGTCAGTTAGCGCTATTAAATTCAACATTAAATATTTAGTAAAACCACAGTACAGTTATCTCAACACAGCAAATGGAAAACAATAAAAGATTGTGGTATAAGAACCCCTATCGCTTTTTGACTTTTGTGAAAAAAATAAAGTAAGAAAAATATTTTATTTGGCGCACATAAATAGGTAAACAACATTTAATCTCGGGATTTGAGGCATATCCACTTTATTCTTTCTTATATAATATAATTACTTAAATAACTCTACCTAATTCCGACCTCTGATAATTTATTTATTTAGTCTTCATGCAACATAAATTACAAAGGCGGACTTAATGCCTGAGGCATTCTCTACCAGTCAACCTAGGGTGGTGAAGAGACAATATGGTAGACGTGAAAAAGAAAATTTTATACGAAAAACAAGAGTAAAAAAAAAGTATACATAATCAGAAATAATCAGTTGAAGATCACAGTATCAGACGCTGAATAGAAGTAAGTCAAAAATAATACAATTTAACTAGCAAAATATGCTTAGGCTACGGTAGCTCTTTTAAACCCTACCTGGGTTTGAAAGAGCTACCGTAGCCATAGAACTCAAAGGGTAACGGAAGGAACGGTCTGATACTTGCTCATACTCCACCCATGGCGGGAGAAACTATGTGATGATTTCTCACCCCAAAAAAAGTATCTAAAAATAATATAATAAAAATAATCTTAGACCATTAACGCCAAATACATTTCTTACCATTGAAAATGAAACTCTTTGTTAGCACTTTTGTATCAAATGAAAAATGAGTTCGTTTGTGATAAAATTCTAATTTCAACCAAGGATTATTGTAGCGTATCAGGGTCGAAATAGAACCATAAATTATAAACTTTTAGAACAGTACGCTTCGTGCGTAAGGGCCGATTCATACCGAAATGGCAGCCGTCGGCAGCGACTCGGTAAGCACTTTTAAGCAGGGAAATACATTTGACCGACGGACACGTGGGCGACGCCTAAGTTGTACGTAGCTTCGCGTCGCATGGCGTGGATCTAATGTAGCTCTACTAGTCTAGTTGCCATATAAAATGTATCGAGACCGACGCACCCTGATGGTACTTCGCCCTCATGGGCCCAATGTAGTTCTACCTTTAGAGTGAAATAGTCAAGCAGCCACGCGCGTCTTGTTAACGATCCTGTCAGCGACCACCAGCAGCCGTGTGCGATTATTAATGGCCAGCAGCGACGTGGTGAGCACTCTTAGAGTGAATTAATTTCAAACTTTATTTAGATCCTCAAAAGGACCTATATCGCTTGAAAAGTAGTATCGTTTACCGCGAGCAGACAAACGGCCTCGACGAGTCGCTGCCTGCCATACTGGTGTGAATCGGCCCTAATACGTTGCTTCTCATATTCAGAACCACGTTCGTAAGTCTTGAAAAAGTTTGACGATTTATGTACTGTCTTAGGGTAAGACAACATATACCTGGATAAAATCTACTCTAGATTTATTTTTTAGTTTCAGCTGATAATATAAATCTAGTCAATCCTTTGTAAAACAGTTGTGGCAAAGATTTTTGTTTTAAATTTTATGAACTTTGAACAATTTCTTGTTTCGTACCAGAAGTAACTGGAGTTTGGCGTTGCCGTCTGCTGCAGCCATTTGCAGTTGGGTATGGAATTATAACTGCAGCGGCATGCTGCTCCGAATTTATCCGAAACTTTCCGAAGCTTTTATATCGGTTTCAGTTACTATATTCAGTTTGGTTATTCGATAGTTTTGATTACATATCCATGTTATATTCCTGCTTCTAATACAATAAATCCTATCAAAATTTTCTCGTACAGATACACACTACTTACCATCAAGTGGGATCGCAGTCAACCATTAGTCTATAACAATAAAAAAATACTTATGTACAATGTTTGTTACAGACATAAACAATAGAGGATTTCATGAAACATGTTGTCTATTATCTGTATATTCCAACCAAAATTTATTTTTAAAAACAGATACCATTCCGTAATTTAAACAATACAAAATCAAGTATCGGATGTCATGTTGACTACATCACGTTTCACAGCTGATTGCGTCGTCAACACGAACAACCAATCAGCAATTGGCGCGAATCAATTGACGAGGCCTCCACTGGCCTACAGTCCTCCGATGTCATCGCTTTATGTCCGATAGACATTGATTAATAGTTCTGACAACTGTTTGATGTTAAACTTGGAGTCAATTTATGAAATAGGGTCTAATAGTGACGTGTATATTTTATAAAATAGCTTTGTGTGACCTTGAAAAAGGTCAAGTAGTAATCGAAGTACGTTTAGGGCATTGCCATACAACGTGACAATGCCGCCAGCCTTTTGGGCACACTTCCAGTCGATAGCGCGAGCGATGCGGAGGAATTTTATGACGCCATATTTTAGCTAGTAGTTTTGGCTTTATTGTATATATAGTTTTAATTAGTTAAGTGTTTTTTTATCAATTAATCTTAATCAAAATGAATAAAGGGTGCTTATTTTAATTCATTCAAAATATAATTAATATTAGTTAACTAAATTCTGTAAGTGCTATGTACACCTTTAAGTGAAGAATTCACTCTGATAATTGTTTATTAATAAGATTATTATTTTTCTGTAAATGTTTTTGCTACAACTATTCGTTGGAGTGCAGTACGTTTAAAAATTGTTTTTTTTTTTAATAACTGTTAAGCTGATCTCGTGCAAAGATTAGAACGGCTGACTTTGGTTTCCGCTATTCATTATATAGTGACTGGTAATTTGTGAACGATACCTAAACACGTGATTGTACTCATGAATACAAACAACTTTCCCAAAGAATTTTTTTTGTATACTCACTAGTTTTTTATACTAGTTTTGTATAAACATTATTGTGTTAAAACTAGTGAGTATATAAAAAAGATTACGTACACCTATGGGTTTGCAAGCCGCGCGGGTGTTCTATCACTATTGTAGGTACGACGGCGTCACGCGGCTAACAGCTGAGCGGTCGCCGGTCGCAAGCGCGTATTTAAACAGCTGTTTTGTTATTTGTGATAAAACTAATGAGAATATAAAAAAAAGTTTATTTGTGAAAGTTATTTGTAATCACGTGTTTAAGTATTGGTCACTAATTACCAGTCACCCTATATAGACACTGCCATACAAATTTGAACTTTTTTTACAGCGTTTCACAAAATTAAATTTTGTAATTGTACACTCCATTCGAAATATAACATTTATACAAACCTTTCTTACTGTCAGTTCAACCGATTTTGACTTTTATTACGTTGGTGATATGTCACCAAAGTAATAAAAGTCAAAATCGGTTGAAATCATAATGTGTATAAATGTGTAATAAATGTTATGCCAACCAACTATGTACATAGTTGGTATTGTAACCACTTTTTAGGGTTCCGTAGCCAAATGGCAAAAAAACAGAACCCTTATGGATTCGTCATGACTGTCTGTCTGTCCGTCCGTATGTCACAGCCACTTTTTTCCTAAACTATAAGAACTATACTGTTGAAACTTGGTAAGTAGATGTATTCTGTGAACCGCATTAAGATTTTTACATAAAAATAGAAAAAAAAAAACAATAAATTTTGGGGTTTCCTATACTTAGAACTGAAACTCAATTTTTTTTTTATCAAAACGTGTTGAGTATCTCAACGTAGGTCTTCAAAAATGGTATTGAGGTTTTTAATGTATTTTTTTTCTAAACTGAATAGTTTGCGCGAGAGAAACTTCCAAAGTGGTAAAATGAGTGAATTGATAGATTAGAGGTAATAAGGAATTTTACAAACACACATACAAGATACGCGCGAAAAACATAACCCTTCCTTCGCAGTCGGGTAAAAACGTAATTAGCCTTATAACTCTTCCACTGCTGGGACTCAGGCCTACTCTCTGGAAGACGAAATGTGCCGTAATCTACTTATCGAGTCCAGCTATGACTTCTCCCGCTTTGGAGCGGAGCAGGACGGCATGTCACTTTTACTGACTAAAACCCACTCCTATATCTCTTCTTTGCTTTGCGTTTCAGGACCCCAGGTTTTCCTATTAGAAGTGAACCCGGGCCGCAATAGGCTTCTACGATTGTTCCAACATCTTCTTGAGCTGTTCACTGTTATCGGATGGCTGGACGGCGAGCTACCCATTGCTCGCCGTCGGCAAGCGAGACTTATTCAATATTGACATAAATTGCCTGTATCATTTTCCCAGAGTCGTTGGCAACGCAGCCGCAGCCGAGAGCGATGTCCTGCAGGCACCATGTTCACGCTAGCACCGGGCCCAGACAGCAGTGGCACCGAGTACGCTGGAGACCAAAGCTCAGAGCACAGCACGCCTGCCAACTCGCCCAGGCACAGGATCAAGAGGAGTAAGTGTTAGTACCTAAGGATTATAATTGCTTTTTGAAATCAGCCATCTTCATTCAATTAAAAAAAAAAAAAATGTACGCACAGGTACAATTCAGATGAACAAAATTTATATATATAAATACCAAATAAATATGAAAGCAGAGTAATATTTATTTAATGATCATTCCTCAAAAAGTTTAAAATCGAGAAAATTAGTGGTGGTGACTGAACAAGAAAATTCGTAGTCTTCCTTCACTGTATGTCTGAGTATAGGCTTCGAGACAAAACTGCGCTGCAATGTGATACGACATCGCATCAAATTGCTGCGATGCGATTCTTACGATGTGTCGTGCGAACCCGCACATTTGGGTCCTAATAACGCCAATAACCGTAACGCACGCTCTATTTAACCGAGGATGCGTGATTTTCAGTTACTATTTAACATTTTTCTTCGCTCGGTAGTCCAAGAACATACAGTAATCGTTCCGGGTGCTCACCAATACTCACCATCCACGTCCCGAGTCATTATTATACTTAGGCTCTCTACTCTACCCCCCTAGCCAAGTTACAACCGTTTCATTTCGATTCTGTTTTCGTCGATCGCCTCGAGTCGGCCACGCCTTTGATTCCTTTGTTCTGACGGCATCTCAACGCTCAGTCACGTGGTCAGAAGAAAGGAATAGGAGACGTGGCCGACTCGAAGCGATCAACGAAAAGAGAATCGAAACGAAACGGTTGTAACTTGACTAGGGGGGCTATCGTTGACTCGTGTTCTTGCCAAGGACCGTCCTTGGAGCAAGACGAAATCTAAGTATGCTTCCCATAATCGTTTTTTTTTTAAATTCATTTTAATCAATTACTGTATAACCACATGTCACATGACACTGGGTTCTTAGCACTGAAGGAGTTAATATCGATCGATGACACTATACATTATAAAACCCCTGATTTGAGCAATGAAAGTAACTTTAATTCTCATTTTATCAGCTCTTGTTTGGTTTACCTGCACAAACCTCAGGCAGGTTATCTCAATAACTCCGGAAATTTTAGGTTCCGTATTGAACTATTGGTACGAGTATTATAGTGCCAAAAGTTATTTAAGAACAATATTTCAAGTACCACCACTGCTCTCAAAACGGTGAAGGAAAACATCATAAGGAAACCAGCGTGTCCTAGAACCAAAAAATTCGAAGACATGTGACATCCACCAACCCGCACTGGGCCCGCGTGGTGGATTATGGCCCATACCCTTTACTACGAAGGAGGCCTGAGTCCCACATTATAAGGCCGACTATGCTATGCTATGCTATTTTAAGTACCTACATGGCATGGGCAAAACAACTTTCAATTTATTACTTTGTAGTAATATTTTAGTAGATACTTTTGTACTGTATCTTATAAAAAAATATACCTTTCATCTCAGAACCTTTTCCAGCCACAAAAGAAAAAGATCAACATAAAAAAATACAAAAGAATAATAAAATACATAGTTTTACAGCTCAAGTTTCAAGAAAATTAAAGAAAAATATAGACAGAAGGTATTTTAATTCCAGACAAAATGAAAAGTCTTTGTATCTGCATCTTAAAATAAATATTTTTGTAAAGGGGAATGTTAACAGGTAGCCCGCGAAAATCAAATTTTCTTAAGTTTTTTTTTGCATTTTCCTGTTCAGTGTGAATTTGTATGTTGATTGAGATATGATTGGGTGGTGAAGTAAGTACTTAGTTACGGAATAATAATAATTAAAAATATCAATATAACCCTCTTAGTTCGTCTTACCCTATTAATATTGTCGCCTGAGCTCTTATTTTACTACAAAGATTGCACGTTTTTCTACCATCACGATCATAACACGTAAAAGGCTGCCTAGGGGTTAACCGTAAAAAGTTTATTAAAAATTCACCCACAAAGACATGCTTTTGTTGAGAATACTTCGTAATTCACCATATTTTCTTGCTGATAAGCAGGAATTTAAATTTTAGTTTGGCTTTGTGAAGTTATGCATACCCGCATTTGACACATATACTATATACCCTTTTTAGGAAAATTATTAATAATAATAATAATATTCCACAACTTTCACACAACGCCGTCTAGTCCCAAGCTAAGTAGAGTTTGTGTTATGAGTACTAAATAACTGATAAACATACTTATATATTTCTAAATACATACATATTACAGATAAATTACATCCAGACACAGAAACAATCATCGTGCTCATCACACAAACATTTGTTCTGGGTGGGAATCGAACCCACGACCTCCGGCATAGCAGTCAGGGCCACTCACCACTAGATGACTAGACCAACAGGCCAGTCAACGGCCAGGTCAGTCAGTATTGTTACGGACTTACACTAAACTTGATACGCGGGTATAACATAGCAACGCTCTGCCTATAAAATTTGAGGCGTTCCCTCAGTTTCTCGAGGATCCTATCCTAGTCCAACAGATCCTGAAAGTGACCATGGATCCTTGGGACCATCCTTTTAAAATAAAAAAGAATTTTTCTTGTCGGTATTGACATGTACGGGGAACAATAATAAAAAAAAGCCAACAAATAAGATATCAAATATGGCCACAAATAAAAAAGTACTTCGATTTACGCAAGAAAATAGAATTCTAAAAATGGCACGTTTTCTTACAACTGTCATACTACGCCGTCTAGTCCCAAGCTAAGCTGAGCTTGTGATATGAGTACTAGAAAACTGATAAACATGCTTATATATATATATATTTTTAATTACATACCTTTATATTATAGATAAATTACACCGGACACTGAACAAATGATCGAAGAATCGTTCGCTCATCACACAAATATTTGTCCTGGGTGGGCTTCGAACCCACGATATTCGGCATAGCCGTCAGGGCCACTAATACTAGACCAATAAGCCAGTCAAACTTTTCACAAAGTTCGTCATTTCGTCAGATCTAAACGTGAGTTTTGATATCTCAGTCAACAGACGTTAACGTCATTTAACCGTTAACCACTTAGTACCTTCAAAGGCTGGTCTAATTAAGTTTTAGATTAGATGCCGCCATTGCGAAAATTAAGTTAAGTGCTTTGTTAACTTAGCTATCAGTAAAGAAGACCCGTCTGGCTTTGATAAACTCAGCAACGAAATTATGCGAGACTCAGGAAATTAGCGAGACTATTTAAGACAACGACCATGTAGCCCATAGACGCCTTGTGCTTGATCTAGCGCACCAACACAATTCTGTCAACTAGCTGAGGTACGGGGAAACGGGGTACATCGGTCTGATTAGCCCTACCAAGGTCATTATGGCACACTAGGGATGATATAAGTTTAAATACATCACAAACGTATCGATATTTTTTTAATAATTATTATTAAAATGATTAATTGGCCTTTTTACCTTCCTATTTCTTGATATTGTTTAAACATAATCTATATATATAAAAATAAATAGCTGTTCTTTAGTCTCGCTAAAACTCGAGAACCGATTTGGCTAATTTTGGTCTTGAAATATTCGTGATAGTCCTGGGAAGGTTTAAACGGTGAGAAAAATGGAAAAAAAAACGAAAAAAAAACCGAATACAACGCCATCTCTAATTAAAATGTCATTATAAAATGAATTATGCTGTTCTCATAATGCCAGTAGATGGCGTTATCCTAACTATGAGGCGGTACGAAGTTCGCTGGGTCAGCTAGTATATATATATATATACTTAATGTAATTAATAATGTGAGTAAAACGGAGGTGTTTACGGCTGACAGAAGTGGTCGAAACTAATTGGACCTGCATTAGATCGATAATTCAGATGTATTGACAGAAATCGGTCGCCTGTTATTAGGCGTTTACTGGCTGTATGGTCTTTGATTTAAGAGGACTACAGGAGGCTTAAAATCACCCAAAGGGCAATGGAAAGGGCTATGCTCGGAGTTTCCTTTCGTGATCGCATCAGAAATGAAGATATCCGCAGGAGAATCATGGTCGCCGACATAGTCCCAAGGATCACCAAACTGAAGTGGCAGTGGGCAGGGGACATTTTTCATAGAACTATTGGTCGGTGGGGCTGAAAAGTTCTAGAGTGGTGACCGCGCACCGGAAGATGCAGCGTTGAAAGGGCTCCTACAAGCATTACGTATTTACGCTTTTTTTTTGTGTGTTGTACGAGAGTGATTACGCTTTGCGTGATGTAGTCTTGTAAAAGGTACCCTCTACCTAGGATGTGCAAAGGAGCTAGGCAGCGCGAGAAAAGTTAGTAGTGATACTGTGAAAATATGTGATTGTTTCTACTAAACCTGCGTACAAGGAAAGTACGCGGTGCTAACTAGCGTTACGTTAGTTTTTAAGGTGGGAAATCATATAATGACTGGTCCTGCTCTGGGGTGGAGGGAGAGGGCGTGTCAGATATTTACTGACTAAAGCTACACCTATGGTCCTTCAGTTGCCTTTTGCGTTCTAGGAACACAAGTATCATCGACCCTACTTGGACCCTACGGTTTGATGACATCTCTTTGGAACACTATGCGCTGTCGACGACTCAAGCTCGGTCCTTGTAGGATGAGCGGACGGCGAGCTACCCCTTGTTTGTCGTCCGCAAGCCCGCGTCTATGGTGGCTGGAGATTGCTTTGCGATTGCCGACGCTCGGGGCGTCTGTCGCGGTGGCTGGACCAATTTCTTGATTATTTAACACCTACTTTCGAAAGTAAAGTTAGAGAGTCAAAGACATGTGCCTGTGAATAGTTAAATCATTAATTTATAGTCGGTTTAGAAAACTTGCACATGAATAAAACATGAAACCTTTCGGTAAACAGTAGGTAAAGTGAACTAAATTCAATTCAATTAATTCCATCCCTGTTAATTGAAAAGCATCTATTCTGTACACAATTAGAATTCGTTTTCCAATTAAACCACCTTTTGATCTTTTTACTTTAACAATTTGAATTAAAAACAGCACAGTGTTTTGTTGTGTAACTGTGTTTTTAAATTGAAATGGGTTCCTGTGTTGTTGTCAACTGTTTCTCTTTAGCCATTTAACTTTGTTGACAGGAATGATTGACTTTATTCAAATGGTGTTTTTTCTGTCCTGAGAGACCGCTTTTTCTATTTAAAATATTTTTCTTTTTCGATCCGTCATTTTGTTGTAAAACAAAGCAGTTGTTTACGTGTTTTTGTGTAAGAATTGAGATTTTTCTCTTAGGGGGATGCAACTCGACATATATTTTCACTGTTTTTCATACAGCCACTCTTATGCGATTATAACGTTATTGCACATATTTCATTAGATATTTTGGAAACACAGTATCTTGTGGATATCTAATCTTCTATTGAAATCAATTTATAAATTTAATTTAACTAATTCAGTAAAGACCTCAGAAAATCTGCTATTTTGCATTAACTTTGACACTTCCTAATTTACTCAAAAATTAAAAATCGAAAAGGTATAACAATAGAACCCTTGCAAATTTATCAAAATTTTAAATAAAGAAATAAAAAAAAAACGTTTAAAAATTAAAAAAAAATTTCAAGTAAATCACGGAATTACCGAATGATAACAGAGTTTTCAGACGTTATATCTTTTTTTCGCGTTGCCTTTTCGTCGAACTTTGCGATGAGCCCTGCGTTAGATGAAGTAACAAGCTTTTAAACCAAGCTCGATGTTGACGATAGGCGAGTGAAAAAAGGCCCCTTTTAATTAAAAAAAAACTTTTTTTCTTAATGAAATATTTTTCTATTTCATTCTATCATTTAATGTGGAAAACCGGTCAGGTGCGAGTTTGACTCACGGGCCGAAAGTTTCGTGCAAGCTGCAAACTGACCTATTGAATTAGTTCGATTCCAGAATCAAGTCCCGAAGATTTTTCACAATTGCAAACAAGTAAGTTATTTTGTGACAAACACGATTTTTAGACTTTTTCCTTTACTCTTGCTTTCTTTACAAGATTCACTATTCTATAGGTTTTGATTTCCTTGCGAGTGCCAAAATTATGCGGCAAAAACGGAGCATACACGGCCTTATATTTATATTACTGTGACTTACTAGTTTGACTTTATCTTTACTCTAAGTGATAGTAGGACTGGGTTTTTGACAAAGGGGCAACAAGTAAACTTTTAAGGGTAGCGTTTGTGCCCAATAAGGTACGGAACCCTAAAATGGAGATTTTAATCGCTTTCACGACTGATTCTTCCTTCGTGACTCGTAGGTATATATTTATACTTCATTAGCCGACTTCAAAAAGGAGAAGGTTCCGTTTTCGGTGGTATGTATAATTTTTTATGTATGTTCACCGATTTCTCGAACAATTGTATATCGATTTGAGTATACTCCCGAATAGATCCTATAGAAATATTATCATAATCTGCCAATGAACTTCGGAGATAGGGAACGGAATTCCTCATAGGATCATAGCAGAACTGTAGCAACAAGTAAGATTTATTTGTTTATAAAACTACCAGCTGTTGCCCGCAGATCGCCCGCGTAATAAAATATAGCATATGTCACTCAGGGATAAAACGGCTTTCATCCGTGAAAAAAAATTTGCAATCGGACCAGTACTTTCAGAGATTACCTCCTACAAACAAAAAACATAAAAACAAAAACAAACTTTACCTCTTTATAACATAAAATAATAATAATAATTAATTTTTAATATTATTATAAATTATAAGTGTAGATTATAATATTACTTTAGACTAATGACTTATAATGTCTCATTTTTTTCAGGGTGGAATATCATTAATAACTTTTGTCCATCTGAATGGTGCGAGAGGAAATGTCAGTCAGTTTTACTGACTAAAAGTCCCATGACCCTTCAGAAAGTACTTGAACAATGTCTGGATTTTATCCTGTGACGTCAGCATTATTGTACTAGGCTAGCAGTATTTTGTAGGAGGCTATGTCACGTTCTGGAGACCTGCCAAGACTTCGGTTATCAGATTATTTGTTGTTTAATCGACCCTAACTCCCAAGGGTAAGTTGGTAAATGTTTTACTAGACAATATTGATCCGTTAATATTAACAAATTAACTAAGGCACTAGCTCTTGATGAGTTTTGCTAGAATTGAGATTTGATTGCAAATTATAACATCGGCATGAAGAGCTTGTGGTAAAGTAATAACGGCCGCAAAAGGTTGGTCATCCACTCTAGGGTTGAAACAAAAAGGCGTGTCAGACTTTTACTGACTGAAAACCCACCTGTGTCCTTCAGTTGTCCTTTCCAATTTAGGACCACGGTTACACTTTCAAACGCTCCTGCAGTCCTTTCCGCTTTGCTGACATCTCTTTGTGCTACTAGGCTGAGCCCGGGTCCTTATCGAACGGCGACCTATCTATTACTCGCCGTCCGAAAACCCGTACTTACGGTGGCCTGCATTTTTCAGCAGCCAGGGCATCTCCTGCATGGGATGTGGTCCCCACCTAAGTTTTAAGCGAGGCTGACTGTTCATAAATGATCTTTTCTCTAGATGTAAAAGATTCATACACAAATTCCTGGAGTGTTCTTCACGTAAGACTCACCCAGACTCCACATATGAAAAAGTGGCAGTTTATGTATTTTTAGATAAATATGTAAACCTAATACCTAGAATCTTGCCCTCAGATTAATGAAATAAATGTAAAAGAGAACCATATTTTAAGAATGGTTGCTATCTGAATGTATTAAACTGGAATTTTGAAGCTAATGAACATGTAGCGACATCTATGGCGCCAAGTAAGAACTAAAAATTTGAAATTCTGTATCGTGCAAGTAGATTTCTCCGCGCGATTTGAAAATATACAAAAGCTCGAAATCATCTCTCGAGCAGTTGCCCGGATCAGACATAACATCCGTCTGATCAGAGGATCCTCCCTTTTCAATGTTGGTTTGCAGAACTTAGAAAAAAAGAAAACATGTTTATTTGGCAACAAGTACTTGCAAACTTAAATTACTTAAACATTTAAAAAAATATTTTAATAAATAAAATCAACAATAACAATATGTATCACGTGTTGCGTAGCAGTTGCCTGATGCTGCTTTTCAACTGAACCTTTGAGTGTAGGTACGGATGAAAATCAGTTTTCATAAAAGGGAATAAAATAAATTAATATATAGTAATGAGTACAAAGTGATAAATCATAAATAGATGTTTAGTGTTCATTGCTCGCAAAACAGATGGTCGATGGGAATGAAAGCTTCTGGAAGGCCTCCCACTAGGTGGACCGATGATGACCTGGTGAGGGTTGCAGGAATCCCATGGATGCGAGACGCACAGGATCAGTCATTATGGCGACACTTGGAGGAGGCCTATGTCCCACAGTGGACATCTTTCGGCTGAAATTAAAGATGATAACGATAACTCATTATCGTTATATATGTTTAGTGTTAG
Organism: Mythimna pallens; assembly: GCA_961205895.1. Classification (NCBI taxonomy): domain Eukaryota; kingdom Metazoa; phylum Arthropoda; class Insecta; order Lepidoptera; family Noctuidae; genus Mythimna; species Mythimna pallens. Next base: position 13,429,546 of record OY540848.1, read on the forward strand.
ACGTGTAGGTACATTTTCTATGAACGTCAGCACAGCCTTCCATCGTGACTTCATCATCACTTTCCCAAACATTGGGATATGAAAAAAGTATGAATACTCATGAATGGGCATCGTATCGTGTATCTATTATGCGCTATCAGAAATACTTCGCCTAACTGCATAGAGTATGCGGCAAAACTTCACCTAATAAATCAGTGCTTCGTGCATTTGAAGGTAGGTACTATCGTCGAAAATTTATTGACTATTGCGTTACCATGGTAAAGGCCTCCCCCAATATCGTAGATACTATTATTTCCATAATAATTAATTGACCTTGATTGAAAGACATTTTCTTTGACTGTAGATTTGGTTCAAGCCTAATTCTGTTCTGGTGTCCATAATTCGATAAGATCGAAGAGTTTTGCCGGATGATAAAACGCGAATAATATTGAAATTAACCCTCGATTTCTGATTTAAGCATTTGAACTTTTTTTTTTTGTTTATGTTAGAAAATCATCTTATGACAAATCCCGCTCTTGGGCTGTGTGGGAGATAGCGTCAGACTTTTACTGACTAAAAACCCACTCCTGTTCCTTCGTTACCTTCGTCCCAGGGCCCGGGTTTCGTTTTCACACTACCCATGGCCCCAGTAGGCTTCGACCCTGCTGGGCCCCTACGATTTGCTGACATCATTCTGAGGAGCGCGTGGAACAAAACGTGCCGTCGACGACTTGGGCTTGGTCCGGACGGTTACCGGACGGTCGGACGGTGGGCCACCCATTGCCCGCCGTCCGCAAGCCCGCGCTTACGATGGCCGGAAATCGGGATCGGAATCCCGGCGGCGGTTGGGGCGTGAGGACCGTTGCCGTTGCCTCACGCGATCGGCCGCCTCCTTCGCTAGCATTACTGCTTCGCAGAAGGAGGCGACCGCCTGCCACTCCTCCTCGCTCCGGACCATGGCCTGTACCAAGGCCCGGCGCGAGAGATCGCCGCCGCCGATAAGCATTTGAACTTGAGTATTGCTCAAACTCTCAATTACTAAAATTCCGATGGGCCGGTCATGTAGCCCGGCAAGATGATAGTAGGTGGACCATAAACGTCACTAAATGTAAGGGCCCGCTCGGCAAACGCCGAGTGGGAAGATCTTACACGACATGGGAGGACGACGTAAAGAAAACCGCAGGAATAAACTGGCTACAAACAGCAAAAAACAGAAATAAATGGAAAGCCTTGGAGGAGGCCTTAACCTGAGAGGGGTCCATGCTAATTAAGACATAATACCATTCCTAACTTAATGATATTAGCTGCACGAATTCATATATATATAATACTTATTATTAAATAAATAAATAAGAATATAATTAAAATTACTAAAATAATAAATAAATAATAAAAATTAAATATTTAATCATATCGACATTTGTAAATACGAGTACAATAATTAAATTTACATAAATAATAATAATGTTATGAAAATTGTAAAATCAAACTAGATTTTAGAAATTTATTGAATTTGATTAGATTTGAATATTATTAAAATTGCATGATGAATTATATATTTTATTTGCATTGTTGCATGGAATAAAAGGCTTTTTTATTTTAATTTATTGCTCAAACTCTACTCCAGCCTGAAAATCTGTCATAATTTGGCATTTGAATAGGGTTTGAGACATGCTTAACTCGAAATACTCAGTTCAGGAACCCACCGTAAATCTTACTCTTCAATTTTATAAATTTGTAAGTCTGTTTAATTAAATATTGAAATCCTTTTATATTTTTAACCGACTTTAAAAAGGAGGAGGTTCTATGTTCGGCTGAATTTTTTTTTATGTATGTTCACTGATTTCTCGATCAATTGTGGACCGATTTTGAAATATTTTTTTTTTATATTGAAAAGTGCTTGCATGCTTCCGAGTTGGTCCCATAGAAATATTGTTGTGATCTGATTATGAACTTCGAAGATATGGAACAGAACACCTCATAGGATCCAGCAGAACCGTCGTAACAAGTAAAATTGCTTTGTTTATACGTGTAGTCGATGACTGACTGAAAGAAGAGAGGAATATATCGAACTGATCTGATGATGAAGCCTGAAGTTAGGCACCGGAACACTGTAATAAATTATTGTAATCTAACCGTTTTTGGGATTATTAGAATGGATTATTTTTAGGGTTCCGTACCTCAAAAGGAAAAAAAACGGAACCCTTATAGGATCACCTTGTTGTTTATATATTTATAAGAGGCATCCGTGGGTCACAAGTTGTTCCTGTGACCTGTCGCTATTCCATCCATCGACCTACGACGACATACCTTTATTTACCAAAATATAAATAAATGAATCGATTCACTGGGTTCGTTTAACCAACATTGTCGTGACTCGACGATGTGTTAATTTAAATTTCTACCTTATCTTTACAATTTCCATTTATAACAGCTTCGAGGTGTTCATGCTGAAGTGAACATGAAGGTTTATTGTTACAGATTATAAAGGTTTTCCTTTGACAGAATGTTTTACCGTTTTGATTGAAACCAAAAGATTAAGGTGGAAAGGGTTTTTGCCGTAAAAACATACTCCAAATTTCTGATTTAAACATTTTCAGTTGAGTATTTCTTAAAATCTAATTTTGCCTGTATATCTAATTTTGGCTGCAAAATTCAAAAAATGTTTGAAAATTTAAATTTCGTGTACTACCCTAGCACATTCAACTTAAAGGCATTTGTAAGGGCTGTACCCCAAAATGAAAAAACGGAATCTTTGGAGGATCACTAAGTCGTCCGTCTTTCTGTCAAGACCCTTTATCTCGAAAACGCGTGGAGGTATCGAGTTGAAATTAAAATCATATACTCAAGTTTGCGGTCTCTTGAAACTGTACAAAAATCAAACTTTTAAGCTGTTAACAAAATAGTTACGCCCGTTTATGTCACAAAAAAAAAAACATATATTTCGATACTCTCAAGGGAATCAAAATTAACAGAGTACTTCCCGTCGACTCAGAATTCTGAAATTTGGCATAAAGCAAGGTTTTATAGCACAAGTAGCATAGCATAGCATAGTCGGCCTTGTAATGTTCCCACTGTTGGGACTCAGGCCTCCTCTCTAGGAGAGGGAATGGGCCACCATGAGATAATCCACCACGCGGGCTCAGTGCGGGTTGGTGGATGTCACATGTCTTCGAATTTTTAGTTCTAGGACATGCCGGTTTCCTCACGATGTTTTCCTTCATCGTTTTGAGAGCAGTGGGATAAAATAAATTACACAAAGTAAAACACCTGGCTGGGTTTGAACCCGCAATCTACAACTCGTAACTCGGGGCCGTTACCACTCGCATACACATATAGCACAAGTATTTCGAAATAAATCTGAAAACAGTAAATTTGTTGTTACGTCATAAAAAAAACAAAAACTTTTATTGCGATTCGGAAAAATCTTTAGACTATTCGGGAATTGAACTATTTACATAGGCATAAAATATTATTTATATTATTGTGAAAGATAAAAACATTAATTATGGCAAGAAACGATTGACTACTAAGATGACGATTAATCCAGAAAGTATAAAAGAAAAAGATAATTATTGTGATGGCCCTAAATATAAGATTAGATATTGTAACAGTTTTATAGATCAATTTAACCATGATCTTACTACTTTCTACTAAACGAGTCAATTTGAACATAAAAGAAATAAACACAATGATTTAACATAACACTAAATTTGAATAGACGTAGAAAATAGATATGTCTATCAATAAACACCCAAGGAGCCGGTAGACGTCCCAATCAAGTGATTAATTAAACGCCAATCAATGTCAGGCCCAAGGTTCTATTGTTTCGTCGCTAGCTTAGACCAAGCACATGCCTGCCGAATTCGAGAGTAGAGGAATTACGAGTGATTCTACCAAGATGTACGAAGGAATCATGTGTTTTAACAATGCAGGAACTAGGAATGATTCTTATGCCAGCTACCGTAGGAGATGCCCTGGCCAGCAGGAGACGCAGGGCGATTATTGGCCAACTTACGCGCGAGCTTGCGGACGGCCAGCAATGGGTATCTTAACCTCCGATAAGGACCAAGCCCAGGTCGACAGGAGCATTGTGTTTCACACGCTCCTCAGCAAATACCTTTTCAGAAATTCCTCGTGGCCTCAGCGAGCATCGGCCCTGCTGGGCCCCTACGGTTTTGCTGACATTTCTTTGAGGCGCACTTGGACCACCACGCGCTCTGGATGGCTACTGGACGGCCGGACGTCGAGCGCAAGCCAGCGCCTACCTACCGTGGCTGGTAGTCGGAGTCACGGTGGGGCGTATGGATGACCGATCTTCATTCGTGCAGAAGCATCCGAGAGCTGGCGACCACTCCCATTCACTATTTCATGGGATGTATTCTATATGAATAAACACACTTTCAACAGTATGATATCATATTCAAATTCACAATGTATTCCTTTGAAGACAGGTTAATACTATTCGAATAGACGCGTCAATTATGTTGTACGAACAAAGTGGTTCAGAATTCCACCATTTGGTTTGGTATACGGAACCGATGTTTGGTTTATTAATAAGCTGGTATCAGTAGTTCATTAATATGTATAAACCCGTCCGTGTGAACAACAAATTGTGTTTAAGAGGGCCCTTCCCGATTTATCTTTCATCAACGTGAGCATGGTTTAAAAGCTTCTTGTTTCATTTAACACAATCCAACACAATGTTTGATCAAGAGACAACGCGAAACAAGTGATATAACGTCTGAAAGCTCCGTTGGCATTCGGTAATTCCTTCACTCTCACTTCACTGACTCAAATATTTCACAAAACCTGTTCCAGGATATATGTGTCTTTTTAAAAACCTTAAATGTGTAAGGTTTCTATTAATATGTTTATTTTTACCTTTTTAATTTATGAGTACATTATAAAGGGCCAAAGTTCACGCGAAATAGCTGATTTTGAGAGGTCTTTACTGGATTTAGTTTTACACAAATGCATGTTTTGTTTTGAATAGAAACCTAGATACTATCCAAAAGATTCCAAAATATGTATCTAGAGAAAGATGAGTAATCATGTAATGTGAGGTAGAGTCGGTGGAGTAGCACTGCTAGTATCAAGACGAGAATTATGGGCGAAGAGAGATGCAAAGAGACGTGCTTTCTCTCTCGCCGAGTGAGCCAGTGTTCCATCAGGCTTAAACAGCGGAGGCAATGTGGGACTACAGAAGTTTGGTTCGACCGACTTGGCAAGGGACCAGAATGCTCTGCTACCGGTATATGGTTTAATTTCAACTCGATACCTCCACGCGTTCTCAAGATAAACGGTCTTGACAGAAAGACAGACGGACGGACAACAAAGTGATCCTATGAGAAAATTAAAAGGTGGATGAAAAGTATCTCGGGTTGGGCACTCTTAACCACTTTCAGCTGTTTGATGGAATGTAAATATAACGCGTTTTTACTTTTTCAAATCAATGCTCTCAAGGGTTCGTTTTTGTAAAATTGCTTTTGTAAACAGCGATAAAAAAGAAAAACTTAGGAAATCATCAAATAACTTCTCCCGCACCAGGTGGAACGGGAAGGAGTTTCTGACTTTTACTGACTAAAACCCATCTGTGTTCCTTCAGTTGTCTGTAGTGTGAGTTTTCGAAAGCTGCGGTATCTCCTTCGAACAATCCGCGGCCCTACAATTTTACTGTCATCTCTTTGAGGTGCGCATGAAATACAACGTGACGTCGAGCTGGCTAAGGCCAGCAGGATCTGGATCCTGTTACACTCATAAACCTGTTAGGTTTATGAGAGAATGAAACCACTGATGATTTTTATTGTTTCGGTTGGAAAAACATCCAGTGACATCCCTCGCTCTTGGGTGGTGCGCGAGGGTGTGTCAGACTATTACTGACTAAAAACTCACTCCTGTTGCTTCGTTGCCTTTCATACCAGGGCCGAGTCTTCCTTTCAGAAGCAGACCCGGTCTGCTGAAATCTTCTTGAGGCGCGCGTGGAACAGTACGCGCCGTCGACGGCTTGGGGTCGGTCCGGACGATTACCGGACGGTCGGACGGCAAACTACCCATTGCTCGCCGTAAAACCACTGATGATAGCTTTCGACCTTTATTTCCAAAATGGGCTTGCTTACCTAGTTTAGCTAGTCGTACATGTTGTGGAAGTTCTTCCTAAATAAAATATTTTATCAACCCAACCAAAATAATATCCAAAACTTGAAGTCGGCGGCAATGAATCGTGTTGTAGGTAGGTACTCGCTTAAGAGAAACAAATGCAGCACCACAGCACTAGCTGAGACCAACATACCGCAGTAACTATGGACACATAGACAGATAATGTTTTATTAGAACATTTTTTAATTGGTTTCTATTTTTGGCTCGATTTATTAATTCATCTGGTAACTCATTAATAAGTGTAGGTGCAATCCATCGTCTCGCACGCTTACCGTAGTAATTATTCACCTTAGGGACCTGGAGTTTCTTTTTCTTAGATTAGCGGGTTGGGTAGTTATAAACTCTTTAATTTTTACATGAACTTGATCCTTTAGGAAAACTTCTAACGTAGGCATCCGTTGTAGTCGGCTAAGTTAAACCGTAACATTAGCATTCTCTTCTTACTAATATAGCATAAAATGAATGTAATTTGTCTTCATTATACGCATTTGCATTTCAAAGTAGGTTTATTTACTCGTTACTCGTATAAAATTCCAGCGAGTCGAGCAGAGTTCACACAGGTGTTAGGAATCTTTGAAATTCTCGACTTTGCTCTAATATACCTAATATGCATGTATTTATTATATACCTAAACCTTCCTCATGAATCACTCTATCTAGTGGTGAACCGCATGAAATTCTGTTCAGTAATTTTTGATTTTATCGTGAATATATTAACAGACAACCAAGGGGCTAAGGGCCTGCTGCAGTGCTAATGCGGTGCATTAGTCGTTCTGTGAATGGACGATCGTTTTTTTTAGCATACTCGTAACAAAGCGCGCGGTACGGCAAACGAGCGGCGAACGGTCGACAACAGGACGGCAACGTCACAAGCACCACGTGTTCAATTCGGTGTTGAATAGTGCGGTGTTGAATAGTGTATCACTGGCATACAAACGCACGGCAGACAGATACGTTTTCAATTTAGGTGCTTGTTGTCGGACTGCTAACGTATTACAACCGGCCGGCTGCGGCACGGTAAACGTGCGGCAGTGGTCCGACATGAAACGTCTAAATTGAAAGCGCCCTAAGCCAGCCCTTGCCTAAGCGTGTCCAACGTATATTGAACAAAGGTATGGTCTTACCATTTCATCACTATCATCATCATTTTCCTGCCCTTCTCCCGTGTTATTTGAGGTCAGTGTAACACATTTGATTTTCTTCCATTCTGTCCTATCACCCGTTACGCGAGAGCAGTGGTGGCTGAGTGGTGAGAGCAGTGGTGGCCGAGTGGTAACGGCCCCGACTTACGAGTTGTAGGTCACGGGTTCAAAACCAGTCAGGTGCATTACTTCGTGTAATTTATTTCATCACCATTGCTCTCAAAACGGTGAAGAAAAACATCGTGAGGAAACCGGCATGTCCTAGAACCAAAAATTCGAAGACATGTGACATTCACCAATCCGCACTGGGCCCGCGTGGTGGATTACAGCCCATTCCCTCTCCTAGAAAGAGGAGGCATGAGTCCCAGCAGTGGGAACATTAAAAGGCTGATTGATTGACCAGTTACGCTATCGTTTTTTTTCTTTTATATCACTCCTCACAGAATCCATCCACCTTTTCTTCTTTCATCCCTTCCCCTCTCAATCCATAGACATGTATACACTCATAACTCTTTTAGTAACATGCGTTTCATCCCTCCTCTTTACATGACTATACCAAGACAAACGATGCGATTCCCTTTCAACTTTTCACACTGGCACTGTGTTTGCGATCGGTAATACCCCATTTGACCTAATTATCTTTGCAGCGGCCAACCCGCAATCGGTTCAAAAGTGTCCAGATTGGTCACTGCAGATGACAGATGTGCTGCCGGAGAGATGAAAAGAGGAGTAAACTATCTGTTTCTCCACAGTTTACATCTCTGGTCCGAAACGCTGTTCTCCGTGGAGATCGTAAATCTTAGAAATCTTTTACGACACTTCAAGTGCTCAAGTGGGAGTTGGTGCTCGTAATTTTGCTGCCGCTGGTGAAAGTCCTAGAAACCCTCGTTTGAGGGAAAATCGAATCATTAATCTAAATGCCTGGGAAGAGACCAGGCGATGATGCTACCCAGAAGCTATTCCGCCGCCGCTAATTCGATCCCGATATCCGGCTACCGTAGGCGCGGGCTTGCGGACGGTGAAGAATGGGTAGCTCACCGTCTGACCGTCTGGTAACCGTCCGGACCGAGCCCAAGCTGAAGACGGCGCGTACTGTTAACGCGCGCCTCAAGGAGATGTCAGCAAACCGTAAGGGCCTAGCAGGGTCGAAGCCTATTGGGGCCAAGGATCTGCTTCTGAAAGGAAGACTTGTACGAAAGGCAAAAAAGGAACAGGAGTGGGTTTTTAGTCAGTAAAAGTCTGACATTATCTCCTGCTCCGCCCAAGAACGGGGGATGTCATTAGATGATTTTCCCACCGAAAAAAAAAACCCAGATGCTTTTAAAGTATCTTCTAAGCAAGCGATAAACGTTGCTACGAATGGCAATTAAAGTACTATAAAACCCTTATTTGTTTATTGATTATGAATACCTTGAAACATTAAATCGTTTCTCAGATATTTGTGACTATACCACGTATATCGTTCGATATTTCCTGAATTTCACTCGACTCATTATAGTTACATTTTGTACTAGCTTATTCATATTCGTGTGAAATGTTAGTCCTGTAGTTTCAGGCTTTGAACGGAAACTGAATAGTAAAGTAGAATAGAAGACAATGCGGTATTCTCACTTTTTTTTAAGGTGGGAAATCATCCAATGATTTCTCCGGCTTTACGGCGGAGTGGGGCATGATAGAGTTTTGCTGACTAAAAGTGCACCTATGTTCCGTTCCTTCTTTGAATTGCGTTATAGGACCCCGGGTTCCCCTTCCTGAAGTAAACCCATGGCCCCAGTAGGCTTCAGCCCCGGATACGGCGGGGCACCGCCAGCTTGCATCTCCACAGTATGCTCCACCGTGTCCTCACGGTGTTCTTACTTGAGATTAGTATTATAGAGGGTTTTCCTTGTTTTAGCTTGTCCTAGAATGTTTCAAACTCATTAAGAGCGTTCACTCGAAATTACGCGCTATTTGGTCAAAAACCATGATTTTCAAACCCGTTTATATCCATTAAAGATTTATTGTACAAACATGTGACTTACTAATAACATTAGGAAATATTCTTGTCTAAATAGTTAAGTAGGATTTTATTTAAATTAATAGCACGCTTGTGATCCATATTCACATATGTAAATAGAGTTTTTCTAATTTTACTTTCAGAGTCAATTTCGAAGCTTGATAACTTCTACAGTTCTAATAGAATTATTAAACAAAAAATACGAACCAATAACTAGAATCCTGAACAAAATAGTTATAGAAAAAAAAATCATTGATTTAGTTTACTAATTAAGAAAATTAAAATAAAAACAATGTCAAATTATTAAGAAATTATGGGTAAATAAAATGAACATTTGCACTAATTTAACTTGATTTTATTATTATAATAATAGCTTATTCAAATAGAAGAACATGTGTTTCAAAACTTACTATAAAAAATTTGAATTAAAATAGCTTTGTCAATTTTTAATAAATATCGCAAATCTCGGCGCGCGAGCGTGATGATGAATATTGTTGGGTGACTGAATTTGCGACGCTCGTGCGCCGATATTTATGGTCCTTTTTAAATATTTGTTAAAAATTGATAAAGCTTCTTTAATTCAAATTTTAAATTGTATATTTTGAAAAAAATGTCCTTCTATTAGATTATGCTATTATTTTAATGATAAAAGGAAGTTAAATTAGTGCTAATGGTTTGAAAATCATAGTTTTTTGGCCAAATAGCGCGTAATTTCAAGTGAACGCTCTTAAGTTCTCTAACCTACTCTAAAGTTTCATCGAGTACCTCTGAGTCAATAAAAAGTAATATTATGTTAACTTATAAAATGAAGAAAAATTCAGTTTATTATTATGCCAAAATGAAAACCTATTTATAATGAATTAATTTTAATAAATCAATTAAATTCAATAATTTAGTTCATCATCATCATCATTTCAGCCGATAGACGTCCACTGCAGGACATAGGCCTCCGCCAAATGTCGCCACAAGGAAAGGTCCTGTGCGTCTCGCGTCCATCGGATTCCCACAACCTTCACCAGGTCATCGGTCCACCATGTAGGGGGCCTTCCAACACTGCGTCTTCCGGTACGCGGTCGCCACTCTAGAACCTTTCGGCCCCAACGGCCATCTGTTCTGCGAGCAATGTGCCCTGCCCATTGCCACTTAAGTTTGGCGATTCTTCCTGCTATGTCGGCAACCTTGGTTCTCCTGCGGATATCTTCATTTCTGATTGGATCACGCAAGGAAACTCCGAGCAATAGCCCTTTCCATTGCTCTTTGGGTGACTTTGAGCCTTCTGATGAGGCCCATTTTGAGCGTCCAATAATTTAGTTAAGATCAATAAATGAATGAATTTTAACGAATTAATTCAGTTCTTTAAATCAATTAATTGCAATAAATTAACTAAGTTCCAAAAATTCGAAGACATGAGGCCTGAGTCCCAACAGTGGGAACATTATAAGGCCGACTATGCTATGCTATGCTAACTAAGTTCAATTTTAAAATCAGTTACATTGTTCTCAAGGTATTGAAATGTTGGTTACATGATTGTTTAGGGCAAATCTTGGAAGTGAATTTTAAAAGAGTTTCCCTAACCGATTGAGCTGTTTGGTATAGGTACCTTTGTAACTTCGATGACAATCATGGATCTGGTCTGATGATGGAGTCGGATATTAGTCATAAGAACTACTAAGTGCAACAACATAACCCCATCGTGTTTGAGTCAATGTTTTTAATTGAAAACTTACATTCAGTCAGAAAAGTATCGGGAATGGATGATTTGTTTATGGTCCCAAATTCAATTTTTTTTTGTTGTTGGTAGGTTGGCACAACTGTTTTCCATTTTGGCGCGGAGTTTGAGTTGAATTACAACTTAGTGGCACCCATTTTGCGGCGAGAACTGAACTCAATTCTGGAAACAGCATTTACAAAATGTTTTGATGATTGGATTATTCGTTGGCGTAAGTGTATCGTTTCTGAAGGAGCATACTTTGAAGGTGATAAAATAAATTTGGTTGAATAACAAACATTTTGTGTATTATTGATCTTTTCCCGGTACTTGACAGAGTAGTATTACTCAAATAGACCGATTTTATAAAGTTAGAGCAGACATAACCACTCTCAAACTGTTTATCTTAATGTGAGTTCTTTTTTACGATAAGAAACGCAACGGAAAGACTTAAAGCTAAAGGAATAGATTCTACTAAGTACCTACTTATAACGTAGAGTAGGTACCTATCTGATATGCCGAATGGTCCTAAGTGGGTATTATTTATTCATAAGATTTCTGTAAATAAGGTTTACCGCCTCATTCTCGTCTAATTACATGCCACCACCACCCACCACCACCAGTCTAATTTAATACTTATGTGTTCGTAAGCATGTAAATGCTGAAAGTAGGTCCTTATTTTTTTTCTATACGGAAGCGAATGTCATCTGCCCAGTAATAAAGTGATCACCTCCGATCGCCCCCACGAGGACACGGCGATACTTCGCCCAAGCAGGGTACACCTCCACCGTATGCTCCACCGTGTCCTCACTCGCAAATCACCTGCCAGTGCGTTTTCGGTCTAAGGAGTTCCTGTGTGTATTGTTTTAGATTAAATGAACTAAACAATGAGAGAAGTTTACATTTTTCTGGTGAATTTACTAGTAAATCAATATTTAAGTCCGTCTGTCCCCCCACAAATGAAAACTAATTTGTTATCTCTAATATGATTATTTGGTATTTCTTCTATTAACTTATAACATTGAAAATTTTGCACAGAGGTTTCTTTATGATGTGTATGTCGGGGCCAGATCATAGAAATTGATCACTTCATGATGTGGCCAACTAAAACTGGCCAGATCGTTTTAACGTTAACATTTGATAACATGTCAATCCTCGTTTGGCTATATCATTGATGTAAGATTTCTATGATAATGAAAAGTCTAAAGAAAGTAGGCCAAACGAGGATTGACATATCATCAAACTTTAACGTTTAAAATGATCTGGCCAGTTTAACTTGGCCCTATCATGAAGTGATATTTAAGCAGTTGTCAAGTTGCCACCAGTTAGAATTCTAAGTGCTTATTAAAACCATATAATGTGTGCTATATTTTGACAATACAGTTACCCAGAATAGCTCATTCGTTTCGTCGAAGACTTTCATTAGAACCAAGTCTATGATTTTATAACAATGTTTGGAATTCAAGAAGGTAAAATACAAGTTTCTGTAAAGTAAGTTTCACACCTTAGAAAGGCCGTTAAGCACTTGTAAGGTAATTTTTCAATGAAATCTAAACTCATTCAATTCCATTAATTATGTTCAGTGAATACAGTGAATGCAGGAAAATCCTTACGTTGTTGACACCTGTGCTTATACGGTCCGGAATAAGTGTCCCGCCTCGACGTTTACACCGCGTACATCGAAGAATTGGACATTTGCCGGTAACGGTCTTACCGTCCGATTATAGGTAATTTAGGTGTCTTCAAAGCTAGAGTGAATAGGCTCTTAATAAATTAGTAAGATTCACTGTAAACGATGGTTAGCAGTGGTGGCCGAATGATAACGGCCCCGACTTACGAGTTGTAGGTCGCGAATTCAAACCCAACCGGGCGCATTACTTTGTGTAATTTATTTCATCACCACTGCTCTCAAAACGGTGAAGGAAAACATCGTGAGGAAACCGGCTTGTCCTAGAACCAGAAATTCGAAGACATGTGACATCCAACAACCCGCACTAGGCCCGTGTGGTGGATTACGGCCCATTTCCTTTCCTAGAGAGGAGGCCTGAGTCCCAGCAGTGCGAACATTATAATGCTGATTATGCTATGCTATGCTTATACTTACCATCAACGATTGCATCACTGCTTACTATTAGGTGGAGTCGCAGTCAAGCACTAGTTAAATATTGTTTAAAAGAAAAACATCGTGGATATAAGTGTTGTTGATACTTTTAAGAATATCCATATATTTTGTTCAGTCATTAAGTACTTACTATGAATCCAAGAAAATACAAGATTTATCGTGGGTATGAGCGTCATTTATACTTATAAGAGAGTCCACAAATATATCATCATCATTTCAGCCGAAAGACGTCCACTGTTGGACATAGGCCTCCCCCAAATGTCGCCACAAGGAACGGTCCTGTGCGTCTCGCGTCCATCGGATTCCCGCAACCTTCACCAGGTCATCGGTCCACCATGTAGGGGGCCTTCCAACACTGTGTCTTCCGGTACGCGGTCGTCACTCTAGAACCTTTCGGCCCCAACGGCCATCTGTTCTGCGAGCATTGCCACTTAAGTTTGGCAATTCTTCGTGCTATGTCGTCATTTCAGCCGAAAGACGTCCACTGCTGGACATAGACTTCCCCCAAGAGTCCCATAACGACCGGTCCTGTGCGTCTCGCATCCATCGGGTTCACGTGACCCTCACCAGGTCATCTGTCCACCTTATGGGAGGACTTCCAACGCAATCCACAAATATGAAATCCTTTATTCCAGATAATGTGATCCATAATAGCACAAAATAAATTAAAACACACACAAAACATAGGTACATCAAAAAGTCTAATAGATAATAAAAAATATAAATAAAGATAATTGTATAAAATATAAATAAAGTACTAAAAATTTTTTTCATCATATACATATAATACCGATACGGATCCTCCAATCTACACTGGGATCTAGAAGAAAAATCAAAGAAGAAGATCATTTTCTTTCACAATAATTAATTCTGCTACTATCCAAATTCAGTTCTTTCCCTTCTTTTTCTTTCTAGTCCTTTCACCTTTTTGTATTTTTTCTCTATTTCTCTCTTTGAAATTATGTAACATATAATGTGTATGTATATATATATATATATATATATATATATAATATTCATGAGTTTGTTTTTTTTGTCTTTTATATATAATAACTATATAATATAATTTTATATCTATGTATAGTATTATATATATTTTTAATTTTATTAAATTTATTTTGCAGTACACCGCAGTCTACCCCCTTTTTTATGACAAGTTCTTATAGTCCATCCTAAGGTTGTCTGGTAGAAATCGCTGTTAGCGATAAGACCGCCATTGTACCCATACATTAAGTTAGTTTGTAAGTTTTTGTTACTATTTTGGTGTACAATAAAGTTTTATTCTATTCTATTCTTCTATTCTATTCTGGGCCTGCGTGGTGGGCTACGATCCGTCCCCTCTCCTGGAGACGAGGCCTGAGTCCCAGAAGAGGGAACATTACAAGGCCGATTATTTTATGTTTTATGTTCTATCCAACAATCCTCAATTAAATTTTAGTAAGTACCTAGATAAATTAAAGTAAAAATCGAGGTAGCGTGCGTTCGTGTTTATAGAATCGCGTGATAAAAACATGTAGGCTCAGGTCATGGTCCGGAGCGAGGAGGAGTGGCAGGCGGTCGCCTAATTCTGCGAAGCAGTAATGCTAGCAAAGGAGGAGGCCGCACGCGTGAGGCAACGGTCCTCACGCCCCAATCCCGATTTCCGGCCACCGTAGGCGCGGGCTTGCGGACTGCGAGCAATGGGTAGCTCGCCGTCCGATCGAGCCCAAGTCTTCGACGGCTCGTATTGTTCCACGCGCGCCTCAAGGAGAGGTCAGCAAACCGTAGGGGCTCAGTAGGGTCGATGCCTACTGGGGCCAAGGGTCTGCTTCTGAAAGGAAGACTCGGCCCTGGTACGAAAGGCAACGAAGAAACAGGAGTGGGTTTTTAGTCAGTAAAAGCCTGACTCTATCTCCCGCTCCGCCCGAGCGGGGTATGAAAATAAAAAGGCCATGGCTATACAAAAATAACGAATAACGCTAGGTCCTAATAGCACCATTTCTTTTGCAAAACTTAAAGATAATTATTTTTTATTTATAATCAGTCAACTAATTTCGCAAATGCTGAACAGCTCCATCTGTTTTCAATCTTTAGAAACTGCGAAACAAATATTTCCGTAACAGACAGCGCCATCTAGTCATTGCTGTGGGTATTACACCACTGCGGTTGAACATGGAGCTCAGCAATTTTCCTTAGCTAACCCCTAGTTGGCTCTGTATGTCTCTCTGAATGAAAATTTCCGCAGATTTGAGACGTAAAATGAATTTTTCATGAACTCCTACGTCAATATCCTAACTTAAAAGTAAGGTTTAAGTAGATATAGTCGGGGTATGATAGAATTTAGCACAAGTGCGATTTTTGCTTTAATCCTGCATGAGATTAATTATATTTTTTATTAAAATGGGTATTCGTAAAGGCGCTATTTGTTCGCTAGGCATACCTAACCAAGAAAACGATTTAAAAATTCTTTCACCTTTAATTTGGCGAGTGTAGATAAGTACTTACATACCTAAGCTTAAATTACCTACGTTTTGCAATATATAATAATAAATAATTATGCAGGACCCTTTTGAGGTGGAGAAACATTACTAAAGGGGAATTAAACATTTGCCATAGATAATTGGCATATATTTTTTTTTACCAATAGTGAAACCTATGCCATATCCTAGATCAGGACTGTGTGAGAAATCAATACCAACCTAACCTAACGAAGTTAGAGACTACTTAGTAGTTTGCTATTATTTTTTATCAGGCGTTATTTTTCTTAAATCAATATTTATAGTTAGTTTTATAGACATGGTTCTTTTTGCTATTTATTCGTCGTGACAACACGACTCTAACATATAACCTAAATTTCATTTCTGGCGAAAAGAAAAAAGTAAGTCATGCCAATAGTTTGGATTGGTTTTTCTTCTACTCTAGATGGAGCGAGGAGTGCCAGACTTTTACTGTCTAAAATCCACCCGTGTTCCTTCAGTTACTTTTTGTATTCCAGGGCCGCGGTAACTCTTTCGAACGTTGCCGTAGAAGTTTTCAGGTAGATACGACGCAATCTTTCTCACTGCCTTTATTTGAACTCTGAATGTCTATAGTAACTGTGGAGTGTGGCTGTAACCAGTGCCGTAACTATGGCGGTGTCAGAGTACCTCTCCAGGTACAGTATACAGATCCTGATGAGTCGCAAAAAGATTAAATCATGGTCAAGTTTTGTATCATTCATTTTATCAGAAGGAGGTTAATATTTCCCATTGCCTCTTGCTTCATACCTGGCCTGAAGCAGACCCGGACGGTCAAGTCACCACCGTGGATGCTCCACGAGGACACGGTGAGGGTTTCGCCCAAACGGAGCGAACTTCTACCATATACTTCACCTTGAGCTCCGGGCGATCCGCACAATGGTGACATTTTTTTTTTTTTTTCGGTGGGAAAATCATCTTATGACATCCCCCGCCCTTGGGCGGGGCGGAAGATAGTGTCAGACTTTTACTGACTAAAAACCCACTCCTGTCCCTTCGTTGCCTTTCGAACCAGGGCCGAGTCTTCCTTTCAGAATCAGACCCTTGGCCCCAGTAGGCTTCGACCCTGCTAGGCCCCGACAGTTGCTGACATCTCCTTGAGGCGCGCGTGGAACAGCACGCGCTGTCGACGACTTGGGCTCGGTCTGGACGGTTGCCGGACGGTCGGACGGCGAGCCACCCATTGCTCGCCGTCCGCAAGCCTGCGCCTACGATGGCCGGAAATCGGGATCGGAATCCCGGCGGCAATTGGGGCGTGAGGACCGTTGCCTCACGCGATCGGCCGCCTCCTTTTCTAGCATTACTGCTTCGCAGAAGGAGGCGACCGCCTGCCACCCCTCCTCGCTCTGGACCATGGCATGTACCAAGGCCCGGCGCGGGAGATCGCCGCCGCCAATCGTCCCCACGAGGACACGGCGTTGCTCTGCCCAAGCGGGGCACACCTCCACCGTGTGCTCCACCGTGTCCTCCGGGAGTTTCACCCCGACGTTGCATCTCCACGCGCAGATCGTGCATGCGTGCAAGGCCTGCTGCCACCAGGTCCCATGGTGGCTGGCCAGCAAGGAGGCTCGCCGCTTCGCGGGAAACCGTGCGGTATCCCCTCACCATCCGTATGGCCATGACCCTCTGGCACGCGTTCAGCTGAACCACCGGTCGCTTTCGCAGTGACGGCGCCCATACCGGCGCCCCATAAAGGGCCATGGACCGGACGATGCCTGCGTAGAGCCTCCGGCAGGAGGCGTCTGGACCCCCGAGGTTGGGCAGGAGCCGCTTGAGGGCAGCCCCATTCCGATTCAGTTTGGGAGCCAGACGTCGAAAGTGCTCCCCGAAATTCCACCGGCTGTCGAGGACGAGTCCCAGGTACTTCATCGTCGACCCGACCCCGATGTGAACTCCTCCTACCGTTAATTGGGAATTCCGAGGTGGCGCGCTCCGAGGGCCGTGAAAACACATGGCCTCGGACTTGTGTAGCGCCACCTCGAGTCCCAGCTGCTGGATCCTATCAACGACTATCGCAACCCTGCGTGTCGCTAATTCGACCGCCGCCTCGTATGACTCTCCCTGAGCCAGGACCAGCGTGTCGTCTGCGTAGCAGACCACGCTAACCCCGTCAGGAAGGTCGCCGCGCAGCACGTAGTCGTAGCCGATGTTCCACAAGGGCGGTCTTAGTACCGATCCCTGCGGAACACCGCACGACATCTCTCGCCGTTTCCACTCACCCTGATGACCAGGGTAGATGATGTACCTGTCCGACAGGTAGGCCTCGATCACACGACAGAGGTAGTCGGGCACCCGGTGATACCGGAGTGCCCTCCTAATGCTACTCCAGGGTAGGGAGTTAAAGGCGTTAGCGATGTCCAACGATACTGCCACGACACACCTGCCCTGGGACACCGCATCCCCCGACGTGAGAGCTCGTACGCGCATGATGGCGTCCACCGTGGAGCGCCTCCTGCGAAAGCCGAACTGGCCGTCCGCCAGATCCGGCCCCACTCGTGTTAGGTGCGCGACGAGGCGGTCTGCAATTACTCTTTCAAAGAGCTTGCCCACCTCGTCGAGCAGCACAATGGGCCGGTACGCGGACGGAGAGTCCGCAGGGCGCCCCGGCTTCGCGATAAGGATCAGTTTCCCCGTCTTCCAGAGAAGTGGGAATTGGCCCCTCTCCATGCATGCGCTAAAGAGCCCTTTTAATCGAGACCCGAGAGCCTCCATGGCCAGGACCCAGGCTTTACCAGGCAAGCTGTCGGGACAATGGTGACATAATATCCTAACGTTATTTCCCGTGAGATCCGAAACAGATACCTCCTGAAACACTCACGTCTTGCGACCTGCGTCAGGCGGATTAAAATTACCCAACTCGGACATATTTTAGGGGCTCAGATTCAGAAACTGGCACCGGGCATATAGAAGGCTACTTACGGCACTGACTGTGACGTCATACCGCCTTTAATTACCTTCGTAATGATGATCGTGAACGTGAACGTGAACATCACAAACAAGAGTTTATGACGCCGATAAAGAAACTCAATTAACCCGACAGTTAACTAAGTTACATAAACGGTGCTTACGGAATCTGTTTAGATGAAGGAAGTACCTAATGTAATTGGATAGGTGCCTGTGTTTATATTTGTACAACAATATTTTTTATTAAACGTGCGTTTTTTGGGTACCATACCTCAAAAGAAAAAAAACGGAACCCTTAAAGGATCTCTTAGTTGTCCGTCTGTCTGTCTGTCAAGACCCTTTATCTCGGGAACACGTGGAAGCATCGAATTTAAATTAAAACCGTATACAGTAGACCCCCGGTAGTTCGAAAAACATTTTGCAGGGCACTGTCGAACTATCGAAATTGTCGGATTATAGAGCACTGCCTAAGACCCCCTATAGTCCGATTTTTTTTACAAAAGGGTGCCTTATTTTTCGACAAATTACAGATCCAATTATAAGATTTTTTATATTATATATATATGTACTCTGAAGTACAAATCATACTTCATTATGTATGTCAAATTTAGTAAATTAAACAACACAATAAAGAGCTTACGTTTTATTATAAAATTAACGTCATTAATGCTATAGAACTTATAAAAAATATGCAATAAGTTTACATTAGGAAATAATTGTGTACAAACAAATTTACATAACATATTATCAAAAAAATATTCAATGATTGATTGATCGACAGGGGGTGCCAGATCTGCTACAATTATGGCGTTAAGTCCCCTCTTTGAGGAGTGGCTGGAGCGACAACACGGCGTCCTCACCTTCCGCATGACGCAGGTCCTCACCGGGCATGGCCAGTTCGGGAGGTTCCTACATCGGATTCTAGCGGAATCAACGCCCGGGTGTCATCATTGTGCGGACCACCCAGAGGACACGGTGGAGGTGTGCCCCGCTTGGGCGGAGCACCGCCGTGTCCTCGTGGAGGCAATTGGTGGCAGCAACCTTTCGCGTCGGGCCCTAGTTCAGGCTATGGTCCGGAGCGAGGAGGAATGGCAGGCAGTCGCCTCCTTCTGCGAAGCAGTAATGCTAGCGAAGGAGGAGGCTGCACGCGTGAGGGAACGAAGGTCCTCACGCCCTAGCCGCCGTAATTCCGACCCCGACTACCAGTCACGGTAGACGCGGGCTTGCGGACGTTGAGCACTGGGTAGCTCGCCGTCCGGCTGTTCGGTAACTAACCGGACCGAGCCCAGTTGTCGACAGCACGTAGTGATCCTCGCGGTCCTCAAAGAGATGTCAGCAAACCGTAGGGGCCCAACAGGGCCGATGCCCGCTAGCTAGGACCGCGGAGAATTTCTGAAAGGGAAACCCGTAGTCCTAGAACGCAAAGGGTAATTGAAGGATACAGGTGTGGTTTTAGTCAGTAAAAGTCTGACACGCAGCTCCCGCTCCACCCAGAGCGCAAGAAGTCATTTTGATGATTTCCCACCTTAAAAAAAAGGGGGTGCCGGATTAGATAGGGGCCGGATTACCGGGGGTCCACTGTACTCAAATTTGCGGACCCTTGAAGCTGTGAAACAAAACCAAATTTCTGAGTTAACGAAAAAAAAGATACAGCCGTTTATATCTCAAAAAACGTGTATTTCGGTACTCTTAAGGGAATCAAAAGGGTACTTTTCGTTTACCTAGAATCCTAAAATTAGGCACGAATTAAGGTCTTATAGCACAAGTATAGGAAAAATCCTGAAAACTGTAAATTTGTTGTTACGTCACAAAAAAAAACTTTTTGCGATTCGGAAAAATCTTCGTAGCTCAATTTGGGTATTGAACTGTTTTCATAGGTAAGTTTGAACGGAACCCTCAGTACGCGAGCGCGACTCGCTCTTGCCCAGTTTTTTTTTATAGCTATTACTGT